>JAJOZX010000342.1:115000-700000 GCA_023014485.1 Bathynomus jamesi | reverse complement strand
TTCATGCAAAATCCGTCTAACAGTACGATTGCTGATTCCGAGTGCAGCTGAATGTCTCCGAGCAGAGCGGCCTGGGCTTTGCAACATCGCTTGTCTGACCCTTTTAACGTTCTCTGGAGTACGCACAGTGCGTTGCGGCCCCTTCGGTTTTGTTTTCATTATTGAGCCTCCTGTTCGAAGATTGTTAACCCAACGTAAGATTGTGTCACGAGCGGGAACAGAGTCATTTCGATGAATGTTGAATCTGCGGCGAAACGCACGCTGAACTGCTGTCACTGACTCGCCACTCCTAACAAAATTATCATACGCGAACATGCGGTGTTCTAACGTCCACTGCTCCATGACGGCACCTGAAAGATAAAGGTGAGTGTTAGTTAAAGTTAAATGCTATGAACCCAGGAATGGAATGCTACCTACCGCACGCCCCTCCCATTCCTAATGGCCGATTACTAGCTATTCAAAAAACACTTGATTCCCGTGCCCCACCCTGTATATATTTTATATATATATATATATATAAAATATATATTATATATATTATATATATAAAGGGTGTCAGGAAATGATTGCCCCCCTGTACAGAAGAAACTGAAAGGAATAGAAAAAAACAGACAAAACCACGCGAAAGAGCGTTTAATTTTGAATAAAAAACACTTGTTTTAATATCGGGTGTTGCCCCCATTTGCAGCTCTGACGGCCATTAATCGACGGGGGTATGATCCCAGAAGTGTCTCAAAGAGATCGGTATCATGATTCATATCTCCAAGGACTTCGTTGATCTTTGCAGTCATAATTTCTGTTGAATACCGATTCTGAATGGGTTGTTCCAGCATTAAGGACTCCACCCGATCCTCCATGATGGATCCGACATGTTCACAGACATTAAGATCGGGAGAATTGCCAGGCCATTCATTATTTCCGAAAAAATCAATGTTATTATCCTTAAGCAGTTGTTGAGTCGCAAGTGCTTTCATACAGGGGGCTTTGTCGTGAAGAAAGGTTGCCTGTTCTACATCCAAAACACACTCGGGGTCTTTCAAAAACGGAATTACATGTTGGGCTAAAATTACATTTCGAAAATAAGGCCCATCCCAACTGGTTCCTCTTGGTTTGATAACCCAGATGAGCTTCCGAATAGAGAACATAATGAAAACACCCACACATGCTGGATTTTTTACTATTTCTCGATACTTCTGGTCGTCTGGGACTTCATCAGGAGTTGTTGCCCAAACCCGATCATTCTGAAAATTTGGTTTTCTGGAGACATAAACGAAGAATTCATCGCTGACAACCAAGTGAAGGAAATCGTCTTCCGTCCATTCCTCAAGATAATCACAAAACCAAAGCCGATCTTCAATATTAAGATCACTCTTCCGTGGCTTAGTTATTTCATGCCAAGCACTCAAGCCTTGGCGAACTCGAAATTGATGCACAAGTTGCCGATTGACTATCTTACCACGACGGATAAGTATCTCTTTCGCTACCTCAGAGTAGCTCTTCTTTCGGCGCCGTGATGCAGCAAGCACAATGTCTTTCGATTTTTGAGATAATTTCTCCGGTCTTCCTCCTCGAAATTCTGTTTCACAATCTTCAGGATTCTTATTCCAATTCCTGTTGACAAAGTCTTCTGATCTTTTTAATCTCTCAGCCACCCAGTGTCGAGTTATGAAAGTTGCACTAGCTTCCTTTGCTTCACGAAATGTGACAGCTCGAATGCGGTCAAGAACTAGCTTTTTCTCTGAATTGTTCAAAATAGATGATGCCATGGTTTCTGTGGGGAAAAAAATGGTAAGAATTAAAATCACAGGAATAGAATATAATGGTTTTTATTCAGATTTTAACGCTCTTTCAATTCGTCTCGCAGGTTTTTATCTATCTCTCCTAGTTTTGGCTCTACAGGGGGGGCAATCATTTCCTGACACCCCGTATGTATATATCTTATATATTATATATATTTTATATATATATATTATATATTATATATTTATTATATATATTATATATTATATATATCTTAATGACGTTGGAGCTGCGCGTTTAGGAAGAGTATTTCATAATATTGTCTCTTCGTTTCAGGCTGCCGTAATTCGAACGTTCCCCGCGTAAATTCCACAAATTTCGCCTGCGCTCGCGAAGGTGTCGCAGTTACAAACAATTTGAAGGTTCTATCCTTAAATGCTCGTAGCCTACGAAATAAAATAAAACAAATTTTTTTCTTTAATTGCTTGTAAAGACTATGATATAATTGCGATAAATGAATCATGGCTCAGCACTGAAACTCGTGAGTTTGTAGGGGAGTATCAAATTAAAGTTTAAGACTTTTTGTTAAAAACAGAATAGGCAGGCGAGGAGGTGGTGTTATGTTGTATATCAAAGATAATATTACGAAAGTTATAGAAGTAAAGCACACAATTCCAGAATCGATAGATTCGACTATAGCAGAACTTAAATTGAACGATTTCAAACTTCTTGTTGCGGTTATATATAGGTTCCCTAATCAAACAGCTGATACGGACGAAGCGTTATATCGTGAACTAAAGAGAATAATCGGTAGTGAGCAGCTTTAGTTATGGGTGACTTTAATTGTGCTAACGTGAATTACGATACAATGGGAAAAGAATTATAGGGCGAGCTTTTCAGAACATGCTGTCAGAGTTTAGCATCAGCTATTACACCTCCAATTCTATACATAAGGCTTCTTTAGCTGAAAGAGTTCAACGTACCATAAAGGAGCGCATGCACCGGTATTTTACATATAAAAACACATACAAATATATAAACGTTCTCGATTTGCTTCATCCTACAACCGCTTAAACCATCGCACGATCGGTACAACACCTAACGATATTTTAAAAGAGGCAAGCGTCCGAGAAGAGATGGAGTGCCACCACCACCACCACAATCTGCGTGTTTCAAAATCAATGACTATGTAAGGCTGTCACGTTCGGGAAATAAATTCGCGAAGGGTTTTGAGCAAGGATGGACACGCGAGATATTTAAAGTTAAGGCTATGAGGCCTAAAGGCGAGATAATGACGTATTACGTTGAAGATTTGAATGGGGAAGAAATCTCTGGAGGTTTTTACGGCCAGGAACTGCAGAAAGTGGCATTTAATTTAGGAGAAAATGTGTTTAAAATTGAGAAAATTTTAGCAAGCAAAGGTACAGGAAAGAGAAAGATATACCTGGTGAAGTGGCTAGGTTACCCAGAAAGCTTCAATACCTATATAAAAGCTGATGCAGTAATGAAGCTTAATTAGTATGCAACATGACTCCTAACCACTTCTACGTCACACTACCGTCCTCCTCGTCCCTGTCTGTACACCCTAACAACACACCAGCCAACTTTGCAACAGAGCTCCACCGACCCATTGAACTGGGTCGTGATTCATATGAGGTGGAGCTATGTGAATTTCAGCTGGATACCCTCTTTTTAAATATTGATTATAATGACACAGTGTCTATGATTCTTAGAGACATTGATGAGTGTGAAAGAGCCGGGTTAACTTGGGATGCTACTATACGTATCGCCCGGACTAAGGCAGCAAAACATTACAGTACAACAGTGTCACTAGGACCTGGTCGTTATGGCTCGTTTGATGATGTTGTGAGAGACTTAAACGCAAGTTTCAAATCTTACGAATGATTTATTATACGAAATCGTAAACAGAGGAAACCATACACATACTCTAATCGTAAAATCAAAGGATGACAGAAATCTTAAAGACGGACGAGTGTTCAAAATTATGATTGAGGGGCGATATAGCGCAGCCTTCCAAAGAGACACATTTCACGAGGCGCCGCATGACTTATCCAGCTTAATGTATCAATTAAAGATGGAGAAATTGGGTGAAGGCCCTGAGCCTCCAGACATGTGCTATATTTACAGCAATATTGTAGAGCACCAATTTGTTGAGGATACCCAGGCACGTCTGCTGCGCGTAGCACACATTCCCAACCATAGAGGAAGGAGCTTGAGTATTACATATGACATACCCCACTATGTGAATGTCGCAACTAACCTAATAACCAATATCTCAATATATATACGAACGATTGAGGGTAAAAATTTACCATTCGGTGACGGGAGCTTAACAGTGAAGCTACACTTTCGACGCACTGAGTTATAATGGACAGAAAGCCTTTCACGTTATACCGAGGGGTGAGATACCAGCGTGGTAGTGGACTTGGATCCATTTTTTCATCCATGCTGCGCACCGCTGTCCCACTGTTGAAGAGGGGGGGGCCAGGTACCTAGGAAGGAAGGCGTTACAAACAGGTTTTAACGCGGCAGAGGAAATGCTCGCGGGAACTAAACCTAAAGAAGCTCTAACGAAACATTTAAAACGTACACGGGATGAAATCATCAAAGATGCGAAGAGAAAAATGCGTGGCGGAGGAAAGAAGAGAATTGAGAGGAAGAGGAAGAGGGTGCCAACACGTGGCGTTAAGAAGAAGAAGGCTGATAGGAAGAATGGGTCCCCACCACGCGGTGGAAAGAAGAGAACTGTTAGGAAGAAGGGGTCACGTGGCATTAAACGTAAAAGGGTGCCAAAAAAGAACTGTTCTAAGCGTATGAAACCTATGGCTAATCATTTTTTTTAGCTGATATAATCTGAGGACGGTACTCTCACGATTCATAGATTGACTGATACTCGTCGAGGAAGGTGGCACTGTTTCTAACTCACCATGGCCTGATTCATTCATCCTTGTAGTTCACAGTGCTGTAGATCGGAGCTATCCCTCTTTGAGATGCCTCCAACTCAAGTTTCTATTGAGCACAGTAACTTTATTACAATTAACCCTTTAAACACAATTAGTTCACCCAGTGCCCCTATAGAATTCGTGATACCCAGCTCAGGCCCTTACTTTTTTGATCCGAGCTGTATGCACATATATACTAAACTTCGCATAGCTCATTCTGACGGAACGGATTGCGATGATAATTATGTTGCATATCCCGAAACAAACTTTCTGCACACCATATTCAGTCAGTTTGACGTATATTTAAATCAGATTACATCTCAGCAGGCACGGGGTACTATCACCTACGAGCATATCTGGAAAATGTCCTCAACTTTTCAAAAGAAGCGAAGGACACCTTTTTATCCGCCGAGGGGTATTACCACACTAAAGATGAGGGTAGTATAAATTTAAAAATTCTAAAAAAAAGATATACGAATGTTTTGGACGCCTGCACACGGACTTTACATTCCAGGAGAAGTTGCTTATGAATGGAGTAGATATGAAATTGAAGCTTACCCGCACGAGCCCTGAGATCTGTATAAATCTGGGGGCTGACCAAGAAGAAGGCGCGAAACCTGTTGCGATACACATCATGGAAGCATATTTGCGTATACGCCGAGTGAAATTAAGCTCTCCGAAGCAAATAGAAATTGAGAAAGAGCTGGTACACGCCACAGTGAAATACCCATTTAATAGGGTGCAGATCAAACTGTACACGATCCCCGCAGGCCTAGCATTAAACAGATAGAAAACATAACTCTTGGAGTCCTGCCTAAAAGGATTTTAATTGGAATGCAAGACCACGCCTCGACAAATGGAAATTATAAAAAGAGTGCTCTGAATTTCGAGAATTTTGGGCTTAAAAATATTACTTTATATATCAATGGCATCGCACTGGGTGGGACAATGAATATGGACTACTCGTCAGATGCTGTGTTCCCGCTCTGCGCGAGAGCTTACAGCAGTTTGGCGCATAATACAAGCGCGTGTGATGAACTTGGAATCGGCATAACGCAGAAAGAATTTGTGGAACAGTTTAATATTTACTCATTCGACCTTACACCTGACTTAGCCGCGGGCGTAAATGCGCATTTAAACGCCCAGCAGACTGGCACGATTTCAGTGCGGTTGGAGTTCGCCAGGCCTACAGACGCTCCTATTAGTGTACTAATATACCTCGAGTCGCAGGCCCTAATAGAACTGGACCGTTTCCGGACCATAAACACAGATTTTTATAATGGATGCAAATACACTCCAGAGAGGGATGAAAAGTGACTGTTTCGCGCGTTCCTTTTATCGGGGTTTTTGCAAAGAATGAAATATTGAAGCTGGATACCTCGAGAAACTGGTGGGGGATTATTGTTAACACCGACGTTGCGGGGAGCGAGGGTATTCACTGGTTTGCGATCTATTTAAAAACTAAGGAAAGAGTGTACTATTTTGACTCACTCAGATTTCCACCATGGCATGACTCGGCAATCGTAAATTTTATCGCGCGATTACGTGTGCCTAAGATTATCTGGAACCCATATCGGCTTCAAAGACTTTATACTGAAACTTGTGGACTGTATTGTATTTTTTTCTCATGTATATGTCGCGCAGGAAGTGTTTTATGAATTTTTTTAAAATTATTCGATTTGTGTGACACAAATATGAATGATAAATATGTGTGTAGACAAATGAAAAAAGTTTCCACATGTTACTACCCCCTGTAATGTGTAAGACCTATATTGTGTAAATCTATATATATATATAACACATTTGTAACAATTAAGAATTGGGGACTGCCCCTTTTTATACATGTTTAATAAATGAAAATAATATTGTGCTTTGTCCATATCCTCAAAAAAATACCTACATAATCTCATGGATTACGGTGCAATCGGTTGAGCGGTTGTGTGCCAACACCACGACTTCTGGCCCGCAGTGTGGGTCAGCCACCACTTCATTCATCACACTTTCTCCAATAGTACTTATAATAGCGTCTACCTCCGTATCGCCGCTGTAATTAAAATAGTTGTATGAAACTGGTTGCCGCTAAAAGTAACGTGTATGGCTGTATATATATATATATATATATATATATATATATATATATAGGGGTCATGATTAAGCACATTTTTCAAAACATCCTTACTGCAAATTGTTAAAATCCTACTGTAGCGCCGCATTATCGTAAAATAATCTTAAAGTTTTAACATATGCAGAGATATATATATATATATATTGCTACAAAGCGTTTTTGCAAGATGTAACAAGATGTTGCAATATATACAAATGGTGATATAATAACGATGGCGAGAGCGGATAGTTAAGCACAACAAGAATAATTTTCAGAAAAATCAGAACTAAAGGAAAATTAGACTGGCAATTATAAACGGGAAGCATTACAAACTAGTTTTCAATAATATGACGCCTCATCAGGGTTTACGAGCTATATATATATATATATAGGGTGTCCCAAAAAAAACTATATACTCTTTATAGCATCATATATTTTCTAATTTAAAAAAAAACTATATTGTTATAGCAATTGCCAATGAAAGGTAAATTAGTAATCTAAGTGATCAAAATGTTAAGCGAGTTGTTTGCATATAAAATTTAATTAACTACGCCAAGTGCTCAAAATGTTCTCCGGCGACATGAATGCACTTTTGAATGCGTCGACTAAGCCTGGCCTTATTTTATCAAAGGCCTTGTAATCGACACAACTGCAGGTACTGGTCACTTGATAATCTACACGTTTATGTGGATAAACATGTTAATTTACCAGGATTAACAGCATGGTGTGGTTTATCATCCAGGGGTTTGGTTGGACCATTTTTCTTTAATGGGACAGGTACCGGTGCCGCATATCTCGACATGCTGCGGACAGAAATTATACCTGCAGTTCGGGAGTTGTTTGGAAACGACGACTTTTACTTTCAACAAGATGGAGCCCCCCTCATTATCATCGTGATTTCAGAAGGTACCTCGATGAAACGTTGCCTAACCGATGGATAGGACAAAGAGGAAGCGTTGAGTATCCTCCACGTTCACCGGACTTGACTCCACTTGATTTTTACTTGTGGGGCTACCTGAAGGATGCAGTTTATGGTACAAGACCTGCAACACTCGAACACCTTAAAGATACAATTAGGGAAAAGTGCTGGACCATCACAGCATCCACATTAGTCATGCCGCCGGAGAACATTTTGAGCACTTGGCGTAGTTAAGTAAATTTTATATGCAAACAACTCGCTATAACATTTTGATCATTTAGATTACTAATTTACCTTTCATTGGCAATTGCTATAACAATATAATGTTTGGTTTTTTTTAATTATAAAATATATGATGCTATAAAGAGTATATAGTTTTTTTGGGACACCCTGTATATATCAGAGAATGAAAATTAAATTTGAAAACGTGTTTATTTCAATTTGCCTATAACTTAGCGTTTAAGCATCCACAAGAAAAGGAAAAACGTACTATATAATCTAAAGATACTTACATCACCTCCTCATCTATGATCTGACACTCGTCAGCCCGTCCCAATACCACGACATCTGGATCACGGGGATGGAAGGGGACTGGCTCCCCCATTTCGCCAAAAGTTGCTATAACACGCCCTAACTCGGAGTCACTCATGCAAGTAAAATAAATGTCATGAAATTGGATGCGGGTAACTCGCTTTGTGCCCTAACATCGGCGTTGTTTTAACGGGGAAAATAGTCGTAACAGTTATATATCGGGTCCAGGCTTTGGTCGACTAATGGCATCTTTATATTCTCTACGTAGATTTAAAACTCGTATTACCTCTTACAGTCACTACTACGACAATATTTACGACAATACTTGGTACTCGCTATGTTAAGAATTTATTATTTTATGAGCATTTCTTTTTTTAAATTGATTTTTGACAACCTACGAAAGAATTAGTCAATATTTAAAAAAAAAATTCCCAAGTGCGTGCAAATGTTAAAAATAAATTCAATCTGGAGAACTTCCTATAAATATTAAAAAACGAGAAAAGCATAAATAAAACACACCATATATATATATATATATATATATATATATATATATATATATATGTATATATATATATGCCGAAATAATCGGGATGGAAACAGATAATAACTGAAAACATAGTAGTACTAATTTTATGCTGTAGAAATCTCAGAGCAAAAGGATATTAGACTGTCAGTTTTAAACGAGAAGCAATACAAACTAATTTTCAATGCTAGTAAATAAATGAGATTTAGTTTATGTCAGGTTAGGTCAGGTTATATTATAAACGAGAAAAATTCATCTTTAAATATATTGGGGGAATTTTCTCGCAAATTTCAATTTATGCCTGAAAAAAGTCTAACCTCCAGGTTCATACGAACATTGACCTTCATAAATTAATAGAAAAGTACATATGTATAGTGTATACATGAATTTCATACCATATATAGAAGAAATGATTGTCAACAGGTTGATTTAAAGTTCAAAGTCCCCCGTAGTGCATTTCATATTTTATAAGAATTTAACTATTTTAACTATTAAACCTTTAGAAAATAAAAATTATAATTTTTAACTAACTATATCTTATAGCAATGTCACCAAACTTTTTCTAATGTTATATATATGGAAGATGTGACATATTTAGTTAACTCTCTATAAGCACTTGTATCCTACGAAATTTTCAAAATATTAACTTCAGCCTACACCGCAAAATGTAACCAAAGATGATATTCATTACATACTCATTTGAATAAAATCTTAAAGAAATATGGACTTGAAAGCATGCAAGCTTCTCTATCTATTCCTAGTGTAGTAGGAAACTAACGAGAAAATATTCTAAAAGTCCGATCACATAATTATATATATATATACAGTATATATACACACACACACACATATATATATAGGGTGAACCAAATGTAGGTGGACAGTAAATGATAACGTTTATTTTGAGAATACATATTTAATTTTTTTGTATACTATAATACAAAATAAAATTTAAATAAATTTAGTTATAATATTTAATATAATAAAACACAAACACCATAGTTATAATGAACACCATAGTTATAATATAATATAACACAAACCGTATTCAACCTACTGTCCACCTACTTTTGGTTCACCGTGTATATATATATACACACACACACATTTAAGTTACTTACATTTCAATTGAATTGGCTGTAGATTCTTGCAACCCGTCACAATTTTCCGTGACAGCTTGGGATGTTAAAAGTTCGTGACGATCTGAGGCCGTGAACAGGTAAAGAGCCGCATGACTGTAATGGTCTTGTTCAAAAAACAGTTCAGGAGAGTCGTAGATTTCGTCCATGATTTGTGTGTTGCTGTAAATTGCACGAGAAACTGGCTCTAAACGGCGAAACTCACCATTTTATAGGGGCCTATGTTACCAACCCAAAAGCGGTAATCTTAACTTCCTATTGGTTTACGGCTCATGCTTTTTCGACCAAGACCAATCCTTGAGCACCGCTCCCTTTTCACGACCAATGATTGGGGGCGGCCACGAAAGGTGGGGGGGGCACGAAAGGTGGGCGGGGTTTAGCTATAGGCTTGTTGAGAACGAGATCATGTAGGTATTCCGGCGGTGATTGGCATATCGCCAACAGTCCGGGTGGAGCATCAGACCCGCTTGTTGGTAAATCCAGTTCATTCACGTATTCCTGAATTTCGAAGTTTTTTTATTTAGATTTGCGTTCAGAGACACCTGCATATTTCTATTGTCCTGAAGGTACTTTGTCTGCTTCACAGACAATACTACAATTAGTATCTGCGAAAAGTGGACCTGTGACCTTTGCAGGGTTCAACAAAGCCTTATCTGCATTTGCCGATATAAAACGTGCCTTTTCCCATTGGCGAAGGCTTTTCTACAAATGTTAACAGTCCGTCTCAGTTCTTATGAAAACTGAATTAAATTGTACGTGTGGGTAAACCGAGTGTGTATATATATATATATATATATGTATATATGTTAAACCCTCCGTCTATGGCCCGTGTTGGTTCGAAGTCGACGGGGGTTCTAGTTAGGTGGCAGCAACGGATGTGTGTCTTGAAGTAGTTTTCTTCTATATTACTCTCCGAGTTCTTCTATAGTGGCTCGGAGGACTCTGATAGACTTACTCAAAATGCTGAAGGTTCCGGATTCTTCTTATAGCGTATCCGGAAAGTTTAATGACTAAGTTCTTCTGAAGAGAGCAAGGCTCGAAGGATAAGGTAAAAACTAGCTTCAACTGTAATTTTACTGTTAAAATGTACAGGTAGTGCTCAGCCTCTGAATTAGCTTCTGAATGACAATGGAATAATTTTAATGGGTTTTATACCCAAAAACTGCCAACATTATTATTATTAAATGCTAAGAAGGCTGTATTATTTTTGCACAATATTTGAAAATAAGTAAATTTTTTAGCTGTGGTAAGGCTTGAACGAGTAAACAAAATATTTGAAGACGAAACCATATTTTTATCTTAAACCGCGACTTTTCAGATCTGATGTTATCATGATCTGCCAAGTTAACTAAAAGTGCAAATCGGACTATGCATCTTTACACTAAAATATGCATATGAGTGAAATTTTAAGGTTTAAGATGTACAATTTTAATGCTTAGGCAAGACATGATCTCATTGTTTATAACGAAAGAGTGTATACAAAATGTGAACATTGCAAAGCTTAAACAGGATTCTTTATTAAGCGAAATCTAAAAAAATGATTATGAGATTTTAAAAAACAACAGGTCACCAATTATTTAGCAAAGTAGAAAGCAAATCAAAATTTTATCCAAACTCGCGTTGGGCGATTTTGGTCCTTATGTAAAAATGAATACACAAACGTACATACATATGAGTATAGGCATTATATAAAGTTAAATATATAAGAATATACAGGATTATATAAATACATGAACCATATAACACATGAATTTTTAAAATGGATACTTTTTCTTACAATGGATACAGAGACTATATAAATGAATACAAGAATTACATGAAGGATAAGATAATATAGGAATATGGGAATTATTTATGGTTCATTTTTACAGGGCTCTGCCCTCTAGAATGATATTAATATAATAACGTAACAGCCTAACTAATGCTAATTAGATGATAACTATTGGTTTTATAATACAGATTTATATATACAACATAAGTCGGGTGGTTAAGTCTAGTTCACGTGGTCTGGGTACGCACTCTTGGTCGTGCATAAATAGTTTCATGTTCCGTGTCACTTGGTTTTCTTTGTTCCCAGAATGATCTTTTCACCACAAATATACCGAGGATAATAGCACATACAATAATGATACTAACGGCAGATGTTGAGAAAATGGTTACCGGTTGTAGTATTTGTAAGAGATTATTTTGGTTATCATCAGAAATTTTAAACCGGCTCAATTGATCATTCCATTCAGGGGCATGTAGTTCGGGTAGGATGGTTACAGGTTTTATGGAGAGATTTAAGATCTCTATGACGGGTTTAAATTTAATTTGCGACGGAAATGGGTATGAGTTATTAAGGGTAACCTTATACGGGTTGTATATTTGGAGGGCTTTTGAACGCAAGGAGCAACCAATTGGTAGCCGAATAACCATAGGGATTGTAATGAGGGAATAATTCGATGGACACTCGAGGGTAGCGGCAGTCCTGTTCGCGAAGGAAACCCAGATGTCTGGTCCAATTCGTAGTTGGATGGTTTTAGGGAATTAAATTTTTTAATGAACATACGGGGGCATGCCGGTCACGAATTAAATCGATAAAGCAAGACCTAGTAGTGGGAAGAATAACTGGTTTGAGTGGAGGGCAGATGAGTTGTTTATTTGGTTGCGGGAATCGGCAATGCCGGACGTCGCCATCTGACATCATAGAATAAGCTGATAGATCTTTGGTGAGGAAAAGGTAAGGTGGTACGGTGGGTAAATACAATCGATTGACATAAGAGTTATTTGGGTAGGGTGTTGGGAAAGGGTGAAATTTATATACGTCATAAGTGAGGAAATCGAAAAATGGTATAATTATGAGGTATGTGTAGGGGCGTGGGGTAGGTGGAAAAATGGGTGTAACTAAATTTTCGATGTCAAAAAGCGCACCGTCTGAATCGCTCATATGTGAAGGTACTTATTAATGTGTTCTAATTAGGTCTGCTTGACCGATCTTAATTTATGGAATGATCACTTAAGGGGTTTTCCTGACTATACTATCTAAAAATAAATGCACAACAATTTGCCTAACTAGGGGAAAATTTGCAAACAAAAATAAAAATGAAAACAAAATTTCACTCGAATGTACGTGAAGGTATGGTAATACTCTGTTTGGTACATTAAATAAAATTATACTCTACTAACAAGAATAGTAAAAATAACTGAAAATGACTGTGAAAATAACTGTGAAAATAATTCTGTGAAAATACTGTTTTCAATAAAGAAAATGTATCACTGGTGTCTGAAGTGTTCACTGTGTTTTGTGTTAATTCTGGCTCAATATTAAATATTAACTGTTAATAATAATGACTTTTCAAATGTTTAGAAATTATTTTAAAAAAGAGTTTTGTACTTAACAAGATTCCTACGGCGAAATCCTTAGAGACGTGTCCTGAAGATGTGTCTTGCTGGCCACTTGTTCCTGGATGAAAACTAGGCGTGCAGAACTTGGAGTCGTGACGCACCGGTTCAAGGGTGGATGTGACGAACTAGAAGTCGTGACACGCCGGTCAACTGGGTGGATGTGACGAACTAGAAGTCGTGACGCACCGGTTCAAGGGTGGATGTGACGAACTAGAAGTCGTGACACGCCGGTCAACTGGGTGTTGGTTCTGGTTCCAGGGTCTGGAAGACTGGAAGAATCCTGGAGTCGTGAAGATCCTGGTTAAAGGGTCGCCAGTTGTTAACCCCTCCGTCTATGGCCCGTGTTGGTTCGAAGTCGACGGGGGTTCTAGTTAGGTGGCAGCAACGGATGTGTGTCTTGAAGTAGTTTTCTTCTATATTACTCTCCGAGTTCTTCTATAGTGGCTCGGAGGACTCTGATAGACTTACTCAAAATGCTGAAGGTTCCGGATTCTTCTTATAGCGTATCCGGAAAGTTTAATGACTAAGTTCTTCTGAAGAGAGCAAGGCTCGAAGGATAAGATAAAAACTAGCTTCAACTGTAATTTTACTGTTAAAATGTACAGGTAGTGCTCAGCCTCTGAATTAGCTTCTGAATGACAATGGAATAATTTTAATGGGTTTATATACCCAAAAACTGCCAACATTATTATTATTAAATTCTAAGAAGGCTGTATTATTTTTGCACAATATTTGAAAATAAGTAAATTTTTTAGCTGTGGTAAGGCTTGAACGAGTAAACAAAATATTTGAAGACGAAACCATATTTTTATCTTAAACCGCGACTTTTCAGATCTGATGTTATCATGATCTGCCAAGTTAACTAAAAGTGCAAATCGGACTATGCATCTTTACACTAAAATATGCATATGAGTGAAATTTTAAGGTTTAAGATGTACAATTTTAATGCTTAGGCAAGATTATGATCTCATTGTTTATAACGAAAGAGAGTGTATACAAAATGTGAACATTGCAAAGCTTAAACAGGATTCCTTATTAAGCGAAATCTAAAAAAATGATTATGAGATTTTAAAAAACAACAGGTCACCAATTATTTAGCAAAGTAGAAAGCAAATCAAAAATTTTATCCAAACTCGCGTTGGGCGATTTTGGTCCTTATGTAAAAATGAATACACACACGTACATACATATGAGTATAGGCATTATATAAAGTTAAATATATAAGAATATACAGGATTATATAAATACATGAACCATATAACACATGAATTTTTAAAATGGATACTTTTTCTTACAATGGATACAGAGACTATATAAATGAATACAAGAATTACATGAAGGATAAGATAATATAGGAATATGGGAATTATTTATGGTTCATTTTTACAGGGCTCTGCCCTCTAGAATGATATTAATATAATAACGTAACAGCCTAACTAATGCTAACTAGATGATAACTATTGGTTTTATAATACAGATTTATATACAACATAAGTCGGGTGGTTAAGTCTAGTTCACGTGGTCTGGGTACGCACTCTAGGTCGTGCATAAATAGTTTCATGTTCCGTGTCACTTGGTTTTCTTTGTTCCCAGAATGATCTTTTCACCACAAATATACCGACGATAATAGCACATACAATAATGATACTAACGGCAGATGTTGAGAAAATGGTTACCGGTTGTAGTATTTGTAAGAGATTATTTTGGTTATCATCAGAAATTTTAAACCGGCTCAATTGATCATTCCATTCAGGGGCATGTAGTTCGGGTAGGATGGTTACAGGTTTTATGGAGAGATTTAAGAACTCTATGACGGGTTTAAATTTAATTTGCGACGGAAATGGGTATGAGTTATTAAGGGTAACCTTATACGGGTTGTATATTTGGAGGGCTTTTGAACGTAAGGAGCAACCAATTGGTAGCCGAATAACCATAGGGGTTGTAATGAGGGAATAATTCGATGGACACTCGAGGGTAGCGGCAGTCCTGTTCGCGAAGGAAACCCAGATGTCTGGTCCAATTCGTAGTTGGATGGTTTTAGAAAGCAAGACCTAGTAGTGGGAAGAATAACTGGTTTGAGTGGAGGGCAGATGAGTTGTTTATTTGGTTGCGGGAATCGGCAATGCCGGACGTCGCTATCTGACATCATAGAATAAGCTGATAGATCTTTGGTGAGGAAAGGTAAGGTGGTACGGTGGGTAAATACAATCGATAGACATTAGAGTTATTTGGGTAGGGTGTTGGGAAAGGGTGAAATTTATATACGTCATAAGTGAGGAAATCGAAAAATGGTATAATTATGAGGTATGTGTAGGGGCGTGGGGTAGGTGGAAAAATGGGTGTAACTAAATTTTCGATGTCAGAAAGCGCACCGTCTGAATCGCTCATATGTGAAGGTACTTATTAATGTGTTCTAATTAGGTCTGCTTGACCGATCTTAATTTATGGAATGATCACTTAAGGGGTTTTCCTAACTATACTATCTAAAAATAAATGCACAACAATTTGCCTAACTAGGGGAAAATTTGCAAACAAAAATAAAAATGGAAACAAAATTTCACTCGAATGTACGTGAAGGTATGGTAATACTATGTTTGGTACATTAAATAAAATTATACTATACTAACAAGAATAGTAAAAATAACTGAAAATGACTGTGAAAATAACTGTGAAAATAATTCTGTGAAAATACTGTTTTCAATAAAAGAATGTATCACTGGTGTCTGAAGTGTTCACTGTGTTTTGTGTTAATTCTGGCTCAATATTAAATATTAACTGTTAATAATAATGACTTTTCAAATGTTTAGAAATTATTTTAAAAAGAGTTTTGTACTTAACAAGATTCCTACGGCGAAATCCTTAGAGACGTGTCCTGAAGACGTGTCTTGCTGGCCACTTGTTCCTGGATGAAAACTAGGCGTGCAGAACTTGGAGTCGTGACGCACCGGTTCAAGGGTGGATGTGACGAACTAGAAGTCGTGACACGCCGGTCAACTGGGTGGATGTGACGAACTAGAAGTCGTGACGCACCAGTTCAAGGGTGGATGTGACGAACTAGAAGTCGTGACACGCCGGTCAACTGGGTGTTGGTTCTGGTTCCAGGGTCTGGAAGACTGGAAGAATCCTGGAGTCGTGAAGATCCTGGTTAAAGGGTCGCCAGTTGTTAACCCCTCCGTCTATAGCCCGTGTTGGTTCGAAGTCGACGGGGGTTCTAGTTAGGTGGCAGCAACGGATGTGTGTCTTGAAGTAGTTTTCTTCTATATTACTCTCCGAGTTCTTCTATAGTGGCTCGGAGGACTCTGATAGACTTACTCAAAATGCTGAAGGTTCCGGATTCTTCTTATAGCGTATCCGGAAAGTTTAATGACTAAGTTCTTCTGAAGAGAGCAAGGCTCGAAGGATAAGGTAAAAACTAGCTTCAACTGTAATTTTACTGTTAAAATGTACAGGTAGTGCTCAGCCTCTGAATTAGCTTCTGAATGACAATGGAATAATTTTAATGGGTTTATATACCCAAAAACTGCCAACATTATTATTATTAAATGCTAAGAAGGCTGTATTATTTTTGCACAATATTTGAAAATAAGTAAATTTTTTAGCTGTGGTAAGGCTTGAACGAGTAAACAAAATATTTGAAGACGAAACCATATTTTTATCTTAAACCGCGACTTTTCAGATCTGATGTTATCATGATCTGCCAAGTTAACTAAAAGTGCAAATCGGACTATGCATCTTTACACTAAAATATGCATATGAGTGAAATTTTAAGGTTTAAGATGTACAATTTTAATGCTTAGGCAAGACATGATCTCATTGTTTATAACGATAGAGAGTGTATACAAAATGTGAACATTGCAAAGCTTAAACAGGATTCCTTATTAAGCGAAATCTAAAAAAATGATTATGAGATTTTAAAAAACAACAGGTCACCAATTATTTAGCAAAGTAGAAAGCAAATCAAAAATTTTATCCAAACTCGCGTTGGGCGATTTTGGTCCTTATGTAAAAATGAATACACACACGTACATACATATGAGTATAGGCATTATATAAAGTTAAATATATAAGAATATACAGGATTATATAAATACATGAACCATATAACACATGAATTTTTAAAATGGATACTTTTTCTTACAATGGATACAGAGACTATATAAATGAATACAAGAATTACATGAAGGATAAGATAATATAGGAATATGGGAATTATTTATGGTTCATTTTTACAGGGCTCTGCCCTCTAGAATGATATTAATATAATAACGTAACAGCCTAACTAATGCTAACTAGATGATAACTATTGGTTTTATAATACAGATTTTATATACAACATAAGTCGGGTGGTTAAGTCTAGTTCACGTGGTCTGGGTACGCACTCTAGGTCGTGCATAAATAGTTTCATGTTCCGTGTCACTTGGTTTTCTTTGTTCCCAGAATGATCTTTTCACCACAAATATACCGACGATAATAGCACATACAATAATGATACTAACGGCAGATGTTGAGAAAATGGTTACCGGTTGTAGTATTTGTAAGAGATTATTTTGGTTATCATCAGAAATTTTAAACCGGCTCAATTGATCATTCCATTCAGGGGCATGTAGTTCGGGTAGGATGGTTACAGGTTTTATGGAGAGATTTAAGAACTCTATGACGGGTTTAAATTTAATTTGCGACGGAAATGGGTATGAGTTATTAAGGGTAACCTTATACGGGTTGTATATTTGGAGGGCTTTTGAACGTAAGGAGCAACCAATTGGTAGCCGAATAACCATAGGGATTGTAATGAGGGAATAATTCGATGGACACTCGAGGGTAGCGGCAGTCCTGTTCGCGAAGGAAACCCAGATGTCTGGTCCAATTCGTAGTTGGATGGTTTTAGAAAGCAAGACCTAGTAGTGGGAAGAATAACTGGTTTGAGTGGAGGGCAGATGAGTTGTTTATTTGGTTGCGGGAATCGGCAATGCCGGACGTCGCTATCTGACATCATAGAATAAGCTGATAGATCTTTGGTGAGGAAAAGGTAAGGTGGTACGGTGGGTAAATACAATCGATAGACATTAGAGTTATTTGGGTAGGGTGTTGGGAAAGGGTGAAATTTATATACGTCATAAGTGAGGAAATCGAAAAATGGTATAATTATGAGGTATGTGTAGGGGCGTGGGGTAGGTGGAAAAATGGGTGTAACTAACTTTTCGATGTCAGAAAGCGCACCGTCTGAATCGCTCATATGTGAAGGTACTTATTAATGTGTTCTAATTAGGTCTGCTTGACCGATCTTAATTTATGGAATGATCACTTAAGGGGTTTTCCTAACTATACTATCTAAAAATAAATGCACAACAATTTGCCTAACTAGGGGAAAATTTGCAAACAAAAATAAAAATGGAAACAAAATTTCACTCGAATGTACGTGAAGGTATGGTAATACTATGTTTGGTACATTAAATAAAATTATACTATACTAACAAGAATAGTAAAAATAACTGAAAATGACTGTGAAAATAACTGTGAAAATAATTCTGTGAAAATACTGTTTTCAATAAAAAGAATGTATCACTGGTGTCTGAAGTGTTCACTGTGTTTTGTGTTAATTCTGGCTCAATATTAAATATTAACTGTTAATAATAATGACTTTTCAAATGTTTAGAAATTATTTTAAAAAAGAGTTTTGTACTTAACAAGATTCCTACGGCGAAATCCTTAGAGACGTGTCCTGAAGACGTGTCTTGCTGGCCACTTGTTCCTGGATGAAAACTAGGCGTGCAGAACTTGGAGTCGTGACGCACCGGTTCAAGGGTGGATGTGACGAACTAGAAGTCGTGACACGCCGGTCAACTGGGTGGATGTGACGAACTAGAAGTCGTGACGCACCAGTTCAAGGGTGGATGTGACGAACTAGAAGTCGTGACACGCCGGTCAACTGGGTGTTGGTTCTGGTTCCAGGGTCTGGAAGACTGGAAGAATCCTGGAGTCGTGAAGATCCTGGTTAAAGGGTCGCCAGTTGTTAACCCCTCCGTCTATAGCCCGTGTTGGTTCGAAGTCGACGGGGGTTCTAGTTAGGTGGCAGCAACGGATGTGTGTCTTGAAGTAGTTTTCTTCTATATTACTCTCCGAGTTCTTCTATAGTGGCTCGGAGGACTCTGATAGACTTACTCAAAATGCTGAAGGTTCCGGATTCTTCTTATAGCGTATCCGGAAAGTTTAATGACTAAGTTCTTCTGAAGAGAGCAAGGCTCGAAGGATAAGGTAAAAACTAGCTTCAACTGTAATTTTACTGTTAAAATGTACAGGTCGTGCTCAGCCTCTGAATTAGCTTCTGAATGACAATGGAATAATTTTAATGGGTTTATATACCCAAAACTGCCAACATTATTATTATTAAATGCTAAGAAGGCTGTATTATTTTGCACAATATTTGAAAATAAGTAAATTTTTTAGCTGTGGTAAGGCTTGAACGAGTAAACAAAATATTTGAAGACGAAACCATATTTTTATCTTAAACCTCGACTTTTCAGATCTGATGTTATCATGATCTGCCAAGTTAACTAAAAGTGCAAATCGGACTATGCATCTTTACACTAAAATATGCATATGAGTGAAATTTTAAGGTTTAAGATGTACAATTTTAATGCTTAGGCAAGACATGATCTCATTGTTTATAACGATAGAGAGTGTATACAAAATGTGAACATTGCAAAGCTTAAACAGGATTCCTTATTAAGCGAAATCTAAAAAAATGATTATGAGATTTTAAAAAACAACAGGTCACCAATTATTTAGCAAAGTAGAAAGCAAATCAAAAATTTTATCCAAACTCGCGTTGGGCGATTTTGGTCCTTATGTAAAAATGAATACACACACGTACATACATATGAGTATAGGCATTATATAAAGTTAAATATATAAGAATATACAGGATTATATAAATACATGAACCATATAACACATGAATTTTAAAATGGATACTTTTTCTTACAATGGATACAGAGACTATATAAATGAATACAAGAATTACATGAAGGATAAGATAATATAGGAATATGGGAATTATTTATGGTTAATTTTTACATATACAGTATATATATATATATATATATATCAGTAGCGACTCCAGCTCTTCAAGACTACTCGGGCTCTTTTTGAATTTTCAAGTCTACATATGAGCTGACATTTAAATGCATGACAATAACTTAAGATTATCAATAAAATAAATAAATACATACCTCGGTAAAAAAAAATTATTTGAATTTTATTTACTTGAACACAAAGTCGAAGCGTCTTGGTTTTAAAGCAAATTCCTTTAATATTCGTCATGTAATTCCTTTTTGCTTTCTAAATCAATAAGTGTTTCTTTTTCAATTGAAATCCTAGCCAGGGACGAGAGCCGTTCTTGAGCCATTGTGTTTCTTAAATATGATCTAATTCGATCAAGAACAGAGAAACTTCTTTCATTTGAAACAGAAGTTACAGGTATGGTAAGAAGGAGCTGAATCAGCTTTGTGGTTTCCGACATCGCAACATAATCCTAGTTCGTGAAAGACTTCTAAAATTTCATTTGCAGATTTGCATTTTCTAAAGTCACTGTCACGATAAAGATATTTCAATTCGTTAACTAAGGATTTGGAGTCAATTACATTTGGATATTTAATTTGTAAAGCATTAAGATGATGCATTGGAAAATTTTCATAAAATTCTGGAAATTTGGTCACATCAATCAACTCAAAGAACGCAAACTCCTGAATGCAATCAAATCGTTCCCTCATTGACATTAGTATAATGTCAATTATTTCGAAATATATTGCTTTATAGTTCATTTGTTTGCTTCTAGCTCTTTTTCTCGGGGGAGAAGGCAGGTCTTCGGATTGTTCGAAGTCTGCCATTGTTTCTTGAAAAATTTTATTATATGCTTTATCTGTACGAGCGCACTCAATAAATTCAATAAAGTCATTTACTTTCTGTTGTGCAAACTTCAAGTCAAGCTGCTTGCATTGCAGATCAAATAGTTTTTCGCTTGTGACAATATATTTTCAAAGCAGTTAATAAAAAACAGAAAAGTGAAATCATGCAATTTTATAATTAGATTATCTTATCAGTTTGATTAAGAGTATCTTCATCCCATCTTGCACTGTCATCTAAAATCTTTTGAAATGCATTTTTCAGTTTCACGCTGCCCTTTTATTGCTGACACGGTTCGAGATCTATAGCACCACCTTGTTTCGCAAAGTGATGGAATGCTGATATTAAGCTCTCAAATACAGCTTTTCGTTTCGTACTTGAAGAAGCAAATTTACTGAAAGCACGTACAGTACATTGGAAAAGAACATTTTAGCCCCGTTAACTTCTCTGACATTTTACTTAACACTAAATTTAACTTATGTGCATAGCAATGAATAAAATAGCCGAATTTATAACCTTTTTCTCTCAATTTCGTTTGAACCCCACCGCCGCCCAAGGCAGTTGAAGGCACGCTCATCGAAAACATAAAAAGTTACCATGTATCGCCAGAATTAAAAATTGTGCCTCTACAAGGCCGAAGGATATAAGCCCGAGTTGAAATGTTTTTTTCTTTATAAAAAAAAATGAATAGGAGGAAAAACGTAATTTATTTAATGAGAATTAGAAGAAGGACTATTATGTAACCGTATGCAAGCAAATAATTATTTATTAAAAGAACTTTAAATATACGATATTACTTATACTTTCTCGGGCGTAATGTCTTGCGCCCAAGTAAAGGATCTTGAAAGATTACACGAAAACTTAATGTGTCAATATAGTTTTTTTATAGGTAGTAAGAGTATCTAAATGCGCTCAAAATTTGCTTGCGTGACGAAGGCTAGACAGAAAAATAGTAACATACTACCAGCCAAAAACCATTTTTACAATTTGTATTTAAAACTTTTTTTTTTAAACTTAAATCTATAAATACACAATTTTATCTCTCATGCTTCTCCTTGCCCCTTGCCTCTCGGGCTCAGCCCGAGAAGCCCGAGTGCAGGAGTCGCCACTGATATATGTATATATATATAATATATATATATATATGGGTATTGTTTGGACAGTGTCGACATATACGATTCTATTGTGTTCCCATCTCAGTGACAAAACAAAATTTAAGAGGAGCCACGCTCTGTTTGTCTATTTTCGGGAAGGTCACGTTTTTAGTCGCTCAGAGGAGATATATTTACAAGATTCCAGATTTTTGTATTGTTCTGTACCACCCTGCCATAAATTAATTTTAGAACACTTTTCTCTATTTTTCTGTGTTGTATTGTGTGTGTGTCGCGACCCTACCAGCCATACGGTTCATTTGTTGTGGAAGGTACACGATTTCTGCCCTGAAAAGCGCCAAATCGTTCCACGTATTGTGTGGTAGGGCTAAAATGGTTTTAAAAATAGAATAAATACTAGTGGTGCACCGATTAATCGGTATCGGCACCTGGCATGCCGATATTAAGAAAATACCTTGCATTGCTGATTAATCGGCATGCAAGGTGCCGATACGGATTAATCGGTGCACCACTAATAAATACCAATTTATAGTTTTAGGATACTCTGAATAACAAGTTCTGTCTGTAGTGCGTTGGTTTTTGTGTCTGTGTGTGTGTCTGTGTGTGTGTGTCTCGTTCTCTCTTTCTCTCTCTCTCTCTCTCTCTCTCTCTCTCTCTCTGTACATATATATATATATATATATATATATGTTTTTTCTTTCACGCCTTTATTTATATTTTTAAAAACATATAATATATATATATATATATATATATATGTTTTTTCTTTTCACGCATTTATTTATATTTTTTAAAAATAATTTATTCTGCTGGAAAACATTCACGTAATGCTTATGAACGTGTTTATATATTTGTACATTTTTAACGCTGCGATAGTCTACTTTTTGAACTGAAATCTTTTTTCTTTATTTGTTGTACGAATTGGGGAATGAAGAGAGACAACCTTGTGCAAATACCAGAATTACTCAATGCATCCCGCAAATTTATATTGATGTACAATAATTGTCTAAAAGAGGAAAAATGAATAACATATCCATAATATTTAGTTTTAATTTGAAAATCGTATTAACGCATTTCACGTTATAGTTTAATGATAAATTTGCGTATTATGATGAAAATTTGACTTAGTTTATCTTATGAATAAACAAATAAATTTGTTAAACGATATTAATAACTTTTCCTAGAGAACTTCAAATTACAATAATTTATGATGGATGAATGAGGAAAGAAAATAAAGAAATAATGAATTTAAATAAATTATAATAAATAATAAACGACTACTTCCTCAGCCCAACCTCTCCACTACGCTTGGTTGAGGCGCAGTGCTTCCAGCAATCGGTTCGAGTCCGGGCCGGGGTGCGACCACTGTTCCCGTTTTATATATATATATACATATACAGGGTGTCCCATAAGTCCAGCATCATAGGAGAAATTCATATTTTTCTATTTCTACAAACCATAATTCATATTTTTCTCTTTCTACAGGCCATAATGTCTGTAAGCAAGGAAGAACGAATCCAGATAATTCTACTCATAGGAAATCGGAGTCAAAGAGAGGCCGCTGCCGAATTTAACAGACTGCATCCAGACCGCGAGCCAATAACACAGAGTTGTGTTAGCAGATTTGTTGCAAAGTTTAAGGAAACAGGATCCATAGAAGATAAACCACGCAGTGGACATTCAAGGAGATCCACTGACGATGATACAGCGACTGCTATCCTGGCTCATTTTAACAGAAGTCCCAATAAGTCTTCGGCGAATGTCCGCCGAGACAGGAGTGTCGAAAAGTAGCATCCATCGCATTCTTCAGGCTCACAAATGGCATCCATATAAACTTCAGATCCTACAGAAATTAAGCGAAGATGATCCCGACCAGCGGATGGAATTTTGTGAATGGGCTACGGTACAATATGCTCGGGATGCCAATTTCCCGTCCACCATTCTGTTCAGTGACGTGGCTGTTTTTTATGGAAATGGTGAGGTAAATCGACAGAACACCCGTTACTGGTCTCAAAGCAACCCTCACTGGTATACCTCTTCAAGGAACAAGGTGCATCTCGGGTGATGGTATGGTGTGGCACTTGGAAGGATCGCATCATACGCCCCCTCTTTTTTGATGAACATGTCACTGGAGGCACCTACCTACGTATGCTCAAGGAAGAAGCATTTCCGAGTGTCTTGAACGAAGAAGGAAATTTCCCAACATGGTTCCAGCAAGAAAGCGCTCCTGCACATTACAGCGCCCAAGTAAGGGAATACTTGTTCCAACAATTCCCTGGTCATTGGATAGGACGTCGAGGGCCTGTGGAATGGCCAGCTAGAAGCCCGGATCTCACGCCACTAGATTTTTATCTCTGGGGCTACTTGAAAGCGCTGGTATACGCATAGAAAATTAGGAGTGTTGAACATTTCCGGCAGCGCATTACTGGGGCATGTAACACCATTACTCCTGACATCATTCACCGTGTGCTTGCTGACTGGGTATCACGTCTGAATTTGTGTATTGAAAACAATGGTGGACATATTGAGCACGTTCAGTAAATAAAAGCTTTTGTTTTGCCTTTTTTTATTATTTTTCCTATGATGCTAGACTTATGGGACACCCTGTGTATATGTATATTATATATATATCACTAGTAGGCACGGTCACTGTGACATCTGGCTCTTTTACGTGCGAGTTTTGCGCTTTGCAATAACACTGGGTAACAAAATTTGAAAAATATTCTGTTTATTGTGATTTTTCTGTCGTTTTTTAATGATTTCGGGGCGCTGATTCCAAAAATGATATTGGTTTGGCTCTATCATCAACCGTTTCAAAAATATAAGTTGTCACACTTTTCATATGGCAAAGTATATAAAGAAGGCTAACATAAATATTTTCTGAAAATAAAAACACTATTGGAAATTAATGTTTATTGAGCCAAAATTGTTTGACAAACCCAAAATGGTGCAAAGAATATAATATATATCATGAGGAGAACCGATAAGAGAATAACAAGCCTCGTTATGCAGTGTGCGTTCCTTAAAAATGCACTGAAGAACGCGACTTCCGCGTATGAACATTCTTATCCTTTCTGATCAGCGACCATACGTAGTATCCCATCATGGAAGCATCCCAATGGCCCTGGCACCTTTTCTCCATCGTTTGAATATCTTGATGAAATCTTTCGCCATGTTCTTCACTCACATCGCCCAGGTTATCACGAAAAAAGTCTAGATGTGAATGCAGATACTGTAATTTTAAAGACATACGGCACCCCATTTTGCCATAGCACTTAATCAAGTTTGACACTAACTCCTTATAGTTTGGTGCTTTATGGTTGCCTAAAAACCCACGAACCACATCACGGAAAGCACACCAAGCCTCTTTTTCGATCGAAGTCATCTTGGCTTCAAGGTTCTTTGAATTCAACAGTGCCTTGACTTGTGGTCCTACAAAGATGCCAGCCTTGACTTTGGCCTCAGAGAGTTTAGGGAACATGACCAGAATCTGTTGGAAAACTTCCCTTCCAAAATCTAACGCAGTTACAAACTGCTTAATTAGACCCAACTTAATATGGAGAGGTGGTAGCAGAACTATGTCAGGCTTCACTAGAGGTTCCCTGAGTACATTGTACTTTCCTGGTTGCAGTCCTTCACGTAGAGACCACTGAACTGTTTTATAGTGCTCAGTTGAAGCCCTGCTATCCCACAGGCAAAGAAAACATGAATATTTAGTAAACCCTCCTTGTAAACCTAACAGGAAACCAATCATTTTGAAATCATCACACACGTCCCAGTTATATTGTTTATACCTGATTTGAGTGAGCAGCTGCTTGACATGTTCATTCCTCTTTCACTTGAACAGAATGTGCAACTGGTATAGATGGATATTTGTTCCCACTGTGGAGTAGATCAGCTTTTAAACTCCGAGTTGACCTGTCAATAAACAGGCGCCACTTGAGGGTATATGTTGTTAACCCAATAGCTGTGAATAGACCATTAACCTCGCTGCAATAACAGAGAGAGCCATTGACATCGTAGAACCTTGCAAACTCATCATGCCGCTTTCGGTATACAGTGCTCTTGCAGTCTTTCCAAGCCAATTCTACTCTTTGAGTCTGGAGGTCAGAAGCTCAGACCCTGATTTCGTCAGACCCAAATCTCTAATTAAGTCGTCCATTCCCTCTATTTGGAAAGTGAGGGTTTGTACTGAAAGTTACTCTATATTCTTCATCATGACTGTCCTCACCAGCCGACATCTCAGATGAGCTAGCTGCATCCTCATTTTCAACCTGCAAAGCAAAGAAACAAAATATAGGCATAGCTATATATGTAGAAGAGCATCAGCACTAAGAAAAATCGACACATAATGACCCACAGTCTGTAAATACAGAAGGTAAAGTAATGGATCGATACCTGTTCTGGTGGACGTGGTATTGGAAGACCTTCGCCACATGTGTTACAGGAGCTATGGACGACGCTATGCTTGGATACTGGAGAGTCTGCCTTCCTTTAACTTTCCTGTACTTAGAAACATCTACCATGCAGTAGTAGCAATCGTCGTGGTGGCTCTTTGGTTCTCTCCATATTCTGGGTACCGCAAAGGGCATTGCCTTGCGTACTCCCCGCAGCCACCCTTCAAGTGTGAAGCGGCAGCTTCCACCACAGATCACATGGTGCGATACTTGCTTGGGGCCTATGTAATACCCACAAACGTAGCAGAATATATCCGGCGAGTGTTTACAAGCTCTAGTTGCCATTCTCTTTACCAAACTGTACTACATTAATCATAACCTGCAGATATAGAGAGAAGAGTTATTAAATCTGCAACAGATTACAGATTCCAGAAAAAAGATGTATTCACAACACTGAAATAATGTTCGCAATAAAAAAGGATCGATAACACTCAAATCGTCAGCACAGAGAAGCACAGAAACACAGTACCTCAGTGCTGGTAACTATCAGACAAACAACCTGCTTTCTTTGTGTACTCACACTTACTGACTTCTCAGACTCTGCGCTCTTCTTTATATAGCACAGTGGAAGTTTCGGGCCATTTCTAGAGCAAGAAACTGTCAACGAACATCCGGATTGTTCTCAACAATTCCTGATTATTCTGATATTGCTGCCCCCATAATAACATTATACTGTAAAACATGAAAAATAGATTATCTCTGAAACCATTGATGATACACACAAACCAAGCCGATTTGGACTCAGCGCCCACAATGCATATAAAAACATAAAAAATTCTATATAAACAGAATCAGTGTTACACAGTATAATACATCGTATTGATTGATTATATAATTGTTTGGTATCGGATTTCGGGATATTTAATTAATTGTTATTTGACAATTCGGGGTTCTAATCCAACTGGGTAATTAATATATGGTTCAACCGGGAAGCACTGGCGCTTGGCTGAGGTGCAGGACCCCAGCAACAGGGCTGTTCTAGAGTAGGATGCGTGCCCGGATCCTTTTAGCCCACTGTGGCACTTGGCTGTTGGTTTTCTGAGACGATGACATCCTGAGGCACTGGATGGCAATGGCTGATGATGCCCTAAGGCAATGGCTGAATAAGCAAACTGGCTGATTAGTGCCCTATAAGAGGGCGGGGGTCGGACGATGGAGTCATATGAGCTCGGCAATCAGCCGAGCAAGGACCTCTGGGTCCTCTCCTCTTCCTCTCTACTTCTATCTCTTTCTGCTCCTTTGGGGAGTGAGGTGTCCCCTTCTCCCCCAAAGAGGCCCCTTAGTTTAGGTATGCCTCTTTGGGAGGTTCAGCTTGGAGGAGAACTCCGCCTCCAAGTTGCATACCCCTTCCAATCCCATTTCAGGGTTGGCAACAAAGGTTGGCACTCCCCTTTGGGGGGTTCAGCTTGGGGGATAACTCCAGATTGCATACCCCTTGCAGTCCCATTTTGGGGTTGACAACAAAGGGGGGGTGGGGTGCCTTGCAACAAAGGGGTGGGGCTGGCACGCTTGCAACAAAGGGGTGGGGCTGGCACGCTTGCAACAAAAAGGGGTTGGCACTCTTGCAACAAAGGGAGTGGGGTGGCACTCTTGCAACATTACGTGATATTGAATTGCAACTTGCACTCAAGCATTTTGCGGCTATACTACTGAGCCGAAGGCTCTGTTTGTAAAAACAAAAAATATTTGTCGTTTTTTCAAAAATTTGACAATAATTTGTGTTGAAAATTGGACGTAGGCTATATATAGGCCATCTTATTCTTAGTTCGCGCAAAGACCTAGGCTATATACATACATTCGTGACACTTTTAAAGCATAAAAGGAACAGAATGGAAGACTGGAATATTATAAAAATAATATATTATTGGTCATACCTAACCTAACCCAAACTTAACCTAACCTAGCTTAACATAGCCTAACTTAACCTAACCAATGTACTGTATAAAAATAATTTTCTTCACCTGACACTGTAAAACATAATGAAATATCCTTTTGTTAATCATAATGCAAACGTAATTTAGTTTGGTTGGTGCCCATAGAACGGAAAAGCCCCATATATATATAATATATATAATATTATAATATATATATATATATATATATATATAGAGGGTGTTTATAAAGTACCTATCTATTTCAGTGAAAACGTGGCAAAAAGGGTAAAATTCAATAACAATATAATAGAAGTCATACAGGTACTTACGTATTATCGGGACTACCAACTGTTTATTATGTATTTTTGCTCTCGTCATTTTCGTTTAAACTAACGAAAATATCACAACTTAACCTAACCAATCATCAAGGGCGTACAGTTAGCCTAACCGGGCACTCAATTAACCTAACCGGGCATTCAGTTGACATAACCGGGCATTCAGTTGACATAACCGGGCATTTTCCGTTTTATTTTGTTTTTCGTAGCTAACCTAACCTAACCTAAAATCTTTCCTTTTTTCCAGATCATTGGTAAATTTATTTATTTATACGGAAAATGCCCGGTTAGGTCAACTGAATGCCCGGTTAGGTCAACTGAATGCCCGGTTAGGTCAACTGAATGCCCGGTTAGGTTAATTGAATGCCCGGTTAGGTCATTTGTACGCCCTTGATGATTGGTTAGGTTAAGTTGTGATATTTTCGTTAGTTTAACCGAAAATGACGAGAGCAAAAATACATAATAAACAGTTTGGTAGTCCCGATAATACGTAAGTACCGGCATACATTTAATGAATACTTAAGCATATGATTCTACATGAGCATCATCAGTACCTCTACAGAGTTCGAATCTGTCAGCAGCATTGCAGAACACATTTTGGAGCTTTACTGCTGTTACATTACGAGGACGTAAATCTTGCAGATCTGTGACCCTCGTTTGATAGACGTTTGATTTGATAAAGCTCCATGCAAAGAAATCCAAGGGCGTTAGGTCAGGAGATCGAGTCGCCCAAGGCCTGTTGCCTCCACGTCCGATCCACCGATTTGGAAATCGTTCATTTAGGTACTTCCAAACAATGTTTGCGTAATGACAAGGTGCCCCATCTTGTTGTTGTTGTTTAGCCGATCAGCCCACCCTGATCGAGCAAGCCGGTGGCACGCAGGTAACCGATCGCCCTCTCCGGAGTGGACCAGGGGTTCAGCGCACTAGTGATGTTGTGTTGTGTTCTATGTTGTGCTAGAGTGGTACAGTCTGTCATAATGTGTTCAATTGTTTGTTTTGCGTCCTGGCACAGGTGGCAGGTGTTGTCTGTGGAGTTGTCTAGTCTGTGTTTATATGTCTGTAAGTTGGGGTGATGTCCACATCGGAATCGTACTAAGTTAACTCGATCCGATCTGCTCAGGCTGATCTCTGACCTGTTAATGAGTATCGGCTTCTCACCTAGGACTGCATTCGGACCGAGTCGTGTCAGTGCTTTGTGGGTTAGGTGTGTGTGTATGTGTTTTCTGTACTGTGTGATGTCTGTGGGGCGTGGTATGGAGTGGAGTATTTGGTTATAATGTCTCTCTGGTGTTACCTTAATGGTGCGAGGTGTCAGTGCATGATTGTACATGTAGTGGTAAGGGTGTTGTGGGATAGTTGTCGCTGCTGCCATGAATTGTGTTCCCCTCATGTCTAAATGTTCCCTAACTTTCAGTATTTTTGTTTCTGTGTGCAGGTGTTCTATTGGTGTTGTTTGAGTACATCCTGTAATGATACGAAGTGCGTTGTTTTGTATTCTCTGTAAGGTGTTTATGTGTGTGTTTGAGATAATGGGTGCCCAGCATGGGCTAGCATAATCCATAACTGAGCGAATATATTGTTTTTATATGAGTGATGTTGTTTCCTGCTGTTGTCCAAAGTTTGTGCATTGTTAGTACTCTAAGCGTGTTAAGTCTTGACGTACATTTGTTTTTAATGTCCTGAATGTGGTTTGCAAAAGATAATGATGTGTTGTATGTGACCCCAAGTATTTTGGTCCTGTGAGTGTGTGGAATGTTGGTGTTGTTTAGTGTAAGGTGTGGAGTATCTGGTGTTCTTTTGTGTTGCTTATAAGGAAGGTGATGGTTGATTTTGTGGGCGCTACTTTGAATCTATTGTGTGTGAACCAGTCTTGTATACTGTTTATGTGTGTTTGTAGGTTATTTGTAGCGGTGTCGATGTTGTTGTGGGTGGATGTTAGAGTGATTTCATCTGCATATGATGATAAGGTAAGTTTGTTATCTATGGGTGTAAGCTGTGGAGTTATCTGGTGTTCTTTTGTGTGCTTGTAAGGAAGGTGATGGTTGATTTTGTGGGCACTACTTTGAGTCTATTGTGTGTGAGCCAGTCTTGTATACTGTTTATGTATGTTTGTAGGTTATTTGTAGCGGTGTCGATGTTGTTGTGGGTGGATGTTAGAATGATGTCTTCTGCATATGATAAGGTATGTTTGTTATCTATGGCTGTTGAAATGTCATGCATGTATAAGTTGAAGAGTGTTGGTGAGAGAACAGAGCCTTGACGAACCCCGTTCGGAAAAAGCTTGTTTTTGGATGACTTGCCATTAAATGTGACATGTGAGTATCTTCCTGAAAGATAGCTGCTCAGCCACCTTTCGGTGTTATTGTGCATGTTTGTGTTGAATAATTCGTTTATGAGAGGGAAACGTGGGATAGCATAAAATGCTTTACTAATGTCTATTGTTGCTAATAGTGTACGTTGAGCTGGTCGTCTGGAGTTGATGCCATCCATGATGTGCTGCGTGAAGTTAGTGAGTAATGTCGTGGTTGAGTGGTGAGGTCTGAATCCATGTTGAGTAGGCGATAGTGGTATGTGTAGATTGGCGATTTGTAAGATTAGTCTTTCTGTTACTTTGGAAGGTGTGCATAATAAAGTAATGGGTCTATAGGAAACTGGTTCGGTTGGATTTTTGTTTGGTTTGAGGAGTAATAATTTTACCTTGTTTCCATATGTCAGGAATAATACAGTGTTGGTATGAATATGTGCTGATATTTGTGAGAGCTATTATTCCCTGTGGGCCCATGTGTTTAAGGTGTATGTTAGATATGTTGTCTGGTCCAGTAGCCTTCGAATTCTTAATGTTTTTGATGATCTTGGTGGTCTGGTCTGTATTGAATGGTGTAATGGTCGTGTCGAGTCTGTAGGTTTTCCTGTGTCTGGCTCTTTGTCTGTCTGCGTGTTTCTGGTTGTTGTCTCTGTTTAAGTGACTTAGCTTTGCGTAGTGATTAACTAGAATGGTAGCTTGTTGTGTATATGTTGGGATATTATTTTGGCTGAGACAGATAGCCGCGTGTGAGGTGTGAATGCCGCTTTTAGAGTGGGTAATGCTGTTTATAGTCTTGTATAGCCTGAATGTATCTGTGGAGTGGTTTAGTGTTGTTATGAATTCCCTAAATGTTTCTGTTTGTTTTTCTTTGAGTTTGTTGTTTATTTCTGTGTTGAGCTGTTGTATCTGCTGTTTTATGGCTTCTGTTGTGGTGTTTGTGTGCTATGTTTGAGGTTGTTACGTTGTCTTATGAGGTAGGATATTTCTCTAGTGTAATTTCGGTTGTATTTCTAATGTTGCCCTTGGGTATGTATTTGTTTGCATTACTGCTGATCTGATTAAATGTTTTGAAAGACGACGGTGTTTAAAATCCCATCTGAATGAAGCTGGGACATTTACGTGCTCATATCTTAACAGCACTTACAAAAATAACCCCTGTCATGCTCCAAAATGTGTTCCGCAATGCTGCTGACAGATTCAAACTCTGTAAAGATACTGATGGTGCTCATGTAGAATCATATGCTTAAGTATTCATTAAATGTATGCCTTCTATTATATTGTTATTGAATTTTACCCTTTTTGCTACGTTTTCACTGAAATAGTTAGGGATTTTATAAACACCCTGTGTATATATAGGTATATGTGTATATATATATATAATATATATATATATATATATATATATATATATATATTGTGTATATATATAATATTAACTTATTTATTATGTATGCAGAATTATAATAATTTAACTTAGGCTTTTGTGTATATATGTTAACCCCTCCGACTTTGGCCCTGGATTGGTTCGAAGTCGACGGGGGTTCTGGTTAGGAGGCAGCAACGGATCTGTTACTTGCAGTACTTTCTTCTATACTACTCTCCGAGTTCTTCTTTAGTGGCTCGGAGGATTCTGAGAGCCTTATTGAATTGTTTGAGGTTTCTCCCCGATTCTTCTTGTAACGTATCGAGAGATTTTAATGACTAAGTTTTCTGAAGTGAGCACGGCTCGAAGGAAAATATAAAGACTTTTTCTCTACTGTAATTTACTGGTACAATAAATGCAAAAAAAAAACCTCACTTTTTTCTACGTGAAGGTCAAAATATGAAAATCAAAACCCACTCTAATAAACAGAGTTTATTTCCACAACAGTTTCCCGAGGAGGATGCTAGTGGGCGTCGAAACTGTTGTGGAAATAAACTCTGCCTATTAGAGTGGGTTTTTATTTTCATATTACTGCTACAATGTTACAGGTAATGCTCTGCCTCGTAGTTGGTATCAGAATGAACATGGAAGAGGTTATTGGGGTTTATATAACTCGATTCTACTAACAGCATCATTATTAAATGTTGAAGAGGCTGCATTATTTTTGCACAATATTTGAAAATAAAGTAAATCTTTTAGCTGTGGTAAAGTTTAAACGAATAAGCAAGATATTTGAGGACGAAGCCATATTTTTATCTTAAACCGCGTATTTTCAGATGATCTGATGTTATCATGATCTGCCAAGTTAACAAAAAGTGAATTTCAACTATGCATCTTTACACTAAAATATGCATATGAGTAAAAATTAAAGGTTTAAGATTTACAATTAAATGCTTAGGCAAGACATGACTTCATCTTTTATAACGAAGAGAGAATGTATGCAATTTACGAACATTGCAAAAAGTTTCTCCGAATTCATTATTAAGCTAAATCTAAAAATGATTAAGAAATTTTAAAAAAAGAAAGTCACCAATTATTTGGCAAAGTAGAAAGCACATCAAAATTTATCCCAACGAAAAATAATAATAAAAAAAATAATAATATCGCCGAGTGTGTTCATTTCTAAAGAGCGACATAATTTCAGAGTAGTACATTGTGTACAATTTAAGTACATCACCGAGTACGTTGTAATTTTGGTTTATTACAGTTACGATTACAATTACCAACCAATCCACACTCGCTTATTATCGTTAATTATCGTTATTAAAATACATTAATTACTTTATATACTATTATCATTAATTACAGTTTTCATTAAAGTACGGTACATCAATTACATTATTAAGTACATTAGTCACTTACAATTCTTACTGTGTTTTAATATTTATATTGGGATTAGAGCGGGAGGAGATTTTACGTTTTTAGATGTCCAATTTATGCTGTGATCATCGAATTGCGTACACTTGCATAAGCGTTTTCGAGTTCATTGGGAGGTGAAATAACACTGGTCTACAGCCAAAATGCTTCAGAAATAAAAGTAGTCAATCTTTACTAATTTTGGGGTCACTGAATACGAAAATGATGCCTAAAATTGCCACTTGGTTCTATTTATAAAGATATCAGGCAACCCTGCACCCTACTAACTGGACTGCATCTGTCGCGTTATATGTAGACACCTGTGACACATCGACGCATTGACTCTACTGCGCATGCGCGTACTTATATTTTTTTATTTTAATAAATTAATGTAAATATATACATATATATACAATAAAATGTAATTTTAAATTTATATATTACATTATGTATTTGTAAATTATTTATTAAAAATAGATTGGATTATTTTAACATTGCTTCCCATAATGTTTTTGATATTAATATAAATGGAATACTAACCTAACTTAACCTTACCTAATTTAAAATTATTAAAATGCAATGTAATTACATTAATTTATTAAAATAAAAAAAATATAACTACGCGCATGCGCAGCAGAGTCAAGGCGTCGATGTGTCACAGGCGTCTACATATTACGCCACAGCTTCAGTTCATTCGCGGAGGTCATACAGTGCACCCTTGTCAAACACTTTTTAGTGTTTGCTTTTGAATCTGAATTTTTTTCAGCCTAATTTGAACAAAGATGCCTCGTAATTGCGTGAACAGTGTAGATAACTTCTGTTATGTTTGTGGAGAATTGACTTTTGCATCAAAAAACCGCCGTGATTAGGAAAGCCTATCACCTTTATTTTGGCTGTAAGATTGGAGATCAGGACAAGAGCTGGGCCCCACACATATGCTACAATACTTGTGCAACAAACCTTCTCCAGTGGTTGAATCGGAAAAGGAAATCTATGCCTTTTGCAGTGCCAATGGTGTGGAGGGAACCAACAGACCATGTCAGCAATTGTTACTTCTGCATGGTGCCTCCAGTCAAGAAAGGTATTTGCAAGAAGAAAAAGTGGATTTTACAATATCCGAATATACCCTCTGCTATACGCCCGATACCTCACGGCGAAGGACTACCCGTTCCTGAGCCCCCACACTCATTCTCCCTGGAGTCAGAGGACGAGGAGAATGAAGGAACCTGCGAAACTTGTGAGCCTTCAATTTCACAAGACCCTGAATTTGTTTATAACTTGACATCTAAACCGCACGTAACTCAGAATGAATTAAACGACCTAATCAGAGATTTAGAACTGCCAAAGAGTAAGGCAGAGCTGTTGGGCTCCAGATTGCAGGAGTGGAATCTCCTCGCTGAAAATATTAGAGTGTGTAAGTTTCGTGACCGTCAAAAAGATTTTGTCCCATTCTTCATCATGGAAGGTGACCTTGTAGCTTGCAACGAAGTCGATGGTCTGATGGCAGCTCTCAACATTATTCACAATCCTGATGAGTGGAGACTGTTCATTGATTCATCGAAGTTGAGTCGAAAAGCTGTTTTGTTGCATGTTGGCAACGTATTGCCATCAATTCCAGTTGGTCATGCAATCCACATGAAGGAAACATATGACAACATGAAGCAACTTTTGAACTGCATAAACAATGACAAACATTAGTGGCAGGTTTATGGTGACTTCAAAGTTGTTGCTATTGTGCTTGGACTGCAGCCGGGCTAAACTAAGTATTGCTGTTTTCTGTGTGAATGGGATAGTCGGGCTAGGACTTCTCATTACATCAAGAAGGATTGGCCACTCCGACACTCATTGGAACCTGGAACAAAAAATGTTCAGTATCCTCCACTTGTAGAATCGAGCAAGATTTTGTTACCACCCTTACACATCAAACTGGGCGTCATGAAAAATTTTGTTAAGGCTATGGATAAAACGGGGGCAGCTTTTAAGTACCTCGGTGGTAAATTCCCAAAGCTCAGTGAAGCAAAAATGAAGGAGGGTGTATTTGTTGGTTCACAGATCCGCGAGCTTCTTAGAGATGAGGAGTTCGACCGTATCCTAGGTGGTGAGAAGACAGCGTGGAATGCTTTCCGGTTAGTAGCAACCAATTTTCTCGGAAATAACAAAGCTGACAATTACAGGGAACTGGTGGAAAACCTGCTGCTGTCCTATCAAAAAATGGGCTGCAATATGTCTTTAAAGATACATTTCCTCCATTCGCACCTGGAATTTTTTCCGGCCAACTGCGGAGCAGTCAGCGATGAACATGGTGAACGTTTCCAGCAGGATATCTCAGCAATGGAGAAACGCTACCAGGGGAAATGGAGTTCATCATTGTTAGCAGACTGCTACTGGACAATAACAAGAGATGCTCCAGAAGTTGAATACCAGAGACAAGCAAAGAAGCGACGGTTTGAATCAATACAAGTGACTGCATTATACAGGTATGTTACTAATATATGGTATACATATATGCAAAATGTGTAACTTAAATTTTCTTGGAAACTGTAGCCAATCGACTGTTTTTATGGTCATATTCGTTTTCAGCACCCCAAAATCCATAATAGGAAATACATTTTATCTCCGAAGCACAAACTTTTTCAAAATTTGTAGACCAGTGTAATTAAAATAAAAAATATAAAGAATACATGTGAACGTATGTACATGTACGTAACTATGTACGTAATCATGGTCATCAGGGACAAGTACGAATGCACAAAGTATTGTACACATATGGGTAGTCATACAACAGGTTGACAATGGTAGACAATAGGTAGCTGAATGAATAATTAATAAAATTAACAAAAGATAAAGGTCAAGAAAGGACATGGATGCATGAATGAATACCATATAAATAATGACGTATAGAGTGTACAGTTTTTATTATTATTATGTTAAAGAATTTCCATACATTGAATACGGGAGATGTCCACATACTAAACACGTGATTCAGTGTTCAAGGTATGGAAACGTGAAGGAAATTAAGTTACTTTTATGACGTCATACTTATTCAAATTATGTCATACGTACAGTGTAACTGTAAGTCATTATTTGGGAGGATTTAAAAGAAACGAAATAGAGACAAAGAGTAGGTATTAAGGACGAAGAAGTACAACTACGGGTTCCAATCCTGTTATAATAAATTCTCTAACAAATGCAAAAATGGAAATATGGATACGACTAAACCATAGAAATGGTAGGTCGCATGGATATGACATTGAAACAAAATAGAAAGCAACAAATAAAATTTTTAGCCAAACTCGCATCAGGCGACTTTGGTTCCTCATGTAAAACTGAATATGGCTTATTCATTGTTCATTTTTACACACACACACACACATATATATATATATGTATATGTATATGTATATATATATGTATATGTATATTATATATATATATATATATATATATATATATATGTATATGCATATATATATATATAATATATATATGTATTATATATATATATATATATATATAATATATATATATATATATATATATATATCGGCTATTGATTGGTGGCGCGGAAAACGCAGTTTAATAATAAACAAGAACACCAGAGAAAATACAAACATCCTTCAAGGTTTAATAGTACCAACGTTTCGGAATGCACTAATTCCATCTTCAGGGCTAAAACAATAAAATTCCAAATCACATACAAAATACAAATTGCTTAATAACAATTTAAAATAAACTTAAAAAATTATAAAAAGTGGCTAAGAAAATGTAAAACATTAAAACTAAAAGGTAAATAAATGTAAAGTTAAAAAGTTAAAATTATAAAAAAAAGTAAAAGCATTAAAACTGAAACGTAAATGAAATAAACTAGTACCTTAACCAAAACATAGCAGATCTATCGATGATTCGTCAGAATTTAGGTCTGGTTTTAGTTTATAAATAAACAAAGACTCCATAATTTTAAGCTTAAGGTCAGAGCTTCCGTCAGCAAGTACGGCGAAATTAGACTGTGAAATTGGGTGGTTATTGTTGTGCGAGTGATTACGTATGAGAGAATTAGGTGGTTTGCCAAGGGGTAAATTTGTACGGACCGATTTACCGAGATGTTCGTAAATACGAGATTTTAAATGTCTTTTAGTTTTTCCTATATATGACCCCATACAGTGGTCACACTTGTATTGATAAACTATGGATGACTTAAGAAGTGTAGGAATAACATCCTTGTATTTAAATAAATGGTAAATCGATTTAGACGGGGTGAATATAATTTTTATACATAGTTGTGGGTAGAATTCCTTGAGCAATTTTTAAAAGTTTGTTTCTAATGTTAAAACTTGAGGTTCCCATATAGGGTAAAGTAAAATACAGGATATCTTTGGGGACTGTAATTAAGTCTCTAGTTGTAGGGCTTATTAGTCTATTTAAGGTTCTGCCTATTGTAGTCTCCACCAGTCTAGAAGGGAAATTATTCTTGGCAAGGAGTTTTCGGATGAAATCTAGTTCATCGTGTAGTTTAAAGTAATCTGAACAGATATTGAAAGCTCTATTGGTCAGAGTCGAAATTAAGTTTCGTTTGAAACCTAAAGGGATAAAGGAAGAAAAGTTCGTAGTAAGATTGGTGAATGTCGGCTTTCGGTAAACGGAAGTTTCAAAAGAGGAATTAGTTTTTATTATCTTAATGTCCAGAAAAGACAGAGAGCTATTTGATTCAACTTCTGAAGTAAATTGAATATTAGGGTGCTTAGAATTAAGGTAATGACGAAACAAAGGGATATGGTCTGGTGATTTAAACAGGAGAAAAGTGTCATCAATATATCTTCTATAAAAAACCGGTTTAAAGTTGGAAGGACACTCATTCAACCATTTGACTTCATGATGACACAGAAACGCGTTAGCTAAGGTGGGACCAAGAGGCAGACCCATTTGAACACCTTCAGTCTGTTTAAAATATTCACCGTTGAATATAAATATAAGGTCTTCCACGGAAAATTTTAGTAGTTCTTTCATTTGACCTCTATTAAAACCCTGCACAGTATCAGTATTATTAAAAAGATTGTCAATACATATATCAATAGTGTCTGCAACAGGCACATTGGTAAATAAAGATTTTACATCGAAACTAGCCATTGTGTAAGAATTATTATTTAATGAGGTAATTTCTCTAACGAAAGAAAAAGAATCCCGTGCTGTATACAAATTATAAGTTATAGGTGATAGTATGGGAACCAAGAATTTTGAAAGGTTATAACTAAAAGTTCCTAGAGCCGATAAAATTGGCCTAAGTGGACAATTAGGTTTGTGTATTTTAGGGAGTCCATACATAATGCCTGGGCTGGATCCAGAAACAAATAATTTAGAAAAAACTGTGTCTGAGATTATATTATTAGATTTAAGTTTTCTAAGATACCTATTAATTTTATCTTCCTTTTTAAAATTAAAGCAAAAATGTCACCAGTTACTTTAATAAATCTAGTTGCATCATTTAAAATATCTAACATTTTATTGACATAAACATTCCTGTCCAAAAGAACAAACGCCATTGTGTTGGTCTTGTAACCACCAATGACTTGTCCAAAGACAGATTTCTTAGACTTTGAAACTCTTCCACCTCCATATTAGATATATTGCCATAAGGGTTAAAAGCATAAAATGAAGTAAAAGCTAAATTACGTAAATTATTAGATAAAAAGTTAAAACCTTTACTATGTGGGTCAAAGAATGAATGTTTAAAAAGGTCCTTAAAAAAATAACTCAAAGTTGAGGAAATAATCGTAAAAATTAAGTTTCTTTGGAGTAAGAGAGAATTTCAGGCCTTTACAAAGGGCAGATTTTTGAATATCACTGAGAACTTTGGAAGAATAATTAAAGATGAGATCATTAGCTGCTAGATTATTACTCGTATTATATCCTAATTTTTGGAGTTTCCTGTTCTGAACAAAATTCACCCTTGCAATACATTTCAAATTGCCCGTCTGAATGACATTCACCAATCTTACTACGAACTTTTCTTCCTTTATCCCTTTAGGTTTCAAACGAAACTTAATTTCGACTCTGACCAATAGAGCTTTCAATATCTGTTCAGATTACTTTAAACTACACGATGAACTAGATTTCATCCGAAAACTCCTTGCCAAGAATAATTTCCCTTCTAGACTGGTGGAGACTACAATAGGCAGAACCTTAAATAGACTAATAAGCCCTACAACTAGAGACTTAATTACAGTCCCCAAAGATACCCTGTATTTTACTTTACCCTATATGGGAACCTCAAGTTTTAACATTAGAAACAAACTTTTAAAATTGCTCAAGGAATTCTACCCACAACTATGTATAAAAATTATATTCACCCCGTCTAAATCGATTTACCATTTATTTAAATACAAGGATGTTATCCTAACTTTCTTAAGTCATCCATAGTTTATCAATACAAGTGTGACCACTGTATGGGGTCATATATACTAAAAAGACATTTAAAATCTCGTATTTACGAACATCTCGGTAAATCGGTCCGTACAAATTTACCCCTTGGCAAACCACCTAATTCTCTCATACGTAATCACTCGCACAACAATAACCACCCAATTTCACAGTCTAATTTCGCCGTACTTGCTGACGGAAGCTCTGACCTTAAGCTTAAAATTATGGAGTCTTTGTTTATTTATAAACTAAAACCAGACCTAAATTCTGACGAATCATCGATAGATCTGCTATGTTTTGGTTAAGGTACTAGTTTATTTCATTTACGTTTCAGTTTTAATGCTTTTACTTTTTTTTATAATTTTAACTTTTTAACTTTACATTTATTTACCTTTTAGTTTAATGTTTTACATTTTCTTAGCCACTTTTATAATTTTTTAAGTTTATTTTAAATTGTTATTAAGCAATTTGTATTTTGTATGTGATTTGGAATTTTATTGTTTTAGCCCTGAAGATGGAATTAGTGCATTCCGAAACGTTGGTACTATTAAACCTTGAAGGATGTTTGTATTTTCTCTGGTGTTCTTGTTTATTATATATATATATATATATACATATATATATATATATATATACATTCAACTGCAAAGAACACGCAGTATAAATAACGTAAAGAACGACGCTTGTATAGGAGATATTCCGCGCAAGACGAGAGAGAAAACGGAACAAATGAAAAAATGAAGTACCACCTGGGAATCGAACCCGGGATCTTCCGATTGCCGGTCAGACGCGATATATATATATATATACTGTATATATATATATATATATACACAGGGTGTCCCAAAAAAAACTATATACTCTTTATAGCATCATATATTTTATAATTTAAAATAAAACCAAACATTATATTGTTATAGCAATTGCCAATGAAAGGTAAATTAGTAATCTAAGTGATCAAAATGTTATAGCAAGTTGTTGCATATAAAATTTAATTAACTACGCCAAGTGCTCAAAATGTTCTCCGGCGGCATGAATGCACTTTGAATGCGTCGACTAAGCCTGGCCTTGTTTTATCAAAGGCCTTGTAATGGCGAAGCCTATGGACCGAACGTAGTCTAGTCACTCACTAGCTTCCTTCGGACTTAGCCTACGCACTCATTCCACGATACAAACTCTACAGCATTCAACTTTATTCAGTTCAGCAAAAGAATCCATTTTGCGCAAACGTTTGACACTGGAGCAACGAAAAAGTGTTCTGAAATGGTATTGGAAATTTGAGAATGTGTCCGAAGTCCAGCGGCAATGGATCCGGAATTTGGTACAAAGCCACCGACACGTCTCGCCATTACAAGCATCCGTGACAAGTTTGAGGCAGAGGGATCTGCTCAAGATATGCACAAGCGAAGATCTGGACGACGCAAATCAAGTGCGAGTGATGAAAACTCCGTTTTAGTGTTGCAAAAATTTAATCGATCACCACAGAAATCAGTTAGGCAATGCGCCCGTGAGACCGGAATCAGCAAATCAGGTGTTCACCGGATTTTAAAGTCGGCAAAATGGAAAAGCTACATTCCAAGTCTGTTACACGCCATGACTGAAGATGACCCTGATCGCAGACTCGAATTTGTGAATGGTTTCAGTCAATGGAAGCCGAAGACGTACAGTTTGCCAACAAAATCGTGTGGTCTGATGAAGCTACCTTCAAGCTGAATGGCACAGTAAATCGACACAACTGCAGGTACTGGTCACTTGATAATCCACACGTTTATGTGGAAAACACGTTAATTTACCAGGATTAACAGCATGGTATGGTTTATCATCCAGGGGTTTGGTTGGACCATTTTTCTTTAATAGGACAGTTACCGGTGCCGCATATCTCGACATGCTGCGGACAGAAATTATACCTGCAGTTCGGAAGTTGTTTGGAAACGACGACTTTTACTTTCAACAAGATGGAGCCCCCCCCTCATTATCATTGTGATGTCAGAAGGTACCTCGATGAAACGTTGCCTAACCGTTGGATAGGACGAAGAGGAAGCGTTGAGTATCCTCCACGTTCACCGGACTTGACTCCACTTGATTTTTACTTGTGGAGCTACCTGAAGGATGCAGTTTATGGTACAAGACCTGCAACACTCGAATACCTTAAGGATGCAATTAGGGAAAAGTGCGGAACTATAACAGCATCCACATTAGTCCATGTCTACGAATCAGTTAGTCGACGCATTCAAAAGTGCATTCATGCCGCCGGAGAACATTTTGAGCACTTGGCATAGTTAATTAAATTTTATATGCAAACAAATCGCTATAACATTTTGATCACTTAGATTACTAATTTACCTTTCATTGGCAATCGCTATAACAATATATTGTTTGGTATTTTTAAATTATAAAATATATGATGCTAGAAAGAGTATATAGTTTTTTTTGGGACACCTATATATATATATATATATATATATATACATACATATATATATATATATTAGAGTGTCCCAATTTTTTTTTGTTCCTGAAGTTTGTCATGCACACACCCCTAATTTCTCCACTCGTGAAAACATGCCAGCAAGATAAATTCATTCGTGTTCTTTAATTTTAAGGGTCCCCTCAAACCATGTGTTACTATTGCTGAACGGCTACTCTCTACTTCCTTATACTAATTGCAGCATATTTCTTTTCAGGTTATGGATACAAGAAAGCAGGAGACTGTGTGGTTGGTGGGGTGTTTCGAAATGAACCCCTGGAAACGCTGTGTCAACTCCCGACAGTGGGAGATGTTCTTCGACGTCTGTTGTTCTTCACTCGGAAGAAAAAAACGTCCACGGCGGAAGCTGCCAATGTGGTAGCTGATGGGGTTATGGCGGTGTGGGCTCGGGCATCTATTCCGACCTCCCACAAGCCCAAGTGCGTCAAGAGGATCAAGGCCCTCTCCACGGACTACAAGAAGGTTGCCAGAAACCGAAACCGTGGGGGAGAGAAGCAACTGGAGCGGGAAAAGGGATTCCAAGCAACCTGAATACACTGTTCGAAACAGCTCATGCCAACGCCATGAAACTCATCAAAGTCCCCGAAGATCGAGACTTTCTGAATGACCAGCGAACCGTGCGGAAGATGTACATCGGAGGAGAGGACCTGGAGTTTGCTCGCAGGGCAGCGGAGTGGGAGAAACGCCGAGCAGCTGAAGAGAAGAGGAAGAAGAAAAGCCGCGAAGAGATGGACTCACTGCAAGCAAAAGGAACGGTGAAAAGTGTGTCTTCTTCTTTCGGAGTCCATGGCCGAAGCATCCAATGATGATGTCCAATATTCCTCTCCTGGTCCTTCTGCTCCTCGATCCGCTCCCAAGGACGGCCAAGTGTCGGCAAGGAGGATCATCCAATATCCCAATTTTGCTGCAGCCTGGATCGAACTGGAACCTCAGTACGCCAAGCGATGCACATTGTGGCTCCAGCACTCGCTGCCGCGGGAGTTGAGTTATCCTCGGTCACCTTGTCCAAATCAAGTCTTCACCGTTCACGGCAGAAGTCCAGGAAGAACTTGGCAGCCGGAATCAAGACCGAGTTCAATCCTGATACGCTGCTTGTCGTCCACTTTGATGGCAAACTCCTCCCTGATTCGGATGGAGGGAAATCGGATCGCATACCAGTGCTGGTCAGAGGGAAGAATCTTGTGAAGTTGTTGGCGATCCCAAAAATCCCTGACAGCACGGGACAGCGGATGGCTGGAGCTGTTCTGAAGGTGCTGGACGATTGGCCGCAAGTTCAACCATGGATTGCCGGTCTCTGCTTCGACACAACAGCGGCGAATACCGGTATTCACAGCGGCGCTTGTACGATTATCCAGGACCAAATGGACCGCCGCGTTCTTTTCCTGGCTTGCAGACACCACATGATGGAATTGGTAATCACCTCAGTCTTTGACCTGTTCTTCAGGTCTTCTGGCCCTGAAATTGCGCTGTTCGCTCGCTTCAAAGCCCAATGGGAGTTCATCAACCAGAAGCAGGCTTCTCCGTTCAACGGCGATGGCCCAAGCGACATCCTTTCGGAATGGGTGGCGTTGAAAAAAGAGCAGATTGTCCACTTCATTGAAGACCAGCTTGAAGTTGGCCACCCAAGAGACGATTACCGGGAGTTCCTGATCCTCGCTCTGGTCTTCCTCGATGGTCATGTCAAACGAGATCTCCGGTACAATCATCCTGGAGCATACCACCGGGCCAGGTGGATGGCCAAAGGCATTTACTGTCTTAAGATGTTCTTCTTCCGAAGCCAATTCCACCTGACCGCTCATGAGGTCCGGTCACTACGCAGGATAAACGTCTTTGCCGTCACCATCTACCTCCAGAGGTGGTTCGAGGCTCCATTGATGGCGGACGCGCCCGTCAATGACCTGGAGCTGTTGGAGGACCTAGAGCGGTACAAGGCGGTGGATCATGATGTAGGTACCGCCGCATTGATGAAATTCCGGGGCCACCTCTGGTACCTAAGCGAAGATTTAGCCGGACTCGCTATGTTCTCCTCTAAAACCACCGATGCAGAGAAGACGGCCATGCTCCAAAACCTGCACAAGAAGACCGAAAACCCAAAAGATCTGTGTCGGCTGGAGGGAAAGATGTGTCTTCACACGTGAGACGGTCGGATTTGAGCACCTTGGTCACGAAAAAGGACTCAAAACCTTTTTCATTGCCTGAAGCTACCGGTTCCAAAAACCCCCAAAGATCTCGAAGGATGTGCACCATCGTTGAAGTCTGTGAACGACGCGGCAGAACGGGCGGTGAAACTGGCGGAAGATTTCAACGAGGGCCTGACAAAAAACGAGGAGGAATGGCAGCTCGTGTACCAAGTCGTCGAATACCACCGCCAGCAGTTCCCCTCAGCAGACAAAAAGATCCTCTGTCCCCCGAAATGAAATGTGCCATTAGGAAGAATTTCCATTTCCTTTAATTTAGTCATTAGAAAGAATTTACATTTCATTCTTCCATTCTAGAATGATTAATGCTGAGCATTTACGTTTGTTCATATATGGTCGAATAAACAAGGTCAATGAGGGGACCCTTCCCCTCCTAATAGGCCAATGAAATTTCGCCCATTTTTCCTTTCTTCAAGTGTAATTAATTAAAGGGGTGTGCGATTTGACTCTTGCAAATTTTTATTTTCACATGTGAGGCTGGGACACCCTAATATATATATATATATATATATATATATATATGAAAATTTTGCTCTTTTTGTCCATTTGTCAGAGTTATCCCACTGTATTGATTGGAATAATGCTTCAGTTTTATTTCATTCTAGCAACATTGTTAATAGAAATATTCTTGAGTCTGCCATTATCCAACTTTCAAATAACTTCAACATAAGCAAAGGTCTTTTTCAACTCGATCCTGTTGTTTTGAATTCCTTCAAAACTAATTTAGATAAAAAGTGTAGGACGCTAAATCTTTGGTAAACTTGTGTGCTACTTTATTAACTTGTAATCTTCATTTTATTTTTATATATATCGAAACTTGACTCTAAAAGGCAAAGTGTTAAAACCCGGGCAGATTTCCAGTATAAATTTGTATTTTTATAATTCATTTGATCTTGTGCTAAAAATCGATATTTTTCCTTACAAATCTGTATGCCTCTTTGTTAATCCTCTAATCTTTAATTTTTAATTTTTATTTTTACTTCTCCGTTTATTGCATATATATATATATATATGTATGTGTGTAGATATGTATATATATATATATATATATATATATACAGTATATATATATATATATATATATGTTTGTGTGTATGTATGTTATTTATTTATTTTTTTTTTTCTTTCTGTAACCTCTATATAGGCCGTAACCTTTTATGTACTTCAGTGTTCCTGAGGATGTCATTAGACGAAAGCGCTTGAGCACCTTTTTGTGTTTCCTTTCCTTCGTGGTTTTATTCATCATATATATATATATATATATATATATATATATACACACATATATATATATATACCCATATATATATATATATATATATATATACACACACATATATATATATATAATATATACACACATATATATATATATATATATATATATATATATATATATATGAACAGAAGGAACAACACAACGGCAAACATTTTCATTTTTTTTTGTACTTCAGACGTTTCGACAAATCTTTTGTCATCATCAGTGAATTAAGTCTTAAAACCTTAAAACAAAAGTAAAAAGTGAAAATTACATCAATACAATATTAAAACCATTAAAATTAAAACCTTAAAACAAAATGAAAATTGCATCAATACAAAATTAAAATCATTAAAATTTCATCACTACAAAAATTAAAATTAAATTTAATTACCTCAATAGGTAAATACACAATGTTTACATCGACCTCCATACTTGCAAAGCCGAAGAGAAAACTGGATGGTCAGAGGATTAGAAAGTATATGTCTATGAGAATCGGTTGGTTAGTTAAAAGAGCTGTAATTTGTAGGATGAACTATTATTGTTAATGGAGGGTTTGTTTCTATAGATGTACAAAGATTCTAAATTCGGAGGTCTGTGAGGTTATTGGATCTAGTTAAAATTTCAAACTGAGTTTTGTGAAGGGGATGGTTGTTTTCATTACTATGGTTTCTAATTGCGGATTGTGGAGGGCTACTGAGGGGACGGTTGGTACGGACTGACAAGCCCAAATGTTGAGAAAGGCGCACCTCTAGTTGGAGTTGAGTGCTGCCAATATACGCAGCCTTACAGCTGTCGCACGTGTATTTGTAAACAACATTGGGGTATACAGTTTTGGGGAATTCAACTTTGAACTTTAAAAAATTTGATAATTTAAGTGGGTTGACGAAGGCGAATCTAAAATTTATTTGGGGATAACTAGACTTGAGCAGTTTGGACAATTTATCTCGAATACGCAATGATAAATAACCATAAAAAGGTAATTTAATATATCTGGTTTCTTTTTGTACTGTAGTTATGGGGAGTTTAGTAGCAAATGCATTTCTTTGCCATTACGAAGAAATTTGGTTGAAAAGTTGTCCTAGTAGTTTTAAACCCATATATTACAGAAGATATGTGGATGACACTTTCTTAATATGTAACCATCCTTCACACGTAAAACGTTTTCTTGATTATTTTAATAAACAACATAGTAATATTAAGTACACATTGAAAACGAAACAAATAATAGTTTACCTTTCCTGGATGTTTTAGTTAAACGGGCTCATAATTCATAATAAGTTCCAAACTTCACTATTTCGAAAACAAACTTTTACTGGCTTGGGAACCAATTATTTAAGTTGTATGTTTTATAAATATAAGATTAGTGCTATAGTAACATTATTAACAAGAAGTTACCGTATTTGTTCGGATTACTTTTCGTTAAACGAATAATTTAAATGTTTAAGACAGTACTTTATTAACAATTACTACCCTTCTAATCTATTTGATAACCAATTAAAGAAATTTTTAAATAACACTTTTAATACTAAACTCCCCATAACAACAGTAGAAGAAGAAACCAGATATATTAAATTACCTTTTTATGGTTATTTATCATTGCGTATTCGAGGTGAATTGTCCAAACTGCTCAAGTCTAGTTATCCCCAAATAAATTTTAGATTCGTCTTCGTCAACCCACTTAAATTATCAAATTTTTTAAAGTTCAAAGATGAATTCCCCAAAACTGTATGCCCCAATGTTGTTTACAAATACACGTGCGACAGCTGTAAGGCTGCGTATATATATTGGCAGCACTCAACTCCAACTGGAGGTGCGCCTTTCTCAACATTTGGGCTTGTCAGTCCGTACCAACCGTCCCCTCAGTAGCCCTCCACAATCCGCAATTAGAAACCATAGTAATGAAAACAACCATCCCCTTCACAAAACTCAGTTGTAAATTTTAACTAGATCCAATAACCTCACAGAACTCCGAATTTTAGAATCTTTGTACATCTATAGAAACAAACCCTCCATTAACAATAATTAATAGTTCATCCTACAAATTACAGCTCTTTTAACTAACCAACCGATTCTCATAGACATATACTTTCTAATCCTCTGACCATCCAGTTTTCTCTTCGGCTTTGCCAAGTATGGAGGTCGATGTAAACATTGTGTATTTACCTATTGAGGTAATTTAATTTAATTTTAATTTTTGTAGTGATGAAATTTTAATGATTTTAATTTTGTATTGATGCAATTTTCATTTTGTTTTAAGGTTTTAATTTTAATGGTTTTAATATTGTATTGATGTAATTTTCACTTTTTACTTTTGTTTTAAGGTTTTAAGACTTAATTCACTGATGATGACAAAAGAGTTGTCGAAACGTCTGAAGTGCAAAAAATACATGAAAATGTTTGCCGTTGTGTTGGTCCTTCTGTTCATCTGTAAGCTCCGTTTCCCTAAGGAGAAGTCAATAGCTTTGATATATATATATATATATATTATATATATATATATATATATATATATATATATATATGTATATATGTATATGTGTATATATATGTGTGTATATATATAGATATATATGTGTATATATATATATATATATATATATATATATATATATATATATATATATGTATATGTATGTATATGTACATATATATCATGAAAAAGAAAAACTATGGTATTTGTCATTTACCATTACTTATTCGGACTATAGTGGATTTTATTTTCCCAGAAGAGTTCCTTGTTCCATGCACGGTCTGTGTTTAACATATAATTTTCTCAGGGAACCATTCTGAGTTTGTGTGTATATATATATATATATATATGTATATACATATGTATATGTATATATATATATATATATATATATATACACATTTAACTGCAATGACCACGCAGTATATTAATGTATAGAAACGACGTAAGTATAGAGGAGTGTTCTGCACACGAGGAAGAGAAATAACGAACAAATGAAAAATTAGGTAACCGCCCAGGAATCGAACCCAGGATCTTCCGATTGCCGGTAAGATATGCTAACTACACCACAGGCCTCGATCAGTCAGAAGTCGTAATTCTCCTACATAGGGCAGAAACCAATGCCTTGAGAGGGCACCCTCGCAAATCGTGAATATGTACATTTAACTGCAATGACCACGCAGTATATTAATGTATAGAAACGACGTAAGTATAGAGGAGTGTTCTGCATACGAGGAAGAGAAATAACGAACAAATGAAAAATGAGGTAACCGCCCGGTAATCGAACCCAGGATCTTCCGATTGCCGGTCAGATATGCTATCCACTACACCACGGGCCTCGATCAGTCAGGAGTCGTAATTCTCCTACATAGGGCAGAAACCAATGCCTTGAGAGGGCACCCTCGCAAATCGTGAATATGTACATTTAACTGCAATGACCACGCAGTATATTAATGTATAGAAACGACGTAAGTATACAGGAGTGTTCTGCACACGAGGAAGCGAAATAACGAACAAATGAAAAATGAGGTAACCGCCCGGGAATCGAACCCAGGATCTTCAGATTGCCGGTCAGATATGCTATGTAGGAGAATTACGACTTCTGACTGATCGAGGCCTGTGGTGTAGTGGATAGCATATCTGACCGGCAATCGGAAGATCCTGGGTTCGATTCCCGGGCGGTTACCTCATTTTTCATTTGTTCGTTATTTCTCTTCCTCGTGTGCAGAACACTTCTCTATACTTTCGTCGTTTCTATACATTAATATACTGCGTGGTCATTGCAGTTAAATGTACATATTCACGATTTGCGAGGGTGCCCTCTCAAGGCATTGGTTTCTGCCCTATGTAGGAGAATTACGACTTCTGACTGATCGAGGCTTGTGGTGTAGTAGATAGCATATATGACCGGCAATCGGGAGATCCTGGGTTCGATTCCCGGGCGGTTACCTCATTTTTCATTTGTTCGTTATTTCTCTTCCTCGTGTGCAGAACACTCCTCTATACTTACGTCGTTTCTATACATATATATATATATATATATATATATATATATATATATATATATATATATATATATATATATATATACCATATGTCCCACAAAAAAGTACACCCAACTTTAGATTGTACTAACTCCTCCAAAACTTGAGATATTTTGTATCTGTTTGTTTGATTTAATATAGCAAATTATTCTTTGTTAACGTTCAAATTTATTCATGTTTAAGCATCTGCTTTTAACTGAAGGGTACAGCAAAATGGGTTGCGCGGAATGATAATTTCTCCCAGCCAGATAGCTCCTCTTGCTTCAACCAATGTGCTACTTTTTACGTCTAAGAATATTGCAAATATTTTTTTTAAATAATTCGAACTTTTGTATCTAAGATACGAGTCATACATATAAATGAAGAATCTGAATTACTATATTTATAAATAACTTTGAAACCCTTATCATGCAGTTTACACGAAGGCAGCGCGTTCTCATGGTCACAACTTATCTGCAAACTAAAAGCTTAAAACAAGTTCAGAGTACCTTCGAACTGCAATTTCCCGATAGAGCTTCTCCAACTAAACATACAATTTTGAAGAATGTTCGGAAATACAAAGAAGAAGGAACGGTCCTTCATTTGAACAAAGGACGTTCAGGCCATCCGAAGACGGCAAGAACAGACGAGAAAATTCAGCATGTTCGGCATTTATTAGAGAGACATCCAAAAGTGTCCACCAGGCGAAATGGTACAGAACTCTCACGCATGTCATTTCATCGAATAGTTCGTGAGGATTTGAATTTGCACCCATACAGAATGGAAATTCGACATCAACTCATTGAAGGAGATCTACCTCGCCGGCTAAGATTTGCCCAGTGGTTTCTTGAAAAACCAGAAAGATTCAAGGAACAATTAGTGGTTGGAGATGAGGCGGCCTTTTTTATGAATGGTCTAGTGAACAGACAAATCTGCCGTCAGTATGCACCAAAAAATCATCCACCTGACAATCATATCTACGAAAAGAATAACTCTAGACAAAAACTGTCTCTCTGGGTAGGACTGTGCGGTAATGGAGCGGTAATTGGCCCGGTCTTTTACGATGGTAATCTAAATCGTGAAGCTTACCTAGAAATGATAGACCGAGAAATCCTTCCACAAATATGTATTACTTATGAAAACCGATTTAATCGTATTTGGTGGGTGCAAGACGGAACTCCTGCTCACAGGAGAGTTATTGTGAAGGAACGCTTGCAGGAAGTCTTCCACCAAAGAGTAATTGCTACAAGCCATGACATTGAATGGCCTCCCAGAAGCCCTGACTTGATCCCTTGTGATTACTTTTTATGGGTCATTTGAAAAATAGAGTATCTGCATCACAACCTATCAATTTAGATGATTTGAGGACTCGCATCACAGCTGAACTCAACTTGTTAAAAGACAATCCAGATCTTATCAAAAGAGTGATGGGGAAGATGAGAGCTCGACTCCAGATTTGTATCGATAGGAATGGCGGTCATGTTGAAAGAAAACGAAACTAAGCATAACTTTTGCAATAAGGAATAAAGAAAAAATCTGCTTTGGATCTTATTAAAATTATGTTAAAGTATCTATTATTATGTATTTTTCTTTTCATTACATCGATAGCACACATTATTTTTTCATTGACCAATTTTGCGCAATCCATTTTGTTGTACCCTTCAGTTAAAAGCAGATGCTTAAACACTAAATCATTTAAACATAAATAAATTTGAACGTTAACAAAGAATAATTTGCTATATTAAATCAAACGAACAGATCCAAAATATCTCAATTTTTGGAGGAGTTAGTACAATCTAAAGTTGGGTGTACTTTTTTGTGGGACATATTTTTTTTTTTTTTTTTTAAGTTCGGGAAGAACCGATTCGCCTCTATTTAAAAGGGCATATCTCGGCGGAGAAACAAAGAAAAATGAGAGGAAAGACAGAGGAAAAAGAAAGGTGGAGGGACAGTCGAAGTGGAAAAAGACCAAGGATGACAAGGACTGCAGGTCGAGCCCCATCATCCTTGGGTGCTAGGGCCGGGAGGGCGCACGTGAAACCTCCAGGAACAAGTACGTCCTGAAAAAGTTACAATTTTATTGAAAAAAAGTAAAAACATGTACAGAGTCAAATAGACACATTTAGATCCCAAGATCATCATAATTTTCACTGTAAGAGCCCTTAGAAGCAAAGGAAGGCCTCATCTGGCGGCTTAGGCTTTGGCCAGAATGTGTTTGTGCCTTGATTCGAGTCCATAAACAGTATGGGAAGCTTCAGATGTCAGCTTCACATGTCAGCTTCACGCCCTTTCAACACTCTGAGAATGTGAAGGCAGATCAGGCAGCTCCAGCTTGGTGCCATTCAGCAATGCTTCTTGAAGCTCCTGGTCAGAAAAGTCTTCTGTGTGAGCAGGTTCACAGATGCCACTTTGAGAAAGGTTGATTAGTTCTGACCAGTGGGTAGCTTCAATGTTGATGGCTGTGATCTTCTTCAGCCTCTTCTTGGCTGGCTTCCCACTTCTGAAGAATAATATTAATTTATTTTTTATTCCAGTTTTAAGATTTAATCCCTATTAGTCTCAGAATTGCTGATTTAATTTAACTTAAATTAAAAAAAAAAAAAACCGAGTTCTATAAATCCCCATAATCGAATATTTTTTCAGAAAGAAGGTAAGATTATTTCCATTATCAGAGGGGAGGGGGGAATTGGGATAAAGAAAATGTGAAAAAAAATTCGATTATGGGGATTTATAGAACTCGGGCCTTTTTTTATTAAGTAAATCCCCATAATCAAATTTTTTTTTCACATTTTTTTAAATTAATAAGTGCTTATCTGATGACAGAATTTTCTTGAGAGCAGCTTCTCTCACTTCCAATTCATCAGACTTCATCATGGAGTGCAGCACATTCTCGGGCAGCAAGGCAAAAGCATTGTACCTCAAGTTCTTGAAAGCAACACCCTGGATTTCTTCAGACTGCTGCTTGATCCTCTGGATCATGTTGAAGATGTACAGCTGTTGATTGTGGAACTTGCTGTCCCTTTTGATCTCAAACCAACTGACTGCATACACTTCCACAATGAACTTGATGGCGTGGTAAAGCTTATCCTGTAGTTCTGGAGGGTAAGCACCTTTGGTCCACAGACACATCAATCTAATTGCCAAAATCAACCATCTTGCATGGTTTAATGGTCCAATTTTCCAGGCAGCAAATCTTGGGTTGACTTTGCCCCTGCAAATTCCAAGCACATACTCCAAAGAAGCCTCTGGTCGCTACTGAGGTCAGTCAGTGTCTCCTCAGCAAATTCCATGTCATCCAGGGGTCCACTGAGTTTGGTGAATTCCACTTGTGGCAGATCTTGGTAGTCAATTTCACAGAGTTTTCCCAGCGGACCAGTGAAAGCAGTGGGACTTTTGGTACTGCCATCAAGATGCTTGAAAACAGCGCTGAAAGGAAGCTCATTCTGATGGAGTGAACAGCCAATGGTGTGCAACTTCCGCTCAATTTTATTTTCCAGAGCTGTTACAAGGCCTCCCTCCCAGCCAGTGTTTGTATTTGTGTTGTCAAGGAGGACAGCTTTCAGGGTATGAACACTGTTAAACTCCTCCAAGACACTAGCAACTTCTTCACCAAGAAGAACTCCAGTCGCACATTTAATTGGGACGACTCTGTGAGTAAGATATGTTTCACTTTCAGTTCCCGGCTCCTTTGTGAAAGTCAAATGGTGCTCTTGTCCCTTTCCTTTCTTCAGCTTAGTCTCCCCATTTTCATCCTTAACTTCTCTGTACAGCAAAGTGTCCTTGTCAACTTTCCCATCAACCCCAATACAGACTAACTTTTCCAGACCCTCATTGTGCTTTTCATCACTTTTCACTTTCATTCTAGCCTTTTCCCTGTCCATTTTCGATTTATCAACTATTATCTGTTTCACATCAAGGTCAGGCTTAACAGTCCATAGCTTGTAAGTCCAGGAGGAAGGCATTAGCAAGACTTGCCCCAAGATTGGAAGAAACATCACCCCTGATCAGTTCCATGGCATATCTGGGGGTTTTCAAAAAGCTGTAACCTCCACTTAGGTGCCTCCTTGGCTTGAACTCTTCAGCTTCACCACCAGATGGCTGAAATGAAAATAAAAAATAAATTACTAAAGCGAAAATGGGGGAAAATAGAGGAAAAAGTAGGGAAAAATATGGGTAAAAATCGACGAAAATGGGCGGAAATAAGAATAAATTACTTAAACGAAAATGGGGAAAAAATGGGTAAAAATTCAGGTAAAAGTCGGCGAAAATGGGCGAAAAAAAGAATAAACTACTAAAGCGAAAATGGGGAAAAAAGGGGGAAATAGGGACAAAAAGTAGGGATAAATTTGGGTAAAAATGGGATAAGATATAAGAAAAAAAATATATAATAACTCTCCTGATTCTCCTGAGCTGGATTCAAAAGAAATATCTTGTGAAGGTGTGAAAGCAAAAGTGGCCAAATCCACTTCCTGCTGCTGTTGAATCTGACTCTGTAATCATTCTGCTTCAGCTGCAGCCCTCTGGTCTCTCTTCACAGCAGCTTTATCTACAGATCCCAACTGGAAAGAGCCCCTGGGTCCTATTTTGGCCCTCTGATCTCTCAAGTATTCCCTCTCCTCTACTGGAACCTGAAATATTAAAGTATATTAAATAGCGGATCTAAATAAGAGATAAATCCTGAAAAAATTTGATTATTAATTTCTATTACCAGCAGTGGGGGGGGAAGGAAGATTACAGGAGTAAAATGCGGATATTTTTCAATTACAAGCATTGAATTTCCTTCCATTTAAAAGGCACCTGATCGCACTAAGTTAGGCCAGTTAAAAGTTAAAAAATAATAGCATTACCTACTTTCTGGGAGGACAAGTGCAGATTATGTGCTGTGTTTGACAATTTTCTTTCTTGCACTTCACAGCATTGCCATCACAGGGACGAACAGGTAGCTTACAGGTGCAAGCAAAAATGTCAAAAAGTTTATCCAGCTTTTCCTCCAGATTCTGCTCCTGGACTGTAGAAAGAGATTTCCTGTTTATCTTTTTTGCTTTCTTGAAGCACACTTTATCCACCAATTTCACTGCATAATATTCCTCATACAGGGGCAGCCACTGGTTCACTGCCTGCCAAATCTCAATCACATCCTTTGCTATAATTTTAGCAAAATCATAGTCTTTCAAGTCCGGGTGGCTGTTTTGGAGGAAATAACTGTACTGAATAACTTGGCGGAGGGTATGAGGCTCTGTTTTATCCAAAGGGGAAGGCTGGCCACTGAATTTTTTGGCACTATCACTTCGAGTTAACACTGCAGACCCGTTTTTTACCCATTTTTATGAAATATCTGAAAATAAACACAATTAAATGAACGCATCATAAAATAACTTAATTTAATACACATTTTATAGGTAAATATCATTAAAAAATACAAAATTATACACTAATAAACATCTATAATGCATTTACAATAAGTTTCAAGCATCTTTTTTTAAAAAAAGCCGAATTTTAATTGATTATTTTGATGAAATAAGGTCCGATATTTTGTTTGTTTACATTGCGCGCGAATGCCGCGCGCGCGATTTAACGCGTAAAATTCTGCGATTTTACGTGTAAAATTCTGCGATTTTGCGTGTAAAATTCTGCAATTTTACAGCTTAAAAATAATTAACAATCCTCAAAAAATACAATCATTTTCACAAATATGAGTTGGTCCAACGTTTTTTATACTTTAATACCTTTCTATCTAGACTAGTCCAAGATCACACTTCCAAAATCAACCTACCTTATATATATATATAATATATATATGTATATATATATATGTATATGTATATATATGTATATGTATATATATGTGTTATATGTATATGTACAATTTAGGGTTATGACTTTTTAATTTTTTGTCATAAATATTGTTTCCTGTATCATCAATCGATGAACGTTTGCTTGAAAACAATAAAAAAGTGCCTAATTCCTCAGAATTAAAAACAAATGTCACCCCGAAAGCAAATATAGTAAAGGGTGTCAGGAAATGATTGCCACCCCTGTAGAGCAAAAACTAGAAGAGATAGATAAAAACCGGCGAGACCACTTGAAAGAGCGTTAAAATCTGAATAAAAACCATTATATTCTATTCCTGTGATTTTAATTCTTACCATTTTTTTCCCCACAGAAACCATGGCATCATCTATTTTGAACGATTCAGAGAAACTTTGAGACACTTCTGGGATCATACCCCCGTCGATTAATGGCCGTCAGAGCTGCAAATGGGGGCAACACCCGATATTAAAACAAGTGTTTTTTATTCAAAATTAAACGCTCTTTCGCATGGTTTTGTCTGTTTTTTTCTATTCCTTTCAGTTTCTTCTGTACAGGGGGGGGGCAATCATTTCCTGACACCCTTTACTATATTTGCTTTCGGGGTGACATTTTTTTTAATTCTGAGGAATTAGGCCCTTTTTTATTGTTTTCAAGCAAAAGTTCATCGAATGATGATACAGGAAACAATATTTATGACAAAAAATTAAAAAGTCATAACCCTAAATTGTACATATACGTATGTATATATGTACAGGGTGTCCCAAAAAAAACTATATACTCTTTATAGCATCATATATTTTGTAATTTAAAAAACAACAACAATATATTGTTATAGCAATTGCCAATGAAAGGTAAATTAGTAATCTAAGTGATCAAAATGTTATAACGAGTTGTTTGCATGCAAAATTTAATTAACTACGCCAAGTGCTGAAAATGTTCTCCTGCGGCATGAATGCACTTTTGAATGCGTCGACTAACTGATTCGCAGACATGGACTAATGTGGATGCTGTGATGGTCCCGCACTTTTCCCTAATTGCATCCTTCAGGTAGCCCCACAAGTAAAAATCAAGTGGAGTCAAGTCCGGTGAACGTGGAGGATACTCAACGCTTCCTCTTCGTCCTATCCATCGGTTAGGCAACGTTTCATCGAGGTGCCTTCTGACATCACAATGATAATGAGGGGGGCTCCATCTTGTTGAAAGTAAAAGTCGTCGTTTCCAAACAACTTCCGAACTGCAGGTATAATTTCTGTCCGCAGCATTTCGACATATGCGGCACCGGTAACTGTCCCATTAAAGAAAAATGGTCCAACCAAACCCCTGGATGATCTACAGATCTACAGAAGCTAAGGCTAACAAAGACCCTAAGATCCACTCTAAGGCTAGCCCGAGAGAAAGGAGAGAGTAGGGGGTTAAGAGAAGAGAGGAGAATAAGGGGTTAAGTAAGGAGCAACACCTATCATTCGTGGGTTAACATTCATTCAGAAAAAGAGGGAAAAAGTCTCACCATCATCATCCGCCGGCCACTGCCGACAAGTCAGAAAAATAGTCGGAGAATATAGGAGAGGGGTGAAAGATGAAAAGAAGTAAAATAAGAACGCTTACAAACCATGCAAACACAGTCTTAACTCACTGTCATACCATGCAAACTACAAACATGCAAGAAAAGAGTTAGAGACATGCAAAGTAAGGAGGATAAGAAAAAAAAAAAAGTAGGTAAAGTTAAACAAAAAGTGGGTTAGTTTACGCTATGAGCTACATCTACATTCGTGTTAGTCTAATTTTTTTTTTTTTTTTTTTTTTTTTTTATTGCTGGCATCACACGCTGGCATGTCACAAGCTGGCATTCATCGTCAACAGACTCATCCTCGAGCACCACCACCAGAGCTCCTGTTGTTAACTTTCTTTTTTAATTTTAAACAACGTTAATATTTTTAAAATGTCTGTCAAGACGGTTCTTAAACACATTAACGCTGGTAGAATGAACGACTGACGCGGGAAGATTATTCCATTTATCAATTACTTTAAACGTAAAGAAGTTTTTAGCGATATTAGTAATGAAACGTCTGCCACGCAACTTGAATCCGTTATTGCGAGTATTACTATTATCGAAAGTGAACAATTTGTCAAAATTTACGTTATCGATGTTATTAACGATTTTGAAAACTTCAATAAGCTCCCCCCTTAATCTCCTAGTTTCGAGTGAATACAAGTCTAACACTTTAATCCTATCTTCATAAGGCTTATTGCGCAATGCCGGAATAAGTTTCGTGGCACGACGCTGAACCCTTTCTAACCTATCAATATCCTCACGCAAGTACGGGCACCAAAATTGAACGGCATATTCCAAATGAGGCCTGACTAGGGACTTGTAAAGGGGCAATATAATATCCTTCGATTTAAATTCGAAATTACGCGCTATGAAGCCTAACATCCTATTAGCTTTTGCGCAAGACTCCAGGCACTGGTTCCTAACCTTTAAATCTTTAGTTACGCGTACGCCTAAATCTACTTCCTCGTCAACGCTCGCTAAATCCCTATCATCCATCGTGTACACGTAATTATTGTTGCGAGAACCTATATGCAAAACTTTACATTTATCTACGTTAAATTGCATCTGCCACTTATCCGTCCACTCCATAATCCTATCTACATCGTCTTGGATCCTATTTCTATCGTCCTCGTTAACAACCTTACCGCCTATTTTAGTATCGTCCGCGAATTTTGACACGTTACTAATCAATCCGACATCTATGTCGTTAATGTAAATTACGAATAACAATGGGCCTAACACTGAACCCTGTGGGACACCACTACCTACCTCTAACCACCCCGATTCACTACCATTAACTACGACCCTCTGCCTCCTAGCACGAAGCCATTCTTCTAACCAGTTAGCTACCTGACCGCGGATACCGTGCGCTTTAACCTTCGCAATTAGTCTCCTATGCGGAACTGTATCGAACGCCTTTTTAAAATCTAAATAAATAACGTCAGCTGCCCTATGCCTATCGTATTCGCGCACTATTTCGTTATAAAATTCTAACAAATTTGTTAAACAAGACCTATGGCGTCGAAACCCGTGCTGACTACTATTAATCAAACCCCTACTTTCTAAGTGATCGATAATACGATCCCTAACTACGGATTCCAAAAGTTTACCGACAATTGACGTTAAGCTAATGGGCCTATAATTGCTAGCTACCGCGCGGTCGCCTTTTTTAAAAATAGGCGTGACGTTAGCTAATTTGAAGTCTTCAGGAATAATCCCCGTTTCGAGTGACTGATTAAAAATCTTCGCTAAGGGGCCTACGATAACGTCTTTCAAATCTTTCAAATGTCTAGGATAAAAAGCGTCAGGGCCTGGAGCCTTGCTAACTTTTAGCCTATCGATATAATGCGCAATCTCAGCCTCGTAAACAGTTATTTCATCTAAAATAGTCTCGCTACTAAATGGAACGATATCGTCAACGTCGGGGACATTATTTACGTCCTCTACGGTAAAAACTGTCACAAAAAAGTTATTGAAAATACCCGCCATCGCCTGAGCGTCAGAAGCCAAAGCGCCATTTACATCCAATAGAGGGCCTATGTTATCCTTTACCGGCTTACGATTATTTACGTATTCAAAAAACTTTTTTGGATTATGTTTACTATCCGCAGCTATAACTATCTCTAAATTACGCTTGGCATTCCTAACTGATCTTTTAACCTGACGTCTAAGCTCGATATATCTATTAAAGTTAGCTACCTGGCCATTGCGCTTGTTAAGTCTATACGCTCTATTACGCTCGTTTATGAACTCGCCTACTTCCCTAGTCCACCACTTCGGCCTACCACGATTTCTAACGCGCTTGGGCCTACGAGGAATAAACTCCCTTTCAATATTCCTAAAACTTTCTTTAAACCACACCATGCTGTTAATCCTGGTAAATTAACATGTTTATCCACATAAACGTGTCGATTATCAAGTGACCAGTACCTGCAGTTGTGTCGATTTACTGTGCCATTCAGCTTGAAGGTAGCTTCATCAGACCACACGATTTTGTTGGCAAACTGTACGTCTTCGGCTTCCATTGACTGAAACCATTCACAAAATTCGAGTCTGCGATCAGGGTCATCTTCAGTCATGGCGTGTAACAGACTTGGAATGTAGCTTTTCCATTTTGCCGACTTTAAAATCCGGTGAACACCTGATTTGCTGATTCCGGTCTCACGGGCGCATTGCCTAACTGATTTCTGTGGTGATCGATTAAATTTTTGCAACACTAAAACGGAGTTTTCATCACTCGCACTTGATTTGCGTCGTCCAGATCTGCCTCAAACTTGTCACGGATGCTTGTAATGGCGAGACGTGTCCGTGGCTTTGTACCAATTTCCCGGATCCATTGCCGCTGGACTTCGGACACATTCTCAAATTTCCAATACCACTCCTGAACACTTTTTCGTTGCTCCAGTGTCAAACGTTTACGCAACATGGGTTCTTTTGCAGAACTGAATAAAGTTGAATGCTGTAGAGTTTGTATCGTGGAATGAGTGCGTAGACTAAGTCCGAAGGAAGCCAGTGAGTGACTAGACTACGTTCGGTCCATAGGCTTCGCCATTACAAGGCCTTTGATAAAACAAGGCCAGGCTTAGTCGACGCATTCAAAAGTGCATTCATGCCACCGGAGAACATTTTGAGCACTTGGCGTAGTTAATTAAATTTTATATACAAACAACTCGCTATAACATTTTGATCACTTAGATTACTAATTTACCTTTCATTGGCAATTGCTATAACAATATATTGTTTGGTTTTTTTTAAATTATAAAATATATGATGCTATAAAGAGTATATAGTTTTTTTTGGGACACCCTGTATATATATATGTATGTGTATGTACGTATATATATATATATATATATATATATATATATATATATATATATATATATATATATGTGTATATATAATATATATATATATATGTGTACGTGTGTATTATATATATATATATATATATATAGAGTATATATATATATATATATGTGTGTGTGTATATATTATATATATATATATATATATATATATATATATATATATATATATATATATATATGTGTGTGTGTGTAGGTATATATATATATATATATAATATATATATATATATATATATATATATATATGTCTCATATAATGTAAGGTCAGTGAGGAATTCAACTGTAGATGTTCATAAAATCTGCGACAGTGCAGATTTGATACTCCTGCAGGAGCACTGGCTACCTAAGCAAGAGCTAAAATTCCTCTCTACCATCCATGATGACTTTATGTACCATGCGTCATCAGCAGTAGACTAGTCAGATGAATTAATGTCCGGTTGGCCTTTTGGTGGTGTTGCTTTCTTATTAAGGAAAAATTTGTCAAAACATATAAGATTTTTAACAAGCGATAACGTAAGGTTGTTAGCCATTGAATTACAAGTGAACAATGATTGCATATTAATTGTAAACTGCTATTTACCATACAACAACGGCAGTAATCTAGATGAATACATTGATTTGCTGCACAAAATTAAGTCATTATCAGATAACCCCAAATATTCTCACTGTATAATAATGGGGGACTTTAACGCACATGTGAACTCGGAATTCTTTGGAGAATTGGGTAACATGTGCGAGTCGGCCAATTTAAGTATAAGTGATGTAGATGCATTAGGGGTAGCCAGTGGTAATTTTACATACGTTAGCGATATGAGTGGTACCACCAGGTTGATTGATCATTGTCTCACTAATAATAATCTAAAGGATCGAATTGTTAGAGTTCATATTTTGCATGATTTCCTTCTTTCTGATCATAGACCATTAGAAATATTAATTAACGTTACCAATTTATGCGCAACACGACTTAACAAGAACTCAATAGGTAAGAATAATCGCGTCGATTGGTCCAATGTTAATATGCAGCAGAGAATAGAATACAAAGCCAGAACATGTCACCTCTTTAATAATTTAGAAATTTTGCACCTTGCCTGTAATAATCCTTGCTCAAATGATTCTCACTGTACTCTCATAGATAGGTATTATAGTAAGATAATATCCCTGTTAAGAGAAGCAGCAAGCCCCTTGATTAAATCTTACAACTATCATACTAAGGTTATTCCTGGATGGAATGAATTTATTGCCCCCCTGAAGAGGGAATCGAAAGACGCCTATGATTTGTGGTGCTTTCATGGTAGACCCAGATTAGGACTAGTATACATAAATATGTGTAGAAGTCGGGGTCAGTATAAGGCGGCCATAAGGCGATGTAAACAGGAAGAAGAGTCTATTCGAGCATCAAAAGCCTGTGAAGCTCGTATAAATAACGATAATAACAAATTTTGGAAATTTGTTAAGAATCAAACGGGTGTCAAAAATGTCCTCCCTCCGACAATCGATGGGGTGTCGGGGGAGGATAAAATTGCAAAGCTGTGGAAAAACCACTACTCTAACATTCTTAATAGTGTGAGTAGGGATAATCTTAAGATAGATTGCAGCGAAACGATTGTGGGAGGGACAAGTGAAAATATTTTGATATGATTTTCTGAAGTAAAGAGGTTAATTAAAGAGTTAAAGACTGGTTCTGCGTCAGTGGTAGATGACTTATCGAATGAGCACTTAAAATATGCAAATGACGTAGTATGTCTGCATATATCATTGCTCCTATCAGCCATGCTTGCTCATAGCTATATCCCTGCAGAGTTCATGAGGGTATATATCTTGCCCTTGGTCAAAAATAAGTACGGAGACATTCTGTCAAGCAATAATTACAGGCCTATTGCTGTCGCTTCCTGCTTCTCGAAAGTACTAGAAAAACCTTGTTACTCCGATTAAATGATTTCCTATGGACATCTAATCAGTTTGGCTTTAAAAGGTCTCACTCAACTGACCTGTGTATCTATGTACTTAAAGAAACAATATCTAAATACATTGACAGTAATTCAACCATTTATAGCTGTTTCCTTTATATAAGTAAGGCATATGATAGGGTGAACCACAATATTTTATTTGATTTGCAAAACTAGAAGACAGGAAGGTTCCCATGTACATATTAAATTTATTGAAATTTTGGTATTCCCACCAATCTTTCACTGTTAGGTCGGGCAATGTACTATCCGAGTGTTTTGGCTTCTCTTGCCTCTTGCGGGGTGAGACAAGGCTCCTTGCTCTCCCCTATGCTGTTTAATGTGTATATTGACGGATTAATTGCTTCACTTAATGAGGCAACAGTAGGATGTTGTATAGATAACACAAGGATAAATAACTTAGTTTATGCCGATGATATGGCGTTAATAAGTCCCTCTGTTAAATGTCTGCGAAGTGTATTCGCAGGAACATGATATTCTTTTTAATGTTACAGAAACTAAGGTTATGCACTTTCATCCTAAAAGCTGTAATCAGCCAGCTGATATAAGGTTTAAAATGAATGGTGAAGTAATTGAGGAAGTACAAGAGTTTAAGTATTTGGGTCAAACTATTACCAGCTCCTTGAGTGATGACATAATAGTGATCATACAAGCTATCCATGAGTCCTGCGATTTATCCTCTAAGGCTAAGCTATAGACTTCTTGGTACGAAAACGTTTGTCTGTAGCTCCACTTAACTTCGACAGTGCAGTATTATTTCTAATCAGTTGTATATATTTCTATCCTTAGTATATGAACTGTCATTGTATTAATAATATTTGTCATATGGACTATAGTCTGGCAATATACCTTTTCATTTTCAGTTTCATTTTCATATATATATATACATATATATACATATATATATATTATATACATATATATATATATATATATATATATATATATATATATATATATATATAGATATATATGGGAATGAACTCAGAATGGTTCCCTGAGTTTTTTATGATACACACAGATCGTGCATGGAACAAGGAACTCTTCTGGGATAATTAAGTAGTGCTCTGAATTTACAGGGGTAGATGTTCGACCTCTTTCGACCATGCTCAGGCCGGAATCTAAAAAAATTAAGGAGGCAAGGGGCCTCTGCCCCCTCCTCGCTGCGAGGCTGCTAACAAGGGAGTCTCGTAGCAGTGACCAAAGAAGAGTGCCGTCATGAAGTGCAGTTCATTTTACAAATACATGTATCATATAAGCCTAAATGTTGGGGGAAGGCAGTTGAAGGTTAAGTTCCCCGCTTTTAAACACATGATCAGATGTTTGAAAGATTCCAAATAAAAATTTAAAAAAATTAAAAAAACTAATCGTATTTTTTTTGCCGAGTCTTCATTTCTGAAGGCGATATCATTTCGTAGTAGTACATAAGTACAATTTAAGTACACCACTGAGCACATTTTCGTTTTGGTCTATTACAATTATGATTGCGATTATGGATTACTTCATATTCGCTTATGATTGTTCATTACAGTTCTATTAAAGTACATTCTTACATTATATATTAAGTCATTACATTCAATTACAGTTTCGTTGAAGTACATTACAAGTTATTATTAATTACAGTTTCATTAAAGTACATTACGTTATATTAAATTAAAGTATTACAGTTAATTACAATTAAACAGTTACTATAACTTTGTTTTGTTTTTACAGTGTTTCATATTAATAGACAATTAAGATGTTAGAAATATAATACAAAGTACATCGGCACATACGTTATGGATTTATATACAACATATTATGTTATATTATGTTATAATATGTTATAAATTTGAATCAGAGCAAGAGGAGATATTTATCTTAGAAGCGTTCGATTTTGCTGTGATTAGCGAATTCGATCACTTACCTAAACATTTTCGAGTTCATTGCGGGAGGTGATATAATAAAAAATAAAAATAAAAAAAATAATACGAGAACGTATTTGTGCGTTTTCGAACGAATGCATAAAGTTTTGCGTTTCACAGACTGACACGAGTAAAAATGAATTTAATAAAATTTATATAGGATAATGGTCAAGATAAGATATGGACGTATAGATGAATATGGTTGAATAATAATATTTATAATACATAACACCACAACATTATTATTATTAAAGAATTTACCATACATTGAATACGGAAGATGTCCAAATACTAAGCTCGTGATTCAGTGTACAAGGTATGGGAAACGTAGAGAGAATTAAGTTATTTTATGACGTCATAGTGTATGAGTCATTATTAGAAAAGATGAATTAGAGAAATACAGTAATGAATAAAGAAGTACAAATCGAAATTCTATCCAAAACTCGCTTAGGCGATTTTGGTTTCTCATGTAAAAATGAATATGGATTATTCATTGTTAATTTTTACAGTGTTCCCCCCCTCTAAAATGGTATTAATTAATACAATAATATAATACAGTTAATACAATACAATTGAGAAAATAACATCTAACGAATTCAAATTAGATGATGACGAATTCTTTTTTACAATACAAATTTTATACAGAACGAGTTCGGGTGTTGAGTACAATGCAGAGTAATCAAATTTTTAACATGACACTCGCTTAGAGGGCTATTATAAAATATAAAAATTCAAAGATTAAAACTTTAATTTTATGCAAACAGAATAAAAGGATTAATACGTTAATTTAGACAAACAATTAAGTTAGACAACCAATATGTAAAATTTTTAACAAAATTTTTTATTTTTCTGTGGGAAGAATTGGATACATAATGAATAGTAGATAAAAGGGAAAAATGTAAATCGTACAATCTATAAAGTAATTTTTATTGACTAGTGTAGGTAAAAATCGAATTACGTAGTGGATGATGTATAGACCTATGGTCAAATGTGTATTTGTGTGTATTAGGTACAAAGTGTGTATCTTATAATTTTGAGGGACAGATTAGCAAGAGGATTGTTAAATTAACTGAATAAATGCATGAGCAAGATATATTAGAAAGCAAAAATGCTTAAGATTAAATAGCATAGTTAGCACTTACACGCAATGAAATAGTTTGTGATATCCAATGATTTTAGCATAAGGTTTGATATATATAGTATATATAGTGTGCATACGTGTGTGTGTGTTTATGGGTTATTATTATTATTACTAGTACAGTTCCCGTCGCTTCGCTGACGGTTAGACAGGCTAAACTACAGAAAAGAACGCAGCCGTGAAAATTTTGAGCTTCACATTGTGTGAACATTTCTGAATCTGGTATCTCCCAAAACCTCCTCACCCCCATTCATGCAACTTGGGGGCTAACCACCTCCCCCATTATCCCAACCCCTCCCCATTACCCCACCCATCCCCCATTACCCCCCACCCCCACCCTTCCCCCATTACTGCCCGGGATAAATTTCGCAAACAGACAAACAGACAGGCTAAACTACAGAAAAGAACACAGTCATGGAAATCTTGAGCTTCACATTGCCGCCCGTAATACAATTTCTGAATTTTTTTCTCACAATTTTTTCTCACAATTTCTGAAAGTGTGACGGACGGACGGACGGACGGACGGACAGACGGACAGCTCTCTTATTATAGTATAGAATTATAAAATCCTTTAAGTTGAAGGTAGTATTTAAGTATTTAATTACATCAGTTACACGTATTAAGGTAATAAAAAAAACGTACTTAGAGGACCTCACAAGTAATGAAAGTAAATCTAGCTGTATTAAAAAATTTAATTTTGAAGATGGAATTAAATTCGACTAGTAACATTCCTAGCTATATAAGAACTATATAACCATTAACATTAACCAGAAGTATCGGTACGATATTTGAATTAAGAAAATTAAGAATACAAATTAAAAATAGAAATCAATTATGCATTTCAACGAGCTGAACATAATTTTATAATAATCTTGAAAATAAAAGTAAATCGAGTCATAGATGAATTTCGGCCAAGAATAAAAAAAGTTATTGAAATGGAAGGAAAGCATTTCGAACAATCTTTTCTCTTAATAATTTCAGGTAAATTTTACATTAAAAATTATTTTTATATAACCAAAAAAATACTGTATATTAAAAAGGTTTAATAATTTTTGCATGTTAAGTAGAAAAATCATACTCTTTCGTTAAATGTTGATAGAATTTGAATTATTTGATATTTTAGTCAGAAAACTTGTTTGCATATAGATAAATTCATGTTTTATTGTGTAGAATTTTTATTAAAATTAAATGAAAAAAAGAACAAACACAACTAAAATTTAGGGTATGTGCGGTCATACGGGTAAATTTCCCGACCGTACAGAGCACGATAAATTAGGATCATGATCGATTAATTATTACACTATTTCTGTCATCATTTAATCACAATAATCATAAAACTCGTTACAAACATTTGTAAAAAGGGTTTTGGTTGCAAACAATAAAATATGTCATTTTACCTATATATTTATATACGCAACAATGGCATGAAAAGAAAAGACAAATCGATCAATTTCCTTCTTACAAACAAAAAAAAGAGGTTAAACTAAAGACGCAAACCGGTCAATTCGGGTTGAATTTAATTTTCTTTTCCAACAAAAAAAAAGGTTGAATTAAATTCTCTTAAATTACATTTTCTTAAATTAAATTCTCTTAAACTACAAAGGAAAAGTTGAATTCAATTGACTGCATTGAAATGACTGGGGAATTGAAACTTGAAAACTGACTGAGACTTGAAACTTGAAAACTGACTGAGAATTGAAACTTGAAAACTGACTGAGACTTGAAAACTAACTGAATGACTTCAAACTGACTGACTTCAAATTGACTTCAAACTGACTTGAATCTCTGGGACGGTTGTCCCTCTGGATGCAACCTCCTGACTTGAATTCTTATCAAGTATTTCTATAAATCTCTCGGGCGGTTGTCCCTCTGGATGCAACCTTCTGACTTGAATTCTTATCAAGTATTTCTATAAATCTCTGGGGCGGTTGTCCCTCTGGGAAGCGACCAATTAACTGAAACTAACTGAAACTGAAAATGACTGCACTTGATCTCTATCAAGTGGAGACTATTAACCACTGGGGTTTGGTTGTCCCTCTTGGATGCAACCAACTGAAACTGAAAACTGGTTTGCAACTTATTTGCAACTAAAACTGACTTGGAACGTATTTGCAACTGATTTGCAACTAAAACTGACCCGAAATTACTTCAAGTATCTTTATAAATCTCTGGAGTTTGGTTGTCCCTCTTGGATGCAACCAACTGAAACAAAACTGAAACTGGAACTTGAAACTGTTTTCAAGTATCTCTATAACTCTATAAACTCTCTGTAAACTCTCTCTCTCTCTTAATTTGCAAGTCAATTCAATTCAGTAATTTGAAAAAATTGTAAACAAAAATAAAAAATGTAAACAACATTTCACTCGAATGTACGCGAAGGTACGGTATTATTATGTTTGGTACATAAAGTAAAATTATTCTATACTAACTATAATAGTGAAAATAACTGTGAAATTAACTCTGTGACAATTAACTGTGACTTTTAACTTCTGTGACTTTTAACTTCTGTGACTTTTAACTTCCGTGACTTTTAACTTCCGTGACATTTAACTTCCGTGACTTTTAACTCTGTGACTTTTAACTCTGTGACTTTTAACTCTGTGAAAATTAGTTTCACTAAAAAAAAATGTATCACTGGTGTCTGAAGTGTTCACTGTGTTTTGTGTTAATTCTGGCTTGATACTAAATATTAACTGTTAATAATACTGACTTTTCAAATGTTTACAAATTACTTTAAAAAAACAACTCTGTACTTAACAAAATTTCTACGGCGAAATCCTTAGAGACGTGTCCTGAAGACGTGTTTTGCTGGCTACGTCTTCCTGGATGAAAACTTGGCGTGGAGAACTTGGAGTCGTGACACACCGGTTCAAGGGTAGATGTTACGAACTAGAAGTCGTGACACGCCGGTCAAATGGTGGGTCGCCACTTGTTAAACTCTTGGCTACAGACTCGCCAGACTGTTATGCCAATATCTTCTATGTGCTTAGGGTGCTAGTTTTTTTTTTTATCCTGGGGCAGGGTCGCCAGACTGTTATAAGATCCTGGCTACAGGGTCGCCAGACTGTTATACCAATATCTTCTATGGTGCTTGGGTTGTCTCGGCGGGGACGGGCGTTCTTGTTTGGGAGGCAGCAACGGATATTTTCTCGCGATACTTTTCTTCTATAACATTCTAATTCTTTTCACTCGCTTTAGGGTCGACAGTTGTTAATTCTTCTCTTTCTATAATACTCTGATACTTTCTCTGATACTAAAATTATCGACTTTTCTTTTATAACTTATCGACTTTACTGACTAAGTTCTTCTGAAGAGAACAAGGCTCGAAGGAAAAGATAAAAAAACTTCTTCTACGGTAGTTTACTTCTAAAAATGTACAGGTAGTGCTCTGAATTTACAGGGGTAGAGGTTCGACCTCTTTCGACCATGCTTAGGCCGGAATCTAAAAAAATTATGGAGGCAAGGGGCCTCTGCCCCCTCCTCGCAACGAGGCTGCTAACAAGGGAGTCTCGTAGCAGTGACCAAAGAAGAGTGCCGTAATGAAGTGCAGTTCATTGTACAAATACATGTATCATATAAGCCTAAATGTTGGGGGAAGGCAGTTGAAGGTTAAGTTCCCCGCTTTTAAACACATGATCAGATGTTTGAAAGATTCTAAATAAAAATTTTAAAAAATAAAAAACTAATCGTATTTTTTTTGCCGAGTCTTCATTTCTGAAGGCGATATCATTTCGTAGTAGTACATAAGTACAATTTAAGTACACCACTGAGCACATTTTCGTTTTGGTCTATTACAATTATGATTGCGATTATGGATTACTTCACATTCGCTTATGATTGTCCATTACAGTTCTATTAAAGTAAAGGGTGTCAGGAAATGATTGCCCCCCCTGTACAGAAGAAACTGAAAGGAATAGAAAAAAACAGACAAAACCACGCGAAAGATCGTTTAATTTTGAATAAAAAACACTTGTTTTAATATCGGGTGTTGCCCCCATTTGCAGCTCTGACGGCCATTAATCGACGGGGGTATGATCCCAGAAGTGTCTCAAAGAGATCGGTATCATGACTCATTTCTTCAAGGACTTCGTTGATCTTTGCAGTCATAATTTCTGTTGAATACCGATTCTGAATGGGTTGTTCCAGCATTAAGGACTCCACCCGATCCTTCATGATGGATCCGACATGTTCACAGACATTAAGATCGGGAGAATTGCCAGGCCATTCATTATTTCCGAAAAAATCAATGTTATTATCCTTAAGCAGTTGTTGAGTCGCAAGTGCTTTCATACAGGGGGCTTTGTCGTGAAGAAAGGTTGCATGTTCAACATCCAAAACACACTCGGGGTCTTTCAAAAACGGAATTACATGTTGGGCTAAAATTACATTTCGAAAATAAGGCCCATCCCAACTGGTTCCTCTTGGTTTGATAACCCAGATGAGCTTCCGAATAGAGAACCTAATGAAAACACCCACACATGCTGGATTTTTTACTATTTCTCGATACTTCTGGTCGTCTGGGACTTCATCAGGAGTTCTTGCCCAAACCCGATCATTCTGAAAATTTGGTTTTCTGGAGACATAAACGAAGAATTCATCGCTGACAACCACGTGAAGGAAATCGTCTTCCGTCCTTTCCTCAAGATAATCACAAAACCATAGCCGATCTTCAATATTAAGATTACTCTTCCGTGGCTTAGCTATTTCATGCCAAGCACTCAAGCCTTGGCGAACTCGAAATTGATGCACAAGTTGCCGATTGACTATCTTACCACGACGGATAAGTATCTCTTTCGCTACCTCAGAGTAGCTCTTCTTTCGGCGCCGTGATGCAGCAAGCACAATGTCTTTCGATTCTTGAGATAATTTCTCCGGTCTTCCTCCTCGAAATTCTGTTTCACAATCTTCAGGATTCTTATTCCAATTCCTTTTGACAAAGTCTTCTGATCTTTTTCATCTCTCAGCCACCCAGTGTCGAGTTATGAAAGTTGCACTAGCTTCCTTTGCTTCACGAAATGTGACAGCTCGAATGCGGTCAAGAACTCGCTTTTTCTCTGAATCGTTCAAAATAGATGATGCCATGGTTTCTGTGGGGAAAAAAATGGTAAGAATTACAATCACAGGAATAGAATATAATGGTTTTTATTCAGATTTTAACGCTCTTTCAAGTGGTCTCGCCGGTTTTTATCTATCTCTTCTATTTTTTGCTCTACAGGGGGGGCAATCATTTCCTGATACCCCGTACATTCTTACATTATATATTAAGTCATTACATTCAATTACAGTTTCATTGAAGTACATTACAAGTTATTATTAATTACAGTTTCATTAAAGTACATTACGTTATATTAAATTAAAGTATTTCAGTTAATTACAATTAAACAGTTACTATAACTTTGTTTTGTTTTTACAGTGTTTCATATTAATAGACAATTAAGATGTTAGAAATATAATACAAAGTACTTGGGCACATACGGTATGGATTTATATACAACATAATATGTTATATTTTTATATGTTATAAATTTGAATCAGAGCAAGAGGAGATATTTATCTTAGAAGCGTTCGATTTTGCTGTGATTAGCGAATTCGATCACTTACCTAAGCATTTTCGAGTTCATTGCGGGAGGTGATATAATAAAAAAAATAAATAAATAAATAATACGAGAACGTATTTGTGCGTTTTCGAACGAATGCATAAAGTTTTGCGTTTCATAGACTGACACGAGTAAAAATGAATATTTAATAAAATTTATATAGGATAATGGTCAAGATAAGATATGGACGTATAGATGAATATGGTTGAATAATAATATTTATACTACATAACACCACAACATTATTATTAAAGAATTTACCATACATTGAATACGGAAGATGTCCAAATACTAAGCACGTGATTCAGTGTACAAGGTATGGGAAACGTAGGGAGAATTAAGTTATTTTATGACGTCATAGTGTAAGAGTCATTATTAGGAAAGATGAATTAGGGAAATACAGTAATGAATAAAGAAGTACAAATCGAAATTCTATCCAAAACTCGCTTAGGCGATTTTGGTTTCTCATGTAAAAATGAATACGGATTATTCATTGTTCATTTTTACAGTGTTCCCCCTCTAAAATGGTATTAATTTATACAATAATATAATACAATTAATACAATACAATTGAGAAAATAACATCTAACGAATTCAAATTAGATGATGACGAATTCTTTTTTACAATACAAATTTTATACAGAACGAGTTCGGGTGGTTGAGTACAATGCAGAGTAATCAAATTTTTAACATGACACTCGCTTAGAGGGCTATTATAAAATATAAAAATTCAAAGATTAAAAATTTTATTTTATGCAAACAGAATAAAAGGATTAATACGTTAATTTAGACAAACAATTAAGTTAGACAACCAATGATATGTAAAATTTGTAACAAAATTTTTTATTTTTCTGTGGGAAGAATTACATACATAATGAATAGTAGATAAAAGGGAAAAATGTAAATCGTACAATCTATAAAGTAATTTTTATTGACTAGTGTAGGTAAAAATCGAATTACGTAGTGGATGATGTATAGACCTGTGGTCAAATGTGTATTTGTGTGTATCTTATAATTTTGAGGGACAGATTAGCCGAGAGGATTGTTAAATTAACTGAATAAATGCATGAGAAAGATATATTAGAAAGCAAAAATGATTAAGATTAAATAGCATAGTTAGCACTTACACGCAATGAAATAGTTTGTGATATCCAATGATTTTAGCATAAGGTTTGTATATATATAGTATATATAGTGTGCATACGTGTGTGTGTGTTTATGGGTAATTATTATTATTACTAGTACAGTTCCCGTCGCTTCGCTGACGGTTAGACAGGCTAAACTACAGAAAAGAACGCAGCCGTGAAAATTTTGAGCTTCACATTGTGTGAACATTTCTGAATCTGGTATCTCCCAAAACCTCCTCACCCCCATTCATGCAACTTGGGGGCTAACCACCTCCCCCATTATCCCAAACTCTCCCCATTACCCCCCATCCCCCATTACCCCCCACCGTTCCCCCATTACTGCCCGGGATAAATTTCACAAACAGACAAACAGACAGGCTAAACTACAGAAAAGAACACAGTCATGGAAATCTTGAGCTTCACATTGCCGCCCGTAATACAATTTCTGAATTTTTTTCTCACAATTTTTTCTCAATTTCTGGAAGTGTGACGGTCGGACGGACGGACAGACGGACAGCTCCCTTATTACAGTATAGAATTATAAAATCCTTTAAGTTAAAGGTGGTATTTAAGTATTTAATTACATCAGTTACACGTATTAAGGTAATAAAAAAAACGTACTTAGAGGACCTCACAAGTAATGAAAGTAAATCTAGCCGTATTAAAAAATTTAATTTTGAAGATGGAATTAAATTCGACTAGTAACATTCCTAGCTATATAAGAACTATATAACCATTAACATTAACCAGAAGTATCGGTACGATAATTGAATTAAGAAAATTAAGAATACAAATTAAAAATAGAAATCAATTATGCATTTCAACGAGCTAAACATAATTTTATAATATTCTTGAAAATAAAAGTAAATCGAGTCATAGATGAATTTCGGCCAAGAATAAAAAAAGCTATTGAAATGGAAGGAAAGCATTTCGAACAATTTTTTCTCTTAATATTTTCAGGTAAATTTTACATTAAAAATTATTTTAATATAACCAATAAAAATACTGTATATTAAAAAGGTTTAATAATTTTTGCATGTTAAGTAAAAAAATCATACTCTTTCGTTAAATGTTGATAGAATTTGAATTATTTGATATTTTAGTCTGAAAACTTGTTTGCATATAGATAAATACATATGTTTTATTGTGTAGAATTTTTATTAAAATTAAATGAAAAAAAGAACAAACACAACAGAAATTTAGGGTATGTGCGGTCATACGGGTAAATTTCCCGACCGTACAGAGCAGGATAAATTAGGTACATGATCGATTAATTATTACACTATTTCTGTCATCATATAATCACAATAATTATAAAACTCGTTACAAACATTTGTAAAAAGTGTTTTGGTTGCAAACAATAAAATATGTCATTTTACCTATATATTTAAATACGCAAAAATGGCTTGAAAAGAAACGACAAATCGATCAATTTCCTTCTTACAAACAAAAGAAAGAGGTTAAACTAAAGACGCAAACCGGTCAATTCGGGTTGAATTTAATTCTCTTTTCCAACAAAAAAAAAGGTTGAATTAAATTCTCTTAAATTACATTTTCTTAAATCAAATTCTCTTAAACTACAAAGGAAAAGTTGAATTCAATTGACTGCATTGAAATGACTGGGGACTTGAAACTTGAAAACTGACTGAGACTTGAAACTTGAAATCTGACTGAGACTTGAAACTTGAAAACTGACTGAGACTTGAAAACTAACTGATTGACTTCAAACTGACTGACTTCAAATTGACTTGAAACTGACTTGAATCTCTGGGGCGGTTGTCCCTCTGGATGCAACCTTCTGACTTGAATTCTTATCAAGTATTTCTATAAATCTCTGGGGCGGTTGTCCCTCTGGATGCAACAATCTGACTTGCTCTTATCGAGTATTTCTATAAATCTCTGGGGCGGTTGTCCCTCTGGGAAGCGACCAATTAACTGAAACTAACTGAAACGGAAAATGACTGCACTTGATCTCTATCAAGTGGAGACTATTAACCACTGGGGTTTGGTTGTCCCTCTTGGATGCAACCAACTGAAACTGAAAACTGGTTTGCAACTTATTTGCAACTAAAACTGACTTGGAACTTATTTGCAACTGATTTGCAACTAAAACTGACTCGAAATTACTTCAAGTATCTTTATAAATCTCTGGGGTTTGGTTGTCCCTCTTGGATGCAACCAACTGAAACAAAACTGAAACTGGAACTTGAAACTGTTTTCAAGTATCTCTATAACTCTATAAACTCTCTGTAAACTCTCTCTCTCTCTTAATTTGCAAGTCAATTCAATTCAATAATTTGAAAAAATTGTAAACAAAAATAAAAAATGTAAACAACATTTCACTCGAATGTACGCGAAGGTACGGTATTATTATGTTTGGTACATAAAATAAAATTATTCTATACTAACTATAATAGTGAAAATAACTGTGAAATTAACTCTGTGACAATTAACTGTGACTTTTAACTTCTGTGACTTTTAACTTCTGTGACTTTTAACTTCCGTGACTTTTAACTTCCGTGACTTTTAACTCTGTGACTTTTAACTCTGTGAAAATTAATTTCACTAAAAAAAAATGTATCACTGGTGTCTGAAGTGTTCACTGTGTTTTGTGTTAATTCTGGCTTGATACTAAATATTAACTCTACTTAACAAAATTTCTACGGCGAAATCCTTAGAGACGTCCTGAAGACGTGTCTTGCTGGCTACTTCTTCTTGGATGAAAACTTGGCGTGGAGAACTTGGAGTCGTGACACACCGGTTCAAGGGTAGATGTTACGAACTAGAAGTCGTGACACGCCGGTCAAATGGTGGGTCGCCACTTGTTAAACTCTTGGCTATAGACTCGCCAGACTGTTGTGCCAATATCTTCTCCGTGCTTGGGGTGCTAGTTTTTTTTTATCCTGGGGCAGGGTCGCCAGGATGTTATAAGATCCTGGCTACAGGGTCGCCAGACTGTTATACCAATATCTTCTATGGTGCTTGGGTTGTCTCGGCGGGGACGGGCGTTCTTGTTTGGGAGGCAGCAACGGATATTTTCTCGCGATACTTTTCTTCTATAACATTCTAATTCTTTTCACTCGCTTTAGGGTCGACAGTTGTTAATTCTTCTCTTTCTATAATACTCTCATACTTTCTCTGATACTAAAATTATCGACTTTTCTTTTATAACTTATCGACTTTACTGACTAAGTTCTTCTGAAGAGAACAAGGCTCGAAGGAAAAGATAGAAAAACTTCTTCTACTGTAGTTTACTTCTAAAAATGTACAGGTAGTGCTCTGAATTTACAGGGGTAGAGGTTCGACCTCTTTCGACCATGCTCAGGCCGGAATCTAAAAAAATTATGGAGGCAAGGGGCCTCTGCCCCCTCCTCGCAACGAAGCTGCTAACAAGGGAGTCTCGTAGCAGTGACCAAAGAAGAGTGCCGTAATGAAGTGCAGTTCATTTTACAAATACATGTATCATATAAGCCTAAATGTTGGGGGAAGGCAGTTGAAGGTTAAGTTCCCCCCTTTTAAACACATAATCAGATGTTTGAAAGATTCCAAATAAAAATTTAAAAAAATAAAAAAACTAATCGTAATTTTTTTGCCGAGTCTTCATTTCTGAAGGCGATATCATTTCGTAGTAGTACATAAGTACAATTTAAGTACACCACTGAGCACATTTTCGTTTTGGTCTATTACAATTATGATTGCGATTATGGATTACTTCACATTCGCTTATGATTGTCCATTACAGTTCTATTAAAGTACATTCTTACATTATATAATTTATTAAGTCATTACATTCAATTACAGTTTCATTGAAGTACATTACAAGTTATTAATTACAGGTTCATTAAAGTACATTACGTTATATTAAATTAAAGTATTACAGTTAATTACAATTAAACAGTTACTATAACTTTGTTTTGTTTTTACAGTGTTTCATATTAATAGAAAATTAAGATGTTAGAAATATAATACAAAGTACATGGGCACATACGGTATGGAGTTATATACAATTTCGAGTTCATTGCGGGAGGTGATATAATAAAAAATAAAAATAAAAAAAATAATACGAGAACGTATTTGTGCATTTTCGAACGAATGCATAAAGTTTTGCGTTTCATAGACTGACACGAGTAAAAATGAATATTTAATAAAATTTATATAGGATAGTGGTCAAGTTAAGATATGGACGTATAGATGAATATGGTTGAATAATAATATTTATACTACATAACACCACATCATTATTATTAAAGAATTTACCATACATTGAATACGGAAGATGTCGAAATACTAAGCACGTGATTCAGTGTACAAGGTATGGGAAACGTAGAGAGAATTAAGTTATTTTATGACGTCATAGTGTATGAGTCATTATTAGAAAAGATGAATTAGGGAAATACAGTAATGAATAAAGAAGTACAAATCGAAATTCTATCCAAAACTCGCTTAGGCGATTTTGGTTTCTCATGTAAAAATGAATATGGATTATTCATTGTTCATTTTTACACACACACACACATATAATATATATATATAATATATATATATATATATATATATATGTGTGTACATATATATATATATATATACACACACATATATATGCTGCAAACCCACAAGGAAAAAGAAAAACGATTCCAAGGCCTTTCGTGTATTCAAAGCTACACCTCGTCATGGACGAAACAATGCCCCGAGGGGGGCACCTCCCGCATGCCGCACCTATATATACTTTCAACTGCAAAGAACACGCAGTATAATTAACGTAAAGAACAACGCTTGTATAGGAGAACATTCCCGCGTATGTATGAGAATTACGACTTCTGATCGAGTGAGGACCATGGTGTAGTGGTTATCATATCTGACAGGCAATCGGAAGATCCCTGGTTCGGTTCCCGGGTGGTTAACTCTTTTTTTCATTTGTTCGTTCTCCCTCCTCATCTTGCGCGGAATGTTCTCCGATACAAGCGTCGTTCTTTACGTTAATTATACTGCGTGGTCTTTGTAGTTGAATTCTATATATATATATATATATATATACACACACACATATATATATATATATATATATTATATATATATATATATATGTGTGTGTGTGTGTACATGTACGGTATATATGTATATGTATATTATATATATATATATATATATATATAATACACACAGACCGTGCATGGAACAAGGAACTCTTCTGTGATAATTAAATCCACTATACTCCGAATAAGTAATGGTAAATGACAAATACCATAGTTTTTCTTTTTCATGATGTTAGCCCGACGTGGGCAACGGGTCTCTCGCGTGTAGAACAGCTAATAATTGCAATGCTTTGTTTAACCATATGTATAGATGTAATCATAGCATCAAGTGGGATAGTTCTAAAGCGCTTGTTGAAAACAGAGTTATAATTGTAAGAAATATTCTAGAATGTGCATTTATCCATTTTAAAAACAATTTCAATAACAGTGCGGGAATGTATAAAATTGACAATATCTTGTTAAAATTCCTTTTGCGTCTCATTAACTCTTGTTAAGTATGTGTTAATTGTTTTGGTTTCTGCTACGTTGTATGATATATATTGATGGGCATCTTGCCTTCTCTCTTCATTCCCTGACGAGGTGTAGCTCTGAATACACGAAAGGCCTTAGAATCGTTTTTCTTTTTCCTTGTGGGTTTGCATCATATATATATAATGTATATATATATAATATATATATATATATATATATATATACATATATATATATATATATACACGTGTATATGTATATATATTATAAAATCAAGTTGTGTTGGTGTCTGCCCGTGAACTTTTTGGTCTCTAAAAAGAGCTGGGTTGGTTGGTTGGCTGGTTTTTATAAAATAGGATAATATTAGAAGAAAAAAAAGTTGAGAGACCCGATGACGGCAGCCGGAGCGCACCAAAACTCAGCTGTTCATCCTTCCACACAATAAAGAAATTGGTTGGTAGATAAATGGGTACCCTGGGTAGCCTAGTGGTTAAGACGCTGGGCTGCTGGGTGGGCGTTTTTCGGATTCCACGTTAAACTGGAGGTCAAAGGTGGAGTGACAAGCTTGACCTTCGTCAGAATGAACAATTCGGGCGGATGCAAAACGAAGGTTAACAACTCGGAATGGTCCCCTGAGAAACTTTTATGTTTCACACAGACAGTGCATGGAACAGATAACTCTTCTGGCAAAATTAAGTCCACTATAGTCCGAACGTGGGCAACGGGTCTCTCGCAAAGAGGCCCCAAATTGCAAAATGTAATTTCCTTCACTAGCTCTCTGCCAAGCGGATAGGATCCAGCTTTGGGATAGGATCTAGGGTTTAAAGCCACCTATCCTACTACATTCATTACTTATTACTTACCCATTACTTATTCGCGCTACAGTGGATTTAATTTTCCCAGAAGAGTTCCTTCTTCCACGTAGGGTCTGCGTGTAACATATATTGTAGAGAAAGGAGTGTTCTTAGGGAACCGACACTTAAGAATGAAATGTATAATCAACGGCCACGTCAACATAATGAAGATTTAATATGAGACGTTTCGGAAGTCAAACTCCCATCGTCAGTGGCTAAGAACAATAAAAAGTAAACTAATATAAAACTGGTGAAAGATTAGTTAGACATAGACAGGTACATAAATAACTGTTATAAAATACTTTCAATAGTACAAGAACAAGAAAAAATCACAATGAAGACTGTCCTAAAGTTCAATTAAGTTTAATAATTACACAAAATCAAGCAAAACTAAAGCAAATTACAATATATTTACATACATAAATATTAACTTACTCTGTATACGCAGAATTATTGTCGTTTAACTTCTGTTTTTTCTAATATATAAATATATATATATACATATATATATATATATATATATATATAATATATATATATATATACATATTATATATATATATATATATATATATATATATATATATATATATATATATAGTGTGTCCCAAAAAAAACTATATACTCTTTATAGCATCATATATTTTATAATTTAAAAAAAAACCAAACAATATATTGTTATAGCAATTGCCAATGAAAGGTAAATTAGTAATCTAAGTGATCAAAATGTTATAGCGAGTTGTTTGCATATAAAATTTAATTAACTACGCCAAGTGCTCAAAATGTTCTCCGGCAGCATGAATGCACTTTCAATACAACAAAATCGTGTGGTCTGATGAAACTACCTTCAAGCTGAATGGCACAGTAAATCGACACAACTGCAGGTACTGGTCACTTGATAATCCACACGTTTATGTGGATAAACATGTTAATTTATCCGGATTAACAGCATGGTGTGGTTTATCATCCAAGGGTTTGGTTGGACCATTTTTCTTTAATGGGACAGTTACCGGTGCCGCATATCTCGACATGCTGCGGACAGAAATTATACCTGCAGTTCGGAAGTTGTTTGGAAACGACGACTTTTACTTTCAACAAGATGGAGCCCCCCCCCCTCATTCTCATTGTGATGTCAGAAGGTACCTCGATGAAACGTTGCCTAACCGTTGGATGGGACGAAGAGGAAGCGTTGAGTATCCTCCACGTTCACCGGACTTGACTCCACTTGATTTTTACTTGTAGGGCTACCTGAAGGATGCAGTTTATGGTACAAGACCTGCAACACTCGAACACCTTAAGGATGCAATTAGGGAAAAGTGCGGGACCATCACAGCATCCACATTAGTCCATGTCTGCGAATCAGTTAGTCGACGCATTGAAAAGTGCATTCATGCCGCCGGAGAACATTTGGAGCACTTGGCGTAGTTAATTAAATTTTATATGCAAACAACTCGCTATAACATTTTGATCACTCAGATTACTAATTTACCTTTCATTGGCAATTGCTATAACAATATATTGTTTTGGTTTTTGTAAATTATAAAATATATGATGCTATAAAGAGTATATAGTTTTTTTTGGGACACCCTGTATATATATATATATATATGACTCCATAATTCTCAGGTCCGTTTCATTTTGCAAGGTGGTTAAAACAGAAGTTATTAAATGGATGGTTGTTACTTTCACAATGTTCACTGATTGAGGATTTGGCTGGTTACTTAGTGGCAGAGAAGTATGACTACTAATGCCATGATGCTCATCGACCCGTACCTTAAGTTTGCGAACTGAGCTACCAACATATGTGACGTTACAACCACAATTAAAAGAATAAACTAGGTTGGAGACGAGGCCGTCGGGCAACTTTTCCTTAAATTCAAAGGAGCTAATGTTAAAATTATTGATAAAAATAAATTTAAAATCGATTTGTGGATAGAAGTGGGCGAGTAAACGTTTTACGATTATTTTTCTTTTGATTCTGAGATTTTTTTTTTTTCTCATCAAAGATGTACGAGTATACACACTTTTCTAGACCGGTTGTGTACGCCGATTCCAAATCTGTTTTCGGTTTTCCTCTAGCACATCTAGTTATCGAAATATGAATGGTGTTATTTTCAGCACAATTTATCGTAAATTACTTTATTCATAAAAAGAAATGTACACCTACCTAAAAACGTTGCGAGTACGATTTTCTTTTGTGAACCTTGTTCGGATCGTCGCGGTACAACATCTAGCAGTAGTCTGCCAGCATACTTTAGTGACACACTGGGACATGCTTCTCAAGTAAGTGTTTCTGCTTGAGTCTCGAGGAGAGAAGTTCTGATTTCTTTTTGGAGAGGGCTAGGTCTCTAATAAGGTCATTCAACTCGTTTTGGGTAAGCCTCTACGGCTCCGATTGCTCTTCATCAGGTGTGTAGACAAGATCGGCCGAAGGTCCCGCATCTCCGCAAATCGCACCTTCGTCGGATTCCCTTTCGTCTTCTAAAGAATCGAGTCCATGCTGTGGAGGTACCGGAATCGGCATTGTGTCATCGTGAGGGATGCTTGTTCTTCATGGGGAATTCAGTTGTGTTAACATTGCAAAAGTAACAATCGCTATGATGGTCTCTCGGCTCCCTCCATATCATGTGCGAACAGCATCGACTTTTTCCTTTGGTTCAACCAGCCGCGTAATCCATTCGAACAAGCGGTACAAATAATATGTGGCGCCCACGCCTTATGTTGGTCGCCTAGTGGACAGCCGAAGTATAACCGGTAAGTTTTCCGAAGATCCATCGTGATTGTATGCCGTTGTGATTTAGTCGCGAACGAGCCGCACACGTAACAGAAATTGTCGGGGTGATTTTTACACTTTCGAGGCATGATGATCGATGAGTGGGTTGATGTAAATCACCTAAAAAAATATAATGTGTAAGTGGGTGACAAAACAAAAAACAACACACAACTAGACATGTGACTGTCACACCAAAGAATAAAAGGGTGTACATGTGCAATGTTTGCAAATTTGAGGCCAGCAACTACTCTCTCCTAAAATACCACAAGACAACCTGCGGAAAGCCTAAGTTGAAACGACAAAATGCCATACATGAGGGTACAGAAACAGTAAAGCAAAAACCTACACCTTAGCTGCAAGACAAAATACTCCGTTATATGTATAAAGGGACGCATATTATATAGTGTGTGTATACAGTATTATATATTATATTATATAGTTATATGCATATTATATATATATTGTATATAGTATTATATTATGTTATATTATTTATATATATATATATATATATATATATATATATATATATATATATATTATATGTATTATATATATTATGATCGATCTCATCTCGAAAATTAGACGTGCTAGAGGAAAACCGAACAGATTTGGAATCAGCGTCCCAACAGCTACCTAGCCTATCCATAATTATATCTGATGAAAAATACATCTTGGCCAGTGAATTATTTTAACTCCAATTCTTTTCCAAAGGACTTGATTATGAAACATATTCGAAACTATTTAAATCATCATTTTAAATCCCAACTCCCCGCCCCCACTGTTCAAAAAAACAAAAGATATATATCTACAGTATGCCATTTTATGGCATAGGAATGAAAAGGACCTAAAACGTTTGCTCGCCCACTTTTATCCACAAGTCGATTTTAAATTTATTTTTATCAATAATTTTAGCATTAGCTCCTTTGAATTTAAGGAAAAGTTGCCTGACGCCCTCGTCTCCAACCTAGTTTATTCTTTTAATTGTGGTTTTAATGCTACATATGTTGGCAGCTCAGTTCGCCAACTTAAGGTACGGGTCGATGAGCATCGTAGCATTAGTAGACGTACTTCTCTGCCACTAAGTAACCAGCCAAATCCTCAGTCCGTGAACATTGTGAAAGTAACTACCATCCATTTAATAATTTCTCAGTTTTAACCACCTTGCAAAATGAAACGGACCTGAGAATTATGGAGTCCTTACTTGCTTACTTTATTACTCTATGTGAGTTTGAACGACGGTTCAGGATCGACCTGCAGCATCCCGCCTCATTTGCGGGATTTGGTGAAGGAGGGAATTACTGTCTGATCTCCTGCCTTCGTAGCCAGCCGCGCATGTCTGGTCAAGGACTTTGCACAGGAATCTGTTCAGCTGGTTCTTGAAGTTATTCAGGTCGGTGTGCTGGAGATTCCTCACGTCTTTTGGTAGGGCATTGAAAAGCTTTGTGCTCATATTCTGAAGGTATTTTCCATACTCGTTTTCATGGCCCCCTGTCCAACCGCAGCTGGGACAGTACAAAATCTGTCTCTTTTCTCATTCCAGTTTGTTTCTATTTCCAGTGTTGGGCACTAAAGCGTTAATCCGATAACAGTTAATTAACGAAGTTAACTTTTTTTAACGGACTATTAACGGAAATTAATTTCCATTTATCGTTATCGGACCAGTTAACTTCCGATAACTCGATATTTAGTCTGTTAAAGTCCGTTAACACGTTAACTGCGAGGAGTCATTCACGGAAGATCACCGCTCCGCGAATGAATTCAAACCGCCATAACTTCAGTCTGCCAATTCCGTCCTCTGCCGCAGTGGAACGGCTCTTCTCTCTCGGCAAGGACATCCTGAGGCCCAAGAGGTCAAGACTGGCAGTTGGGCCTAACTATGAGAAGTTGGTCTTTCTGAAGGGCAACCAGCACATTGTGTCATAGTCTTTAATAAATGTGCCTAAAATTTAATTTTACCTTTCAGTTCCCGCCATAATAATTCTCTGGTAAATTAAAATTTAGTTAATGGTTAGTGGTTACAAGGGTTTCAAAACATGTAATCAGTACATTTTTTATTAAAAATAAAAAAAAGTTATTTAGCAAGAAAGTTGCAAAACTTGATAAAAATACAGTTAAATACCTATTTATTGTTGGATTTTGCATAAATAAACATTTTCTATGGGTTTTAAAGCTTTTTTCCTTGATTTTTTAAAATGTTAGTAAAGAAATTCTGCATCCGACGACATTATTTCTCCAAGATCCCTGAGAGGGCCGTTTCCTCCAATAGGCGAAATAGGCGACTGCCTTGGGCCCCGCTTCAAAAAAGTGTAGGAGGCAAAATTTCTGAAGGATAAGATAGGGATTGAATTCGAAACAATCTTTGTATTTATTGAGTGAAATTTTTAAAAAATGTAAAGATGTTTTTGTTCAAAGTGTGCAGTGTTAATTAGGTTTAAAAATTACAACAAAAGAAACACTAACTTTCAATGAAAATTTTCATTTTGGCAATGCAAATTTGGTTTATTGTGTGCAATACTAGTTATAGGCATATTCTTTAAAATAAATGAAAAGAGTTAGTAACCATTTCGCTTTCTGTCCTATTTATGCCTCTCTCTCTCTCTCTCTCTCTCTCTCTCTCTCTCTCTCTCTCTCTCTCTCTCTCTAGGTTAATCTTGGTGTACAGACCTTCGCATCTCCTCCTCGAAGAGGATACAGCCCTGTACACCGAACTCCGTAGCCTGCTAGGGGATAGGGTGTGTGTAGTTTTAGGAGACTTCAACTGTCGCGGCATAAAGTGGGAAGACAGGGCTGCTGATGCTGAAGGGAGGAGGCTAGTTGACTTTGCTGATGAGAACTTCCTTAGTATTCCTTAGTATTCACGACCGAAGACAACCTCGTCACTGGCCTCACCGTTGACGAATCGTTGGGCGGGAGTGATCACGGTCTGATCAGGTTCCGTGTCTGCGTCCCTCGGGTGAACCGTAGTAACTCGAGAGGCAGTAAGTTCGATCTACAGCGGGCGGACTTTGTTAGCCTCCGAGATAGCGTAGGTGAGATGGGGTTAGAGGTCGGCGGCGATGTTGAGGGAGTGTGAACTGCATTCCAGGACAAGTTTATGGTGCTGCAGTCTGCTGCCATACCCTCAAAACCGGTCACCCCTGCTTCAACGCAGCCTAAGTGGTTCAGTCGTGACATCGCTTCGGCTATTCGAAATAGGAAAGCCGCATATAGGAGGGCGAAGGCCAATCGTTTCCATGAGAACACTGAGGCGTATGTCCGCCTGCGCAGGGAAGTGAAGGCGAAGGTTAGGCTAGCGAAACGTAACGAAGAACTACGGATGGCAAGCCTCTGCAAGGGGAACCCTAAGGAGTTCTTCAGTTATGTTAATAGTAGAAAACCCATGACCGAAGCGGCATTCTGCGGACCTCCGACGCGGACATCGCTAATGTGCTTAATGAATACTTTGCGGGAGTGTTCACCAGGGAGGACACCAGCGTCATCCCCGAGCCAGGCATCAGGAACGAAGGTGCTGGCCTGGATAGTGTTCGGTGTACCGTGACAGTCGTTGCCGGTAGAATAGACAAACTGAGCGCGTTTAAGGCTCCTGGGCCAGACCAGTTCCTCCCCAGAGTGTTGCGGCAGGTGCGCGACCAGGTGGCTCCCCACCTGGCTACAGTCTTCAACAAATCATTGGAGACGGGCCAGGTGCCTGGTGACTGGAGGGAAGCCAATGTGACCCCTATCTTTAAGAAAGGGGATCACTATCGTCCCATTAGTCTCACTTCAGTTGTAGGTAAATTATTAGAGGGGATAATAGCGGATAGGATCGTTGACCATTTGGATTCCTACAAGCTGCTTGGGGACTCCCAACATGGATTTAGACGGCATAGGTCGTGTCTCACCAACTTGCTCGAGTTTTTCCACGTCATGTTGGGTGAGTATGATAAGAGTAGGGCGATTGATATACTTTCTCTCGACTTAAGAAAGCCTTTGATAAGGTACCTCACCGCCGGTTAATGGCGAAAGTACGAGCGCTGGGTATCGGTGGGGAAGTAGGTAGGTGGATTGAAAACTGGCTGAAGAATAGGCGGCAGAGGGTTGTAATTAAAGGGGCTAGTTCGGGTTGGGCCTCGGTCACTAGCGGGGTTCCTCAGGGTTCCGTTTTGGGGCCACTGAAGTTTATCATTTACATAAATGATATCGATGATGGCATCGTCAGTCGGATCGCCAAATTCGCTGATGACACCAAGCTTGGGGCCAATGTTGGGACGCCGGAGGCGATCGAGCAACTGTGTACGGACCTAGGTAGGATAGGAGAGTGGTCGAAAAATGTCAAATGCCGTTTAACTTGGGTAAATGCAAGGTGATGCACATTGGCTACGCCAATCCCAAGTCGGACTACTCGATGTTGGGGAGTAATATCGAGGCCACTGATTTGGAAAAGGACTTGGGTGTGCTAATTAGCAGCGACCTTAAGTTTACCAAACAGTGCGTAGAGGTGGAAAAGAAAGCCCAGAAGCTGTTGGGTTAAATCAGGAGGCAATTTCAGTTTCGAAACAAGGAGATTGTGCTCTCTCTGTACAATTCCCTGGTTCGACCGCACCTGGAGTATGCTGTGCAGTTCTGGTCGCGGGCGAGGGCCACAAAGTTAATCCCTTCCGTTAGGCATATAGGCTACAATCGACGCTTACGCGCCATGAACTTGTTTTCGCTGGAAACTCGGAGGCTGCGCGGTGAGCTCATCGAGGTTTTAAAGCTCTTACTCGGGTTCAACGATGTCGATTTTAGAAGCATGTTTAGTTTGAATGATAACCCAACTCGCAACAATGGTTGGAAGTTGGATTTGAAGCGGTTTAGGACTAGTGTGTGTGGGAATTACTTTACCTATAAGATCTGTGACACGTGGAAAAGGTTACCTTCAGAAGTTGTGGACAGTTCCTCTGTGGATCATTTCAAGAAAAGGTTAGACCAAATCTTGCACACTATTTGAGTGTGTAGAAAATTTTCCATGGCACCCGTTGCCATTGGTACCTCCTCGGTATGGGCCGCAAGGCCTTTTGAGGTACTTCTTTTCCTTGTAACTCCTTGTAACTCTCTCTCTTTCTCCCTCACACACACACACACACACACACACACATATATATATATATATATATATATATATATATATATATATATATATATAGAGAGAGAGAGAGAGAGAGAGAGAGATATGCAAAAAAAAACCAGCATGATCGCGCTGTCTCATGGATGAAAAAGTTAAGGACTTTGTGCATGGCACGTGGGGCTTTTCATATATATATATATATATAGTCTACATATATATATATGCTGCAAACCCACAAGGAAAAAGAAAAACGATTCCAAGGCCTTTCGTGTATTCAAAGCTACACCTCGCTCATTCCCTGACGAGGTGTAGCTTTGAATACACGAAAGGCCTTGGAATCGTTTTTCTTTTTCCTTGTGGGTTTGCAGTATTCATTCATTTCACGTGTTTTATTGTGAAATTCATCCCATATATATATATATATATATATCAGGCGCGTGCGGTGAAGCTAGCGATGGGGTACGCTGCCGCCAATAATAAATATATATATATATATATATATATATATATATATATATATATATATATATATATATATAATTTTATTATGCAAGAATTTTCAAAAAATAACGATAATATAAACTATAATAAATTATGACCTTGGTACGGTAGTAACGGCACTTACCATATCTGGATGATGGGGTGGACACTGGATACGGTATATATTTAACTATTTATATGCAGGATTGGTGGGTATATAACACTGGTATGCATCAATTTTGCTGTCAAGGGTTTGGTAAGTGATTCCTATAGGGCTTTTCCTGCTGATTTCGAATCTGCAATCCGTTTTTCTCAATCAGCTCAGGTTATCCGGCTATGGCCTCATAAGTAAAATAGAATTTTTCTTGATTTTGTCAAAGCGGAATTGGAACAGTAACATCTATCATCACTTGTTTCACTTGTATAATATCTTTTTTTACTTTTCAGGCATATAGATAAAATATTTCATAATGAATAGAGCGTGTAAAAATGATCCCAATAGATTCTGCTACATACTGTATGTGGGACGGTTACCATGCCAAATAACCAGTCCCAAATCACTAAATTTCTGAAGACAATGTATAGAGCCTACTTTGGAATTAAGCTAGGGGACCAGGACAAAAATTTCGCCCCTCATGTGTGCTGCAAGACGTGCATTGAAAACTTGAGAAGATGGAGCAAAGGCAGAGCGAAATCTTTGCCTTTTGGAATTCCCATGATTTGGAGAGAAGGAAAGGATCACGTGACAGATTGCTATTTCTGCATGACAAACCTCCAAGGTGGGCTTATAAATTTATTTTTCTTAAATATTTTGAAATCCTCGTATGAAACTTGACATAATATTCACCATAATGTAATATTCACCATATATAGCATAATATTCACCATAATGGTAATCATACATTTACATATACATATTGTTATAGAAAATACATTTACACATACATATTGTTATGCAAGTTACATTTACATATACAATGATTGTATATTTTCTTTCTTTTTCATTCATATTGTCCCCGAAGGGACAATATGAATGAAAAAGAAAGAAAATATACAGACTCCATCGACCTATTTCATATCTTACAGACCGCAGCCTTCCCTCACGAGCCGCCACTGTCTGAATGCTTCTTCTATTTCATATGCAAGTTTTATATCCATGTTTCTGTTTCTATTTTCAGGAGTTAACAAGAAGAATAAACACATTGTTGTATACCCTGACATTCCTTCTGCTATGAGACCTGTACCCCATGGTCCTGGAATTCCAATACCCGACCCACCTCAAACCCTGGACTTCGATGATTCTGATGATGAGTCAATGACCAATGCCAATGACCAGTCCCAGTCGTATATACCTCAAAATACCGCTTCAAATGAGCCGAGGCCTCTCAACCAGGCCAAACTTAATGATCTTACCAGGGATTTAGGACTTTCCAAATTAGCTGCCGAGATCTTGGGCTCACGACTTCGAGAGGACAACTTGCTGGCTCCGGGAACAACATTCTCCTGGTATAGGAAACGAGAGGAAGAATTCCGCAAGTTTTTTGCAGTGCACGAAAATACCTCTTCCTTAGTGTACTGCTGCAATGTTGAGGGGCTAATCGAATCCTTGGGCCTGCCATATAACGCATCAGAATGGAGGCTATTTATAGACTCGTCTAAACGAAGTTTGAAAGCAGTACTTCTCAACATTGGGAATAGGGTTGCATCAGTCCCTGTAGCACATTCCGTACAACTTACTGAGAGCTACGATAACATGAAAATTTTACTGGATGCTCTCGAATACGACCAACATAACTGGAGGATCTGTGGAGATTTGAAGGTAATACTAATATCATAAGTAAACTATTGCTATTGACTATGTTGTTTTTCCAAAGGTTATTTGAGAGCGTATAAGAACACTTAACTTCCCCACAGAAGTGATACAGTCCAATGCATAGATTTTTTTATCTGATAGAACAAATTCTCTAAATTCTTTAAATATTTTCATTTTTTTTCAGATTGTGGCATTTGTATTGGGAATGCAAGGGGGATACACGAAATACCCATGTTTCCTCTGCAAATGGGATAGCCAAGCGGATGAGAAGCACTATGCACAGAGTGAATGGGCATCCAGAGAGAATTTAGAACCTGGGTCGCATAATGTCGTTTCAGTGCCCCTTGTACCACCAACAAAAATTTTGCTCCCACCACTTCATATTAAGCTGGGCTTGATGAAAAATTTCATCAAATCAATGAATAAGGAGAGTTCAGCATTCCGATATCTCGAGAGTAAATTTCCTCATATATCTGATGCTAAACTAAATGCTGGGGTTTTTGATGGTCCTCAAATTCGAACTTTGATCAAGGATACTCAGTTCGAAAACGCAATGACTCCAACTGAGAAGAATGCCTGGCAGGCATTCAAATCAGTTGTCACTGATTTTCTTGGCAAGCGTAGAAGTCCAGAATACGAGTCCGTTGTCGAAAACTTGATGGATCTTTCAAAGCTCATGGATCGCGCATGTCCATAAAAATGCACTTTCTGTGGTCCCACTTGGACTATTTTCCTGAAAATTGCGGGGATTATGGTGAGGAACAGGGTGAAAGATTTCACCAAGATATCAAGATAATGGAAGAGAGGTACCACGGAAACTGGGATATCAATATGCTGGCGGACTATTGCTGGTGTTTGAAGCGAGACGTGCCCGAAGAAAAACACAGACGGAAAGCAAAAAAAACTTCATTCCTTCCTCAATAAACTTTTTTCGATATTCATTGTATGAATAAAAGTATTTATTCACACAATGTTTTCATTTTTCACGAGTGTTCTTATAATATTACTCGTATCTACAGTGTTTAAGCTAAAAAAATCAATAAATTTGGGGATAAAATTGGACTTATAATAAATGGCCAATAGAGAAAAAACCTGACCTGATTGAGGAAAACCAATGTCATTTTCGAATTCAGCATGGTCGAATTATATAATATGAGTTGAAAAAACCCTCACAGCAGACAAAAAAATTTCATATGCATACCAGTGTAATGCGAATGTCATGAGAACGGCAGGTTGAGACATATTGGGGGAAACATCATGTAAAGTGTGGGAAGATAAGGAAGGATGGTGGTGGAGTGATGAGATCCAAAGAGCACTACGAAATAAGAGAGAAACTAAGAAGTTATGGGAAGAATCGAGGAGTGAAGAGTGTAAGGTGGTATATAAAGAAGCAAAGAAACAGGCAAAGAGAGCAGTGGCGAGAGCAAAGGCGGAGGCATATCGGCAGATGTATGAGGATTTAGAGGATCGTGAAGGACAAAAGAAGATATACAGATTGGCTAAGAGCAGAAATAGAGCGACAAAAGACTTCACACAGGTAAAACAAATTAAGGGAAGGGAGGGGGCGGTGCTGCAAAGAGATGAAGAGATAAAGGATAGATGGAAGGAATATTTTGAGGAATTATTAAATAAAGAAAACCCAAGATCTTTCTATGAGGATGGATTACCAAATGTAGCTATGACAGAACAAGTGGGGAGGATGGAAGTGAGTCGTGCTCTGAATAGGATGAAAAATAACAAAGCGACTGGCCCAGACGAGATACCAGCCGAGGCATGGAAGGCACTGGGAGATGAGGGGGTGGATCTGGTGTGGGATCTAATGCAGAAGTTGTTTGACCAGGAGGTGATTCCGGATGAGTGGCGGACCAGCATCATAGTACCTATATTCAAAGAGAAGGGAGATGTACAAGATTGCACGAATTATAGAGGGATCAAGCTAATATCACATACAATGAAGATATGGGAGCGAATAGTAGAGAGTAGGTTGAGAGACGAAGCGGAAGTGTCAGTGGAACAGTTTGGATTTATGCCGGGAAGGAGAACGACAGATGCAGTTTTTGCATTGAAACAGTTGGCAGAGAGGTACAGAGAGGGGCAGAAGGCGCTGCACATGGTTTTTAGTGACTTGGATGATATACCACACCATGCTGTTAATCCGGGTATAATTAACATGTTTATCCACATAAACGTGTGGATTATCAAGTGACCAGTACCTGCAGTTGTGTCGATTTACTGTGCCATTCAGCTTGAAGGTAGCTTCAACAGACCGCACGATTTTGTTGTATTGAAAGTGCATTCATGCTGCCGGAGAACATTTTGAGCACTTGGCGTAGTTAATTAAATTTTATATGCAAACAACTCGCTATAACATTTTGATCACTTAGATTACTAATTTACCTTTCATTGGCAATTGCTATAACAATATATTGTTTGGTTTTTTTTTAAATTATAAAATATATGATGCTATAAAGAGTATATAGTTTTTTTTGGGACACACTATATATATATATATATATATATATATATATATATATATATATATATATATATATATATATATTATATTAGAAAAAACAGAAGTTAAACGACAATAATTCTGCGTATACAAACAGAGTAAGTTAATATTTATGTATGTAAATATATTGTAATTTGCTTTAGTTTCGCTTGATTTTGTGTAATTATTAAACTTAATTGAACTTTAGGACAGTCTTCATTGTGATTTTTTCTTGTTCTTGTACTATTGAAAGTATTTTATAACTAAGTTATTTATGTACCTGTCTATGTCTAACTAATCTTTCACCAGTTTTATATTGGTTTAATTTTTATTGTTCTTAGCCACTGACGATGGGAGTTTGACTTCCGAAACGTCTCATATTAAATCTTCATTATGTTGACGTGGCCGTTGATTATACATTTCATTCTTAAGTGTCGGTTCCCTAAGAACACTCCTTTCTCTACAATATATGTTACACGCAGACCCTACGTGGAAGAAGGAACTCTTCTGGGAAAATTAAATCCACTGTAGCGCGAATAAGTAATGGGTAAGTAATAAGTAATGAATGTAGTAGGATAGGTGGCTTTAAACCCTAGATCCTATCCCAAAGCTGGATCCTATCCGCTTGGCAGAGAGCTAGTGAAGGAAGTTACATTTTGCAATTTGGGGCCTCTTTGCGAGAGACCCGTTGCCCACGTTCGGACTATAGTGGACTTAATTTTGCCAGAAGAGTTATCTGTTCCATGCACTGTCTGTGTGAAACATAAAAGTTTCTCAGGGGACCATTCCGAGTTGTTAACCTTCGTTTTGCATCCGCCCGAATTGTTCATTCTGACGAAGGTCAAGCTTGTCACTCCACCTTTGACCTCCAGTTTAACGTGGAATCCGAAAAACGCCCACCCAGCAGCCCAGCGTCTTAACCACTAGGCTACCCAGGGTACCCATTTATCTACCAACCAATTTCTTTATTGTGTGGAAGGATGAACAGCTGAGTTTTGGTGCGCTCCGGCTGCCGTCATCGGGTCTCTCAACTTTTTTTTCTTCTAATATTATCCTATTTTATAAAAAACAGCCAACCAACCAACCCAGCTCTTTTTAGAGACCCAAAAGTTCACGGGCAGACACCAACACAACTTGATTTTATAAATATATATATATACACGTGTGTGTATATATATATATATATATATATATATATATATATATATATATATATATATATATATACAGTATATATATGATGCAAACCCACAAGGAAAAAGAAAAACGATTCTAAGGCCTTTCGTGTGTTCAGAGCTACACCTCGTCAGGGAAAGAAGAGAGAAGGCAAGATGCCCATAAATACTGTATATATCATACAACGTAGCAGAAACCAAAACAATTAACACATACTTAACAAGAGTTAATGAGACGCAAAAGGAATTTTAACAAGATATTGTCAATTTTATACATTCCCGCACTGTTATTGAAATTGTTTTTAAAATGGATAAATGCACATTCTAGAATATTTCTTTCAATTATATCTCTGTTTTCAACAAGCGCTTTAGAACTATCCCACTTGATGCTATGATTACATCTATACATATGGTTAAACAAAGCATTGCAATTATTAGCTGTTCTACACGCGAGAGACCCGTTGCCCACGTCGGGCTAACATCATGAAAAAGAAAAACTATGGTATTTGTCATTTACCATTACTTATTCGGACTATAGTGGATTTAATTATCCCAGAAGAGTTCCTTGTTCCATGCACGGTCTGTGTGTATCATATATATATATATATATATATATATATATATATATATATATATATATATATATATATATATACATATATATACCGTACATATACATACATATATAATATATATATATATATATATATATATATATATATATATATACTGTATATACACATATATATATATGTGTGTATGTATATATATATATATATATATATATATATTTCAACTGCAAAGAACACGCAGTATAATTAACGTAAAGAACGACGCTTGTATCGGAGAACATTCCGCGCAAGATGAGGAGGGAGAACGAACAAATGAAAAAAAGAGTTAACCACCCGGGAACCGAACCCGGGATCTTCCGATTGCCGGTCAGATATGAAAACCACTACACCATGGTCCTCACTCGATCAGAAGTCGTAATTCTCCTACATACGCGCGGAATGTTCTCCTATACAAGCGTCGTTCTTTACGTTAATTATACTGCGTGTTCTTTGCAGTTGAAAGTATATATAGGTCCTGCATGCGGAAGGTGCCCCCCTCGGGGCATTGTTTCGTCCATGACGAGGTGTAGCTTTGAATACACGAAAGGCCTTGGAATCGTTTTTCTTTTTCCTTGTGGGTTTGCAGCATATATATGTGTGTGTATATATATATATATATACATATACATATATATACATATATATATATATATTATAATATATATAATATATATATATATATATATATTTGTGTGTGTGTAAAAATGAACAATGAATAATCAATATTCATTTTTACATGAGAAACCAAAATCGCCTAAGCGAGTTTTGGATAGAATTTCGATTTGTACTTCTTTATTCATTACTGTATTTTCCTAATTCATCTTTTCTAATAATGACTCATACACTATGACGTCATAAAATAACTTCATTCTCTCTACGTTTCCCATACCTTGTACACTGAATCACGTGCTTAGTATTTGGACATCTTCCGTATTCAATGTATGGTAAATTCTTTAATAATAATGTTGTGGTGTTATGTAGTATAAATATTATTATTCAACCATATTCATCTATACGTCCATATCTTAACTTGACCACTATCCTATATAAATTTTATTAAATATTCATTTTTACTCGTGTCAGTCTACGAAACGCAAAACTTTATGCATTCGTTCGAAAACGCACAAATACGTTCTCGTATTATTTTTTTTATTTTTATTTTTTATTATATCACCTCCCGCAATGAACTCGAAATTGTATATAACTCCATACCGTATGTGCCCATGTACTTTGTATTATATTTTTAATATCTTAATTGTCTATTAATATGAAACACTGTAAAAACAAAACAAAGTTATAGTAACTGTTTAATTGTAATTAACTGTAATACTTTAATTTAATATAACGTAATGTACTTTAATGAACCTGTAATTAATAATAACTTGTAATGTACTTCAATGAAACTGTAATTGAATGTAATGACTTAATAAATTATATAATGTAAGAATGTACTTTAATAGAACTGTAATGGACAATCATAAGCGAATGTGAAGTAATCCATAATCGCAATCATAATTGTAATAGACCAAAACGAAAATGTGCTCAGTGGTGTACTTAAATTGTACTTATGTACTACTACGAAATGATATCGCCTTCAGAAATGAAGACTCGGCAAAAAAATTACGATTAGTTTTTTTATTTTTTTAAATTTTTATTTGGAATCTTTCAAACATCTGATCATGTGTTTAAAAGGGGGGAACTTAACCTTCAACTGCCTTCCCCCAACATTTAGGCTTATATGATACATGTATTTGTAAAATGAACTGCACTTCATTACGGCACTCTTCTTTGGTCACTGCTACGAGACTCCCTTGTTAGCAGCCTCGTTGCGAGGAGGGGGCAGAGGCCCCTTGCCTCCATAATGTTTTTAGATTCCGGCCTGAGCATGGTCGAAAGAGGTCGAACCTCTACCCCTGTAAATTCAGAGCACTACCTGTACATTTTTAGAAGTAAACTACAGTAGAAAAAGTTTTTCTATCTTTTCCTTCGAGCCTTGTTCTCTTCAGAAGAACTTAGTCAGTAAAGTCGATAAGTTATAAAAGAAAAGTCGATAATTTTAGTATCAGATAAAGTATCAGAGTATTATAGAAAGAGAAGAATTAACAACTGTCGACCCTAAAGCGAGTGAAAAGAATTAGAATGTTATAGAAGAAAAGTATCGCGAGAAAATATCCGTTGCTGCCTCCCAAACAAGAACGCCCGTCCCCGCCGAGACAACCCAAGCACCATAGAAGATATTGGTATAACAGTCTGGCGACCCTGTAGCCAGGATCTTATAACAGTCTGGCGACCCTGCCCCAGGATAAAAAAAACTAGCACCCAAAGCACATAGAAGATATTGGCATAACACTCTGGCGAGTCTATAGCCAAGAGTTTAACAAGTGGCTTCCCACCATTTGACCGGCGTGTCACGACTTCTAGTTCGTAACATCTACCCTTGAACCGGTGTGTCACGACTCCAAGTTCTCCACGCCAAGTTTTCATCCAAGAAGAAGTAGCCAGCAAGACACGTCTTCAGGACGTCTCTAAGGATTTCGCCGTAGAAATTTTGTTAAGTAGAGTTAATATTTAGTATCAAGCCAGAATTAACACAAAACACAGTGAACACTTCAGACACCAGTGATACATTTTTTTTTAGTGAAACTAATTTTCACAGAGTTAAAAGTCACAGAGTTAAAAGTCACAGAGTTAAAAGTCACGGAAGTTAAAAGTCACGGAAGTTAAAAGTCACAGAAGTTAAAAGTCACAGAAGTTAAAAGTCACAGTTAATTGTCACAGAGTTAATTTCACAAAGTTATTTTCACTATTATAGTTAGTTTAGAATAATTTTATTTTATGTACCAAACATAATAATACCGTACCTTCGCGTACATTCGAGTGAAATGTCGTTTACATTTTTTATTTTTGTTTACAATTTTTTCAAATTATTGAATTGAATTGACTTGCAAATTAAGAGAGAGAGAGAGTTTACAGAGAGTTTATAGAGTTATAGAGATACTTGAAAACAGTTTCAAGTTCCAGTTTCAGTTTTGTTTCAGTTGGTTGCATCCAAGAGGGACAACCAAACCCCAGAGATTTATAAAGATACTTGAAGTAATTTCGAGTCAGTTTTAGTTGCAAATCAGTTGCAAATAAGTTCCAAGTCAGTTTTAGTTGCAAATAAGTTGCAAACCAGTTTTCAGTTTCAGTTGGTTGCATCCAAGAGGGACAACCAAACCCCAGAGGTTAATAGTCTCCACTTGATAGAGATCAAGTGCAGTCATTTTCCGTGTCAGTTAGTTTCAGTTAATTGGTCGCTTCCCAGAGGGACAACCGCCCCAGAGATTTATAGAAATACTCGATAAGAGTTCAAGTCAGAAGGTTCATCCAGAGGGACAACCGCCCCAGAGATTTATAGAAATACTTGATAAGAATTCAAGTCAGAAGGTTGCATCCAGAGGGACAACCGCCCCAGAGATTCAAGTCAGTTTCAAGTCAATTTGAAGTCAGTCAGTTTGACGTCATTCAGTTAGTTTTCAAGTCTCAGTCAGTTTTCAAGTTTCAAGTCTCAGTCAGTTTTCAAGTTTCAAGTCTCAGTCAGATTTCAAGTTTCAAGTCTCAGTCAGTTTTCAAGTTTCAAGTCCCCAGTCATTTCAATGCAGTCAATTGAATTCAACTTTTCCTTTGTAGTTTAAGAGAATTTGATTTAAGAAAATGTAATTTAAGAGAATTTAATTCAACCTTTTTTTTTGTTGGAAAAGAGAATTAAATTCAACCCGAATTGACCGGTTTGCGTCTTTAGTTTAACCTCTTTTTTTTGTTTGTAAGAAGGAAATTGATCGATTTGTCTTTTGTTTTCATGCCATTGTTGCGTATATAAATATATAGGTAAAATGACATATTTTATTGTTTGCAACCAAAACCCTTTTTACAAATGTTTGTAACGAGTTTTATAATTATTGTGATTATATGATGACAGAAATAGTGTAATAATTAATCGATCATGTACCTAATTTATCCTGCTCTGTACGGTCGGGAAATTTACCCGTATGACCGCACATACCCTAAATTTCAGTTGTGTTTGTTCTTTTTTTCATTTAATTTTAATAAAAATTCTACACAATAAAACATATGTATTTATCTATATGCAAACAAGTTTTCAGACTAAAATATCAAATAATTCAAATTCTATCAACATTTAACGAAAGAGTATGATTTTTTTACTTAAGATGCAAAAATTATTAAACCTTTTTAATATACAGTATTTTTTTGGTTATATAAAAATAATTTTTAATGTCAAATTTACCTGAAATTATTAAGAGAAAAGATTGTTCGAAATGCTTTCCTTCCATTTCAATAACTTTTTTTATTCTTGGCCGAAATTCATCTACAGGGTGTCCCGTAAGTCTGGACCCATAGGGAAAAATAATAAAATTACAAAATAGTCCAAAAATTTATTTATAATATATTTTTTTATTATTTTTATTATTATTTTTATTATTTTTTTATTATGATCTTACTCCGCTGGAGTTTTATTTGTGGGGCCACTTGAAAGCCAAAGTGTACGAGGTCAAACTTCAGAACATTTTCCACCTTAAAGCACGCATTGTGGAGGCGTGTCAAGAAATTTCTGCGACTGTGATTCAGAAAGTGCTGTCGCAGTGGAGATTGCGTCTTCAACTATGTGTGCGACACAACGGCGGACACTTTGAACAGATTATGTAATAAATTTTTGGACTATTTTGTAATTTTATTATTTTTCCCTATGGGTCCAGACTTACGGGACACCCTGTATGACTCGATTTACTTTAATTTTCAAGAATATTATAAAATTATGTTCAGCTCGTTGAAATGCATAATTGATTTCTATTTTTAATTTGTATTCTTAATTTTCTTAATTCATTTATCGTACCGATACTTCTGGTTAATGTTAATGGTTATATAGTTCATATATAGCTAGGAATGTTACTAGTCGAATTTAATTCCATCTTCAAAATAAAATTTTTTAATACGGCTAGATTTACTTTCATTACTTGTGAGGTCCTCTAAGTACGTTTTTTTTATTACCTTAATACGTGTAACTGATGTAATTAAATACTTAAATACTACCTTCAACTTAAAGGATTTTATAATTCTATACTATAATAAGAGAGCTGTTTGTCCGTCCGTCCGTCCGTCCGTCCGTCCGTCCGTCCGTCACACTTTCAGAAATTGTGAGAAAAAATTGTGAGAAAAAAATTCAGAAATTGTATTACGGGCGGCAATGTGAAGCTCAAGATTTTGATGACTGTGTTCTTTTCTGTAGTTTAGCCTGTCTGTTTGTCTGTTTGTGAAATTTATCCCGGGCAGTAATGGGGAAGGGTGGGGGGTAATGGGGGATGGGGGGGTAATGGGGAGGGGTTGGGATAATGGGGGAGGTGGTTAGCCCCCAAGTTGCATGAATGGGGGTGAGGAGGTTTTGGGAGATACCAGATTCAGAAATGTTCACACAATGTGAAGCTCAAAATTTTCACGGCTGCGTTCTTTTCTGTAGTTTAGCCTGTCTAACCGTCAGCGAAGCGACGGGAACTGTACTAGTAATAATAATAATAACCCATAAACACACACACGTATGCACACTATATATACTATATATATACAAACCTTATGCTAAAATCATTGGATATCACAAACTATTTCATTGCGTGTAAGTGCTAACTATGCTATTTAAAATTAAAAATAAGTTATTATTAATAATATATAAATCATGAAGAAGAATTATTAATTCTTAATTAATCTTAAATTACTATTTTTTTTTTTATATAAAACATATTAAGTCATTATTGAAGGTATGATAACAATATTATACAAAGAAATCAGTATTAGACATGAGAGATAAGAGATGAACAATCATAAGTAAGCCTAACGTACCTTTAATACTAGATTACACGTGAGAAGTGAATAAACAATAGTAATGTAGATTTAATCCTAGATTTTTATTAGTACAGTAGGCTTGTGATATTTTGAGATATGTTATAACAATTTTTGTACTTCGCAAACCCTTAAATTACTACTTTTTTTAACTACTTTGCGAGCTTCACTTGCGAAGCATTTAAAAAAAAGGTAGTAATTCAGGAATTTGCTAAGTACAAAAATCTTTATCACATATCACAAAATATCGTGAGCCTACTGTATTCCATTATTAATTGAGATTTTAACTTGGTTTTAAATGAATTTACATTGACAATATTTTTTATATCAGTATTTAAATCATTCCATAGTTTTAATCCAATGAAAATCAAATGATACAGAAGAACAATTAAAATAAGGAAGAGAAATGGACACTGCTGTGGGCATGGCCTATGTGCAGCAAAAGCATTTATAATAAACAGAAGGCCATAACCATAAAGTGGAGAAATCTTTTTCAATTTTGCTCAGATGGCTCAAAATGTGTTCACAGAACTAGAACTCTCAACACATGCAATGTGAAATAAAAAATTAATCTTTAATTTTTGAACTTTTGTTAATCCATTATTACTTCCAGTGCAGAAGCAAGTGGAGGCAGATGAGTTATTGATCCTGTTAAATGCCATACCACTGACTGCAAAGCACACCATTACTATGGGTATCATAACAAATCTTTGCTGAAAATATGAATGATTCCTCATCACTGCTGAGAACATGCAGGATCATTGAGCTCTTCTTTGGAATCAAAGACCAACTCATAGATCAAAGTTGTTTAGCATGAGTACATTATACCCTCTTTCAGGAAGCTGATAATAGAGACAGTGCCACTCTTGATGATAATGAATGCCGTATTAGTGATAATTATAATTTTTTTAATTTGAGTAAACACAAAGGGTACTGAAAATGTCAGATGGAATAGATGAGGTTAAAACATCTAGTAACTTAGAAATTGTCAATATTAATTGTATTCAGGTTGAACCTCTAAAACTAAGGGGTACTTTTAAAGAAACAGTAGTTGATGAGCAAACTATTTTACAGTAGCTTGTCAGAAACAAGATTCACGTTTTTCAAAGCTTTGTCAAAGTAATTCAAAATTAAACTCCTGTTCAGGAATGGCCAAAAATGCTTAAAATCTTTGTTCTGCATAGAGAGAAATTTAGACTTATAATGAGGTCTTTTACCATCAAGTTGACTCACATTATTATTATGTAATTTCTTTAAATTTGTTAATCTCAACAGTCAGTCTGGAACCACACTGAGCAAATGAGACAAAACATCTTGATTGGTGCTTGCACCCACACTGAACAAACAGGGCAACATAGAACTTGGCCAGTCAGTTGTCAATGAGATGTTGAGTGATGAAGAAAGCCCTGTAGCAATATGGTGGTTTTTAGATAAGGAGTCAAGAAAGAGGAAGATGAGGCTTTGGATTCATCCTCTTATGGAAAAAAGGACCGTAGAGAATTTAATACCTTGTTTTATGATTGACCTCTGCCAGGATGAAAATAAATTTTGAAACTTTACTTGTATGAAACTGGACACTTTTGATTGTTTGCTATAAATGACACTAATTTTAGAAGCAGCATTTCTCTTGAAGATAGACTTCTAGTGATGTTGAGGTGAGTTACCTGCTTTAGCCTAGTAACTTAGATATAATTTCAAATGAATTTCAGAATTGATCACTCATTTTCAATAAAATTGTGCTAAATGGAATGAAGGGTAAAATAAAAGTAAACTACAAATCAAAAGATTTATTAGTTACAAAAAAATCTGTCACAATGCCAAAACAGTGGACATAGGTGTATGGGCAGTGATGGGCAGTATCTAGATACATGTATCGCCGATACGTATCGATCGATACTTTTGTATCGGTATCGGTATCGCTTTTGCTACTTGACAAAAGTATTGATTTATCGGTATCGCTAAGGTCAATTTTCTTAAATGTATAAAAAAAAATCGATACTTCGATACATTGATACATTAATAAGAATTTTTAAATATTTAAATAGATGTTATAATATGACACTACTGAGTTATATTTATGAATATACATAAATAATAATATTATTAAATATTTATTTAATGACAGTACTACTCTACTGGTCACGTCACACAGTACGGCGCAACGTTTAAACACGTTTGTACTTGTGTTATTGAGATTAATTAACCATAATATAGAAACGCTCATAATATAGAAACGCTCATATAATGAGCTTGATTTTCTCCAGGAATACCTAACCATACTACAACCCATTGCAACAGCACTTGATAGGTTGCAGTCCGACAAAGAATGTTTTTACGGTTGCCTGCTTCCGACATTGTTAGCTGTAGAGAAGAAGCTAGAGCATTTGAATTCGGAGGCATTGCGTCATTGTCAGCCATTTCTCAATGCAGTCACAGTAGGGTTCACTAAGCGGTTTGAAAAGTTTCTGTGCCTTGATGCCTCGAATGAGTGTAAAGCAGCAATACTGGCATCGTCTTCAAATCCTCTGTTCAAGTTAAAGTGGATGACAATAAAAGGCAAATTTAATACTAACATTGTCAAAAAGAGGGTTCAAGAAATGTTGGTTAATGCTGTTAAGAGCATCAGTGAGCAGACCCCCCAGCAACAACTAAGTGATGCTGCATCTGACGGAAGTGCAGATGATTTTTTTCTGTTATGAGTCTGCTTCCACTAATGTCTCTGCAACCCAAGATTCCGCTGAGATGGAAGTTTTACAGTATCTGGGTGATGGAAGTCATTCTCTCCAATCTCTGAGGCAGTACCCAGGAATTCTACAGGTTTTCCTGAAGTATAACACACCACTACCATCCTCTGCTCCTGTAGAATAGTTGTTTAGTTTGGCTGGTCACATTCACGCTCCAAAAAGGAATAGACTGTCTGACCAGATGTTTAGCCAGCTGGTATTTTTGAAGGGTAATAGTAATTACTTTTAATTGTTAGTGTAATATTTTCAGTCATTCATGTATCCTACAAAATTAAAACATACTTTCATTAAATAAAGCAATTGTTTTTATTTACATCTATAAAACCCATTAAAATGTTGTTGATTTTAATTACAGTGCGTACAAATTACTAGTATAAACAATAATATCTAATACCTACATATTAAATGAATAATTATAAAAATGTACCGGCGATACATGTATCGGTTTCGCTTAAGACATCTAGAAAGTATCGGCGTATCGGTATCGCCTAAGACATTCTTCATGTATCGATGTATCGGTATCGCTTTAGCGATTTTCATGTATCGATGCCCATCACTGTGTATGGGGTGGTACTTTACTTTGGTGTGTGTGTGGGGGGGGGGTGAAAATTTTGCCCTGAAAATTTTCAGGGTGCCCTGATTTCCGCATAAGCACTATGTGTAGCATAAAATAACACAAAGGTTAAGAGTATGAGTAACATATATTAAGGCCTTTTTGATATAAAAAACATTACAATTTACAAAAATGAGATAAAATTTTGCTACAACATTTCTAAATGACAAGCAAAACTACAGCATTGCATTTGATATAGAATTCAGTAAGTCCTCAACTTACATTTTAATTATTAACTACAAGTATAGTAACATAATTAATTCACCTCAAGAAGTTAAAAAAACCTAAGGAATATCAGAAAAAATCTGCCCTGAAAATGCTCAATTCCCTAGTCCTCGGGGTGGCTGCCATCCCCCAGACCCCCTGGCCCCCCAGGCAAGAAGTAAAGAGAAAAGTGTGAGAGCTGAAAGAGAGCAAATGAGAGATGGGTATGAGTGTCAAAAAATTTCAGGGAGAACAAGATTATGTTTTGGAGAGGGGTGAATAGTGTGAGGAAAATGAAAGGGCAGATGAGCATGACTATGAAAAGAGTTGGTGGGGAAATGATGACAGAGAGAGATGTGAAGACAGGGTGGAGTGAGTATTTTGAGGGATTATTGAACGTGTTGGAAGATAGGAAGCAGATGTGGTACATTTGGGGAGAGAAGGGGTTTGGAGTAGGAGAGTTGTGGTGAATGGGTTGGTCCATAGAGAGGTGGTGGTGGAGGCCCTAGGCAGGATGAAAAGTGGAAAAGTAGCAGTAGTTGTTGTTGTGGTTGGTTAGCTGATCAGCCCACCCTGATTGAGCAAGTTGGCAGCATGCAGGTAACTGATCACCCTTTCTGGAGTGGACTAGAGGTTCAGCACACTAGTGATGTTGTGTTGTGTTCAATGTTGTGCTAGAGTGGTACAGTGTGTCATAATGTGTTCAGTTGTTTGTGGTGTGTCCTGGCACAGATGGCAGGTGTCATCTATGGAATTGTCTAGTCTGTGTTTATATGTCTGTAAGTTGGGGTGATGTCCACATCAGAATTGTGCTAAGTTAACTCAATCCGATCTGCTCGGGCTGGTCTCTGACCTGTCAATGGGTGGTGGCTTCGCTCCTAGGACCACATTTGGACCGAGTTGTGTCAGTGCTTTGTGGGTTAGGTGTGTGTATGTGTTTTCTGTACTGTGTGATGTCTGTGGGGCATGGTATGGAATGGAGTATTTGGTTATAATGTCTCTCTGGTGTTACCTTAATGGTGTGAAGTGTTGGTGCATGATTGTGCATGTAGTGGCAAGGGTGTTGTGGGTTAGTTGTCGCTGCTGCTATGAATTGTGTTCCTCTCATGTCTAAATGTTCCTTAACTTTCAGTATTTTTGTTTCTGTGCGCAGGTGTTCTATTGGTGTTGTTTGAGTACATCCTGTAATGATACGAAGTGCGTTTTGTATTGTCTGTAAGGTGTTTTTGTGCGTGTTTGAGATAATGGGTGCCCAGCATGGGCTAGCAGAGTCCATAACTGAGTAAATATTTTGTTTGTGTATGAGTGATGTTTCCTGCTGGTGTCCAAAGTTTGTGCCTTTTAGTACTGTAAGCGTGTTAAGTCTTGACATACATTTGTTTTTAACATCCTGAATGTGGTTTACAAAAGATAATGATATGTTGTATGTGACCCCAAGTATCAGGTCATCCCATAAGTAATGTCTTTTTTTACGATAGATTAAGTTTAAACTAGTCCAACTCGGTTTAAGCTTAAATTTTCCGAAGGTTATATCTAAGAGGAGATCTATCATGTTTCACTACATACTTTACAGACCTTGACCAGTGAAGATTTGTGTTTTGCTTTATGTGAACCCCTCATAAACATGGTGGTATCAGAAGAGCATATCAGGCATATAATGCTTTATGAGTTCAAAAAAGGGAATAGTGCTACTGAAGCAATGCGAAACATTCAGGAAGTTTATGGCAATAATATTCTGCATGTGAGGAAATGTCAAAGATGTTTTCAAAAGTTTAGGAATGGTGACTGCTGTTTGACAGATGCAGCACGCTCTGGATGCCCTGCTGAGTGTGATGATGACCTACTGTTAGCCGCACTTGAAGAAAACTGTTCAACAACTGTTGAAGAATTGGCCCAGAAACTCAATTCATTCCCATCCACCATCCATTGACATTTGCAACAACTCGGGAAAGTGCCTAAGTTAGGAAAATGGGTGACACATGAATTGTTGGTCGACAATATGAGGGTGCCGGTAAACATTAGCACAGCTCTAAATTCCTGTGAACTCCAGGATCCGTTTTTGCACCATTTAGTGACTGGTGATGGAAAGTGGATACTGTACCAGAATGTTAAGTGCCACAACAGTGGGTTTGTGCTGGAGAACCAGCGACACCACAGCCAAAACCAAATCTTCACCAAACAATCACCACTCAAGTCTGCTGTCAACAACTGGATTGATTGAACACTGCACTAAAAGAAAAGAGACCTTCTTTGGTTAATCGGAAAGGAATCTTGTTCCACCACGACAACGCACGTCCTCATACCGCTTGGATCACTTCTGCAAAAATTGAGGAGCTTGGGTGGGAAAAACTTCCACATCCTCCATATTCTCCAGACCTTGCGCCTTCAGATTATCATCTCTTCAGGAGTCTGCAAAACTATCTTGATGAGAAACAGTATACTTCTTTAGATGACCTGCACACCAGTCTTTGTACGTTTTTTGCCTCAAAACCGCCTGAATTTTATAAACATGGCATTGAAAAGCTTGTAGGACGTTGGCAGAGTGTCATTGATTCTGATGGAAAATATATACTAGATTAAAAAGTTTCAGTTGAGTTTTTTTTGTTCTTCAAATTCCGATCTAAAAAACATTACTTATGGGATGACCTGATATTTTGGTCCTGTGAGTGTGTGGAATGTTGGTGGTGTTTAGTGTAATCTGTGGAGTTATCTGGTGTTCTTTTGTGTTGCTTGTTAGGAAGGTGATGGTTGATTTTGTGGGTGCTACTTTCAGTCTATTGTGTGTGAGCCAGTCTTGTATACTATTTATGTATGTTTGTAGGTTATTTGTAGCGGTATTGATGTTGCTGTTGGCAGATGTTAGAGTGATGTCATCTGCATATGAAGATAAGGTAAGCTTGTTATCTATGGGTGTTGGAATGTCATGCATGTATAAGTTGAACAATGTTGGTGAGAGAACAGAGCCTTGAGGGACCCTGTTCGGAAAAAGTTTGTTTTTGGATGACTTGCCATTAAATGTGACATGTATCTTCCTGAAAGATAGTTGCTCAGCCATCTTTTGGTGTTATTGTGCATGTTTGTGTTGAGTATTTTGTTTGAGAGGGAAGCGTGGGGTAGCATCAAATGCTTTACTAATGTCTATTGTTGCTATTAGTGTACGTTGAGCTGATTGTCTGGAGTTGATGCCATCCATGATGGAGTTGGAGTTGCTGGGATCACTGTGGAGCTCTTGAAAAAGAGCAGTGAGTGTGGTTTTGATTGATTGGTGTGTCTGTTTAATGTATGTATGGACAGAGGCAAGCTGCCTCAGGACTGGCAGAGTGCATGTATAAAGGCAGAGGGGACAAAAATGTATGCTTGAATTATAGAGGAATTAGTCTGTTCAGTGTGCCAGGTAAGGTGTATGGGAGAGTGGTGATTGAAAAGGTGGTGGCTTGCATGGAGCAACAGATTGGGTTGGAGGGAGGGTCTTTTAGAAGTAGAGGGTGTGTGGACCAGGTGTTTGGGTTGAAGATGCTGGGTGAGAAATATTTGGAGAAGGAAAGGGATTTGCATGTGGCATTAATGGTTCTTGAAAGTGTGTGATAGGGTTGACAGAAAGGCATTGTGGCAAGTGCTGCAGCTGTGCAGGGTGCATGGGTCATTGCTGAATGTGGTGAAAAATTTTTACTGATAGAGTAGAGCATGTGTGCATGTGGGAAGAGAGGAAGGTGAGTGTTTTCCAGTGGAAGTGGGTCTATGGTAGGGGTGTGTGATGTCTCCATAGTTATTTAATGTGTTTATAGACAGTGTGGTGAAAGAGGTGAATGCAAGGGTCATGGGGAGGGGAGTTGGGGTGTAGGATGCTGTGGGGAAGGTTTTTGGGAAGTAAATCAGTTGTATGCATATGATATGGCTCTTGTTGTGGACTTGAGAGAGAAGTGACAGAGACTGGTAACTGAGTTTGGGAGGGTGTGTGTAGGAAGAAAGCTAAGACTAAATGTGAATAAGAGTAAAGTTATGTGGTGCTGTAAAAGGGAGGTTTATGAGTGACAGTGTGTAAGTTTCTGTGGTGAAGAAAAAATGGAAGAAGTGGCATGTTTCAAGTACTTGGGGGTGGATGTGGCAAGGAGTGGGACAATGGAGGTTAGATGTGGGGCACAGGGTGGAAGAAAGGGCAAAGGAACTAGGTGCCCTAAGAAGTGTTTGGAAGGAGAGATCAGTGTCTATGGAAATGAAGATGGGTATGTATGAAGGTATAATAGTGCCAACAGTGTTGTATGAATGTGAAGGAAAGGAAAAAGGTGGATGTACTGGAAATGAAATGCTTGAGGATGATCTGTAGGGTGAGGCAGATTGATCATGTGAGAAACCCTGGGATCCATGAGAGGTGTGAGAGTCGAAGAAGTCTTGTGGAGAGAGCAGATGAGAGGGTGTTAAAATGGTTTGGGCGTATGGAGAGGATGCTAAAGAGGATTTACATGTTGGATGGGGGAAGGGGGAGGGGTAGACTGAGGAGGAGATTGAAAGATGGGGTGAGGGTGAGGGAGGCTTTGGGTCAGTGGGGCCTGGATGTCTGCGAGGGTGAAAGATGTGTGCTAGATAGAAAAAAAGTGGTGATGTCATATATAGGGTAATGGGCTGGCAATGTGCAGGCTCAGGGTGTATGAAGGGTCTGGGTAAACAATGAAGTAGTCTATGGGGCTGGGCTGTGGATAGTGTTTGCCCTGAAGCAGGTACAGTATTGACATGTCAGCTGATGAAGTGAATATGAATGATTGAGGACCTCACTGTAGTGGGAGAGTGTGTTTGAGTATAAAATATATATATTATTAAAATTATGTATATAAAATAAATTATATAACAAAATTACCATAAATTGCAGCCTATAAGCCGAACTGGCATATTAGCCAACCTTAATTTTTCCAGATAAAAATTCTGATTTAGGCCTATACCTGCCACATAAGCCCCCCCCCCCCCCCCAACAATGAACAAGTCAATATTAGGGCTACGCCACTTTCATCAAACTTTACCAAAAATACCAGTAATTAAACAAAAAATTAACACCTTTTGTAACACCTTTCAAAACCTTAAAAATAAAATACTATGGTATTATATTGTAGTAGAATACACTATCAGTAAACGCCTTTTACATGCTAAAATCAGGAACTCCATTAGAATAATAGTAATGGTTTACACAGCATACCAGTATAATACTACATGGTAGTATATATGACACGATGGTACAGTACACTGGGCCTATCATTTGGTGCTGCGAAGTTGTGATAAAATCTTGAGATGCTGTTCGTGTAGGGACTGTCATAAAATCATTCAAAAAAATGTGGAATATTTAATTCATTGGATGGGGAGGGAGATGATTTGTTGTGGTGAGGTAGTGACAAGAGGATGATGATGACGACTGGCAATAACGAAGCTGAAGTTGGGACTTCCAGTGATGATTCGGACTCTGACCCATATGCAGACATCTTTGTCAGATGATGAGGAGCAAGATTATGAAGGATTCTAAAATATGAATGGTTTTCATTGCCAATAAAATATTAACCTTCAAGAAATATTTATTTTAGAGTTAAGATTTTAAAATTTTATAGTAACTTTGAAGCTTCACATGAAACATCAGCTGACCAGTTGTTTACATTTTGCTGTGGTCATGGCTGAGACTGACAGTGCCTATGTACTATTTTGCCTATTATTTATAACAGAACCTTATATATTTTGCAAAAAAATGGTAAATGATTAATAGCAGTAACAAATACAACAGGCAGGTACCATGGTAGTAGTTATGAGTGTTAAAAATCTGAGTTGCAACCCAGTAATGTGTGATATAGGTAAGGTGACTAGAGTCCCAATTTTGGGCGGGACAGTCCCGAATTTATGACGTGTCCCTCTTTTCAAAATGTCCTGAAAATGTCCCGCATTTGGAGCAAATTTTCATAAATGTCCCGCTTTATTAAAATTACTGTTACATTAGACATTAGATGTCCTTTATGAATTAATAGAATTATGCCACATTCCGAATTCCAAATCTAAATACTAACTTGCAAACTGAACTGGTACGATACATGTCGCCATGCGGCAGTGCCGTGATTCCTAACTAGCGTTTCAGTGTTTCATTAGCGGCTTCTGTGTAAAGTTGTGTTGTAGTGTAATGCTTTTATGTTTTTATGTTTGCTTAATTAATAACCTTAATTAATTTTTATCCCTGCATCCTTTTTTTTCTTTTGCAGCTAGGTTAAACTTTTTCATTTGAAGGATAAGGAAAGTTATTAATTGTATCGTACGTAAGGTCGTAGGCCTAGTTTGACAAAACAAAATGTCTAAAACTAAAACGAAGTGTACATTAATGCACATCTACAGTCTAAATATCCATTTATTACAAAAACAACAACAGAAAGTGATGTATGGTGTGAGAAATGTAGAAGCGACTTCAGCATTGGACATGGTGGGATTAATGATATTACTAAGCATCTTGGCTCAAAAAGACACAAATTGGTTGATATTGGTGCTTCATCTAGTAAGATAATGAGTGATTATTTTAAAAGTGTGATGCCTAGTAATAAGGATTTAGAAGTAGCTGCTGCTGAGGGTTTGTGGGCTTACCATACAGTCAGGGAAAAATCAAAGCTTCAGATCTACTGATTGTGCAAAAAAAAAATTGAAAACATGCTTTGAACCAAAATTTTCATGTGCCAGAACAAAGTGCGAAGCGATTGTTTCAAATGTATTTGCACCATATGCTAAAACAGAATTAAAAAAACAATTAAAGGATGCTCATTGCATAACATTGCTAACTGATGCAAGCAACCATGGAAACATCAAGCTGTTTCCTGTTTTAATTCGCTTCTTTCAGCCACATGAAGGTGCTCAAGTGAAGCTTATTGACTTCAAATCTCAGCCTGGAGAAACCTCAGGTATTGTGGTGAAATATTTAACTGATATTATTGAAGAGCATGACCTGGGCAGAAAATTAGTTGCTTTCTGTGGTGATAACACTAACTGTAATTTTGGTGGTGCTGCAAGAAAAGGAGTGAATAACATTTTCAGGAAGCTAAATGACTACATTGGTAGAGAAATAATTGGGATTGGTTGTTTTGCACATATTGTCTGCTAGTTGACTGTGGAAACAGTGGTTGTAAAAATATATTCATATTTCTACATCTGTACTGTTTGAGTAGAAGAGCTGAAAGAGTTTTGTGATTTTGCGGACATTGAATATAAACAATTACTGGGATATAGTAAAACAAGGTGGTTGGCATTACGTAATGCTTGCAGTTGAAAGAATACTGAAGTTGTTTCCTGGTCTAAGATCATATTTTCTGAGCCAAAGCAAGTGTCCAGTGATACTGATAAACTTTTTTGAAAACCCACAATCAGAGATCTGGCTCAATTTTGTGCACTGTCAAGCAGCCACCTTTCCCCAAGTGGTTTTAAAGATTGAGGGTAAACATATATCAGTTGTGGAAGTGATGAGTGCAATTTCTGATCTGAAGGATAATTTGCAATCAAAGAAAGATAATGTGTTTGTGCCACTCTCAGTCAGGAGTCTTGTCAACAAACTTGAACAAGATGGGTTGATTGATTCTAATGATTCCTTATCTGTAAAGAAAATATTAGTTGAGTTTTATGACACATGTGTTAAGTATTTGGATCAGTGGTCGGGTCACTTGCCAAATGTTGAGTGTATGCAGTGGGCTTTATTAAAACAAGTTCAAAGTGGTCAGTTGTTGAGAAAACAATGGATTTTGCTGCTGAAAAACAACTATTTGACACTGAATTATTTGATGAGTTCACATGTTTTGCAAAGTACATTAGTGATGAGAAAGTAGCAGAGTGGAATGCATCTAAATTATCAACAGACCAGCGCTGGGTGGAAGTATTCACTCATTTCAAGGCCAGAGATGTCAATCATCAACGAATGTCAGCATTAGTTCAGTTCATACTCTGTCTTCCAGGAACTAATGCTTTGACTGAACGTACTTTCTCTCAAATGAATAAGACGTGGACAATGGACATCTGAGAAAGCACAACTGAAAGTCTCAACTCTAAAAGCTTTACTTTTAACTAAAATAAACTTCAATGAAACCTGTATGGAGTTCTACACTATGTTGAAATCAACTCCGGAATTACTTCAGAAGATTTCATCTACTGAAAAGTACAGGAATTGAAAAGCAAGTACAATAATATTGTGTATTGGTATGTCATAGATATAAGCCATTCTCAGTTGAGTTAATTTTTTTCATAATTATATACTCAAGAGAAAAATACAAGCAGTGAAGTAACAATTAATATATATATATATATATATATATTATATGAGATAGAGAGGTGTCCCACTTTTGGCTCCTGAAAATAGTCATTTTAGTTTATAACTCCAAAAATAGAAAAATGTCCCGGTTTTTGCTCCTAAAAATATGGTCACTTTAGATATAGGCCTAAGCTTCAAGTCTGATGAAAGTGGTGCAGCCGTATTTTTGTGTTTGCCATTTTATACCTGCCACATCAGCCAACCCTTAATTTTGGAAGCCAAAAATTAAGCTTCAAAAGTCGGCTTATAGGCCGCAATTTACGGTAAGCAATGCAGTTATGAAAAACTAGAGATATACAATTTATTATTCTCACCCAAATTAAAAAAAAAATTAGAATTTAGCAAAAATTACCTCACTACGAAATGATATAAATTATAAATTATAATTATAAATTTAGAGTTGCACCGATGTATCGGTATCGGCCATATCAGCCACTTTTCACAAAGTATTGGTATCGGCTGATACTGTTCTGAAAACCGATACCGATACTTTGAATTACTGTTTTTTGAAGAAATTATCTTATTTTATATAAAATTAAATGTTTTTATTATTATACAGTAATATCTTATTTAGTTGTTTAATATATATTTTATCAAAATTAGCAATGTTTACATTTACTAACAAAAAAAAAAATCATAAAATGTAACTATAGGCCCCTATACAAGATTACAAATATTCAATACAGTAATACAGTATCATATAAATATACAATTTCAAATTACAGTAATAGTTTTCAGTAAAAATGAAAGTTTTGTAAAGTTGTTCATAGATGGCACCACGTGGCATGCATAATCATAATAAACCATTCAGTTGCTTGAATGCTTAAATCTCGTGTGTAAAGTTATTGATAATACACTACCATTATATGCATTCATTGGTTTAGAACTTTATATACTAAGATATATATATATATTCTTTTTCTTAATTTAATTTCAAATATATATATTGATAAAATAAAAAATATTTCTGGTAAATAAATTTACAATTCTTATGTTTTAATAATGGCATAGGGCCCAAGTAAGCTAGACCAGCCTACAGTGATAGCAGTACTTTTACTGTATATACCCCAATATATACCAGTGTATGATAATATAGTTTACAGTAATAAGTTATAAAATTATCATCTTTGTATTAATTTAATTTAAAATATTTTTATACAACATTAAATTTACATCTAAGTATTGCAATGGAACACTAAATGACTCTATAGAAACTAGTTATTAGGAATTGAATAGGCTTAATAATTAATAAAAGGAGTACAAATTTTCAATAAGAATATATATTTTTTTTTTACAATGCAATTATTTGGCAGTACTATTGTAGAAACTTTTTTAATTTTCATGTTTTATTAATAAGATTTTCATTTTGTGCAAGTAACCACAAATTGTTATTTTTTCAATATACGGTACTGAATAATAAGGATTTATCAATGTATTATAGATACTACAGTATATTGAATTTTGTATTTTTTACACTACAATTGTTGCAGTGGCCCAGTACAGTAGAAAGTTTTTGTTTTTTTTAATAATATTTTATAGGACTTTATTAATGTACTACATTTATTTGAATTTTGTAATTTTTATTAATAAAAACTTTGAAAATACAAACTATTACTTTAATTACACTCTACTTTATTTATTGAAATGAAAAAAAAACTTTATAATGCTTAACAAACCTTATTAAACTACCGGTGTAATTATTGTATTTGAAGAGCTGTATATTAAAAATTTATACATTTTATTGTAGACATAATTTTATAAGTTGTTTGTTTGCAATGTTTTTTACTTTTTTAGTACATTCAATTTTAAACATAATTAAATTACAGGCTCTAGCTATATATTATAATATATTATATTATTATGAAATTAAATGGAACTAAAGTTGGGATTGAGAAAGGCATTTTAAGTTTATTGAGATATTATATCATTTACTTGAACTTTTATTAATAATCAATTTTAAAACTATTAATTAATTAAAAAGTATCGGTATCGGCCAAAATATTGGTATCGGTGCAACTCTACATATAATGGCCCTTAACCCCCCCCCCCCCCAGTGTATTGTTACTACACTCGTGAAAATGTTGATAATTGTGAACAGCTAAGTCTTTTCACTTTTTTCAGGTTTTTGGCCACTGGGGAGAGTTTTCAATTGCAGCACTACCAATTCTGACTAGGAGCATCAACCATAGCAGAAATTGTTCCCAAGACCTGCAAAACAATTTGGCAAGCCCTTTCTCCAATTTATATGGCAAAACCAAGCCATGAGGAGTGGATAAGAATTGCAGACTGATTTTTTAAATTGTGGAACTTTTGTGATTGTACAGGCGCTATTTATGGAAACACACAAGAATAAAGTGTCCTCCCTCTGTAGGTTCCACTTACTACAATTACAAGAGCTTCCACTCAATCATTCTTCAAGCTGTTGCAGATGCTGATGGAAAATTTGCTGCTGTAGATGTGGTGACTATGGTTGGAACAGTGACAGTGGCAATGAAGCCTACCCTCTTGTGAGAAATATTGATGTGACCATTTCCTCGGAAATCACTTACAAATAAAAAATGGATTTACAATTATTGTCTCTCTCGAGCTCACTAAATCGTAGAGTGCTCATTTGGGATGCTAACAAACAAGTTTAGTGTTTTCAAAAATGTGATGCCACTTGCTAAAGTGTATGTTTTGTAATCTATATAAAATTTTACACACACACACACACCTCGATATTCGTCATTTTGCACTTTTGTCATCACTCTTTATACCCATACCTTGCAGATTCATTCTTTCTTTTCACACTTTCGTTGTTTTGCAAGTTTGGTGTTTTCTGTTCATTGTTTTCCCTTTGGAATGATATACAAGAGATACTTGACTCGCATACACACAGCTTGTCAACTGAGAAACTTATACAGCAACAGAGTGCAGTGGAACACGAAAGTAAAGATAACTGAGTTGCAAAATTTTTTCAACAAAAAACTGTGCGAGGGCTTTCGTTTGCTCGAACAAGTAAAGAATTTTTTTTGAAGTCTCGGTTCTGAACACAGCGCAGTACAAGACTGATAAGAGAATTGGAGGAAAGTATTAGTTGCTACCATCAATTGTATATGGCGAAGAAGACTCTAAACAAGCAAAACCATTAATTTTTCAAAAATGGTTCAGAATAATTTTGCCATGCCCACATTCTTTGAGGCTTTTAAATTGGTGCATATTAGTACTGATATTGCTCTCCATAACACTGCTATTATAATTGTAATATATAAAACAAGAAAATAAACCTTTTAAGTGTGGAGATTGTTCTTTCAGTACTGCACAAAGTTCAGACCTTAAATGCCATTTCCCTTTGCTTTATCCCGAGCTATAGGGCATATTCCTCTATGGCCAATGTGGGAATGCATCTTCCTATGATGTAAGGGGTCTCTCTGCTTTCTTGGACCATTGGACCCATCTGGGGACCAGGCTGATCTCCTGCTTGTGTTTCTTTCTCCTCTCCCCATTTTCTTGTTTTAACCCCCCCTCCCCACGTATTTGGCTTTGTTTTGGACCTTCGGTGAGGGAGGTGGTTGTCTTCACCCTTGTCGCCCTAAAACCAAACCAAACCAAACCCCTGCCTCTGCCAATTCTCACTGCGCGTTGGATGAGAGTGGCCGCCTTTTAGGCATGGGGACTGGGTATGGGTGTATCTCCCCTGCGTGACATCTATTGGCTGTGTGTGCCTACGATTCGCCTTTTCCTTGTTGGAGTCGATGGTGGCTGGATGCGCGCGAGGAATGAAGTTTCAATTTTTTTTTGACTGCCTTCCCTACTCTTCCTTTAACACATTAGGACCGGTTATCTCCTATTTTCGGTCTGCCGTTATATTCCCAGGCCACGCCGGTGTTTTACTTGCCAGAGTTTCGGACACGTCAATAAGACGTGTCGAAGTTCTGGTATTTGCGTCAATTGCGCGTCTCCTACGCATGGCTCCTCCTGTTCAATCATTCCCGCTGTGCCAACTGTGGAGATGACCACGTCGCTTCCTCCTCTACCTGTCCGACCTACTAATTTGAGCGTGAGGTCCTGTCTGTCCTAGAATCTGACAAGGTCAGTCTTCAGGAAGCGAGGGCCCATGTTAGATCCCGGTTCGTTCGCCCGGGCTTTCCTTTGCTCAGACTCTGCTTCCTTCCCGCCCTGCTACCTCCCGTTTGCCTCGAGCGGGACAGATCAGGCCCCATGCGCCCGTCCCCCTAACCCGTCCTCTATATCGACCCTTGCTTCGTCTTCATTCCCCGTGTTCCCTTCTCCAACCATCCGTTCCCCAAGAACAACCAATTCCATTGACCCCATCTGCTCCACCTCGGTGGCGTCTAGTCTACTTACCATCCTCCCGCAACCATTGCTGACATTTCAACATGTATATAAAAAACCGCTCCTTCCTCTGGTCTCTTTCCCTCTCCGCTCTTCTGTTAAATGACCCATCGCAAGTCCCCGGCGTTTGGGCCCCTTTGCCAAGCTGCCTTGCTCAGGACCCCCCGTCTCCTCGTCCTCTCACTTCCTCTTCCACCAGTTCTCTTCCTCCTGCCCTCACATCCCTTCCGACTCCTCTGAGTTCTGTTTCCCTTCGCGACCGTCCCCTTCCCTCCTCTATTCCTGATGGTGGTCATAAGGCCTCTGAAATTCAAATTCAAGCCGACATCCACCCTCTCCCTCCTCCTCCACCTCTCCGCTCCCTCGTTAATCTCCAGATGCCCTTCGCATCTTCTTCACCCCTACCTCAGAAGTTGGATTCACCCCGCCCTGCTTCGTACCCCTGTTGTCGCATCCCCCCTCCCCCGAAAACAATCCCCTCCACCTCCTTCATCCGTTTTTCGATCACCCCTTCTTTACCCCCCCCCTTCCCAGTTTCGTCTGCTCGTTCTTCTGGTTACTCTACTAAATCTCGCCCGATTACGTCTCTCGCGCCCCTGTATTCCGCTTTTGATGGCAGCTATCCTTCAATGGAATTGCCGAGGCCTTCTCCCTAATTGGGAGGACTTCCTCCTCATTATCCAGGATTTTGATCTAGTGTGCCTCTGCCTTCAGGAGACCCAACTTGGGGTTCGCTCCTTGCGCCCTCTCCGAGGGTTTTCTTCGTATCTCTTCCCCATCCCTCCGTCCGATGCAGCCCCCGGTGGGGGTACAGCCGTTTTCATCCGATCTAACGTGCCGTCTACTCCCCTTCCCCTCTGCACCCTTCTCCAGGCAGCAGCGGCGCAGGTTTTCCTTGACTGTTTATAGTCAGTTCTTTATATCTCCCCCTATCGCAGGAACTTTCTGTTGACGATCTTTCTGCTCTCCTCATGCAGCGTCCTCTCCCCTTCCTCCTTCTGGGAGACTTCAACGCGCGCCATCTTCTGTGGGGTGATACTGTCACCAATCAGCGGGGTGGCCTTGTGGTCTCCCTTCTCTCCACAACTTCTCAACACCGGCCAGCCCACAGCTTTAACTCCATACCTCTTTCGCTTCTTCCGCCTTCCTTGATTTCTCTTGGTCTGTCACTCCAGACCTTTACGGTATTAATCATTTCCCCCTCCCCCTCCTCCTCCGCACATCCCGGACTCTCGGCTCCTCCGTTCTTCCTACCCGATGGTTTCTCACTAAAGCTGACTGGCTTCTTTTCCACTCTGAAAGTCAAGCCTCTGCAGCTTTGAGCAAATTCCCGAACGCTGATGCTGCCTCCACCTACCTCACCGATCACATCACTTGTGCCGTTTTGTCCTCCATTCCCAAATAAACATTTTTCCGCACCTCTACCCCTTCGGTTCCATTGTGGATCCCGACATGCGCTCTGGCCGCTGAAGCTAAGAAGTCGGCCTTTTGCCGTCTTCAGCGCAATCCATCCCTTGCAAATTCAATAGCTTTCAAACGTGCGCGGACTCAAGCCCGTCGCACGGTCCGTGAAGCCCGCCGCTATCTCCTCCCGCACCCTTTCCTCCCGCACCCTTTCCTCCCGCACCCTTTCCTCCCGCACCCGGAACAAGATTCCGAAAATTTCCGGTAAATCATCCTCCTGTCCTTACGATAGACGGACGCCCAGTGTCTTCTCCTACTGCAGTGTCCGAGACCTTGCCCTCGACTATAGCTTTCACCTCCCGACACGACCACCATGATCATGCTTTCCTCCGACGTAAGGCTTTGCTTGTCCGCTCCCCTCACCTTTTTCAGACTCCCAATAATTTCCCCTATAACCGCCTTTTTCCATGTCGGAGCTGAGATCGGCGTTGGCTTCCTGCAGCAACTCTGCTTCCGTCCCCGACGGCATTAATTTCGAAATGCTTCGCCACTTACAGTAGGGTGGTCCAACAAATAAAAGTTTAATTTTTGTACTAACTCAAGGCTGCCCTTTTTTGAAATTATAAAAGGATAATTGCTACAAAAAATGAGCTCATTCCGACTATATTTAGAGGTCGCTACAAAATTAATAATTTTCTCTTAAATGAAAAAATAACGAAATTTGACAAAAGAACATGCAAATAGCTTTTAATTTTGTAAAGACGCTTTAGAGGGGGTAGGAAACGTTCGTCGATGGGTCTCAACAATGCGGAGAAGGGGAATTGTTTTTGCTGCTCACCTTTGGTAAGCGTTGTATTGTACCGTTGAATAAGAACAATCGCTCTCTCTGCAGCCATTGACAACCCTAATCTTCAATGCTCTTTCTTTCAAGAACTCGTAGTTGTCGTTACTTGGCCAATCATTTAGTGGTCTCGAAAGAAACTCCTGAGCAGTCTTTTTTCCGTTTTTATCCAGTACATCAAAGAGTTGAGCCGTCTTCTCGCTGACGTAAGTTTCGAATGGGATTGCTGTTTTGAACAGCTTTGAATCGAGGCGCTTCAGACTTTTCACTTATGCAGGATGAGATAATTTTTTAATCATATTTTCTTTTACTTTGCTGTCCAACCCATCGTCAAAAAGTGACAGCCCCTTTGCTTTGTCCGGAGCTATGGGGCGCGTCCCACCATGGCTAATGTGGGTATGCATCTTCCTCTGATGTAAGGGCTCTCTCTGCCTTCGTGGACCATTGGACCCGTCTGGGGACCAGGCTGACCTCCTGCTTATATTTCTTTCTTTCTCCTCTTCTCCCCTACTTCTGCCTTTTTTTTTCCCTCTCGTATTTGGCTTTGTTTTGGACCTTGATTTGACCCTTTCCTTGGACCTTGGGTAAGGGAGGTGGTTGTCCTTCACCCATGTCGCTCTTCAACCAAACCCAAGCCCTGTCCCTTCCATCTTTCACCACGCGTTGGATGAGAGTGGCCGCCTTTTAGGCACGGGGACTGGCTCTGGGTGTATCTCCCCTGTGTGACATCTATTGGCGGTGGGACCGAGTGTGCTCACGATTCGCATTTCCCTTGCTGGAGTCGATGGTGGCTGGATGCTCGCGGGGGATGAAGTTTCCTTTTTTTTTTTTAGATGGCTTCTTCTCGGCTTACGACCCCCGCTTCTCATCCTCGGACTACGGTTTTGAATACTCCTATCTCCTCTCTAGCCCCTATTGTTTCTTTAGGGGATGGTCCTGTCCAGACTACTACTCCCTCGATCTCTTTGTCCTTATCTTCCACCAAGATGGTCGATTCTCGCCATCGTACGTCTTCCATTGCTACTTTGGAACCTTATGCTCCTCAGGAGTTCCCTCGAGACTTCCCCGCGGGGTACCCTTTCTTCTCCCCATGAACACCAACGAACCCGTCGGTCTTGGAAGCCCGTTTCTGTGGCCTCATCATTCCCGTCCCTTTCGACTTCCCTTATCGCCTTTTTTATTATTAAACCGATCACCTCGTTCTTTGCTTACCCACCGTGTTGCGGTCTTTCGCAGTCTTGCGGCTTTTGCCCAGATCTCTCGGGAGGATATTTCAGAGCTCCGTGATGGGTCCTTACTCATCAAATCTCGATCTCCGGAACAGAGTGGTGCCCGAGCTGCGATATCCACCTTGGGCGATTGTCCGGTGTCTTGCGCCCTCGACTCGAGGATGAACTTTTAGACGTTTCGGAGGAGGACCTCTGCTCATGTTTCGCAGAGTGAAAGGTGTCTTCTGTACATCGATTTACGAAGCGAGTTAATGGCTGTCTTCAGCCCACTCCGCGCCTACGCTTGACTTTTGACCAGCTGTCGCCTCCAGTGCATGTCTGGTATGCTTGGCTTCGTTTTGATGTGCGGTCTTACGTCCCTTCACCTACCCGTTGTTTCAATTGCCAGACATTCAGGCATACCGATTCCCCTTGTCGCCGGTCGACTCGTGTCTGCGTCCATTTCGGACAGGATTTTCATGGTGTGCCAGGTTCTAACTACTCTTGTATTAACTGTGGTGGTAACCATCCTGCTTCCTCAGCCTTGTGTATACTTTATAAGTTCGAATTGGAAGTTGTTACTCTCATAACCATGGAGCGCGTGACTTTCCCTGAGGCTCGAGCTCAGGTTCGTGCTCGTTTTGTGCGAGAACACGTCACATTCGCGGACATTCTTCGTGTTTCTCGTTCGCAACCTGACCGTTTACGAAAACCCCCTTCTGCCTCGTCTCCTCCCTCAGTTCCTTCTTCGCTTATTCCGGTCCGGTCCGGTGTTAAGCATAGAGCCGAGGAGACCTCCCCTGGTTCTCCAGTTTCTTACCGCCGCCACCGTCGCTCGGATCTGGTTCTCTCTCCGCTCTCTTCCCCTGCCGCTATGAGTGGTACCCTTACAGACCCTGTCCGGGTAGGGCGGGTCGTACTCAGGTGACAACATGAATCTGAAGGAAATCCTACCATCAGGGGTGTCTAAATTATGTTTTTTTACATGGGGAATTCAAATATGAGCTGCTGTTTTGGATAGGATAACTCTAACCTACATCATTTTGTATTTCTAAATTGCCAATTTTACCCTTTTGAACCCCTTTATAATATATTAAAAGATATAAGGTAAATCATTTATATTGACAAGGCCAAATCAACTTTACATATATTTATTAATAGGTGAACTGCATGTATATCACTGGATATAATTACAAAGATCATTCTCCTGACATCTTGAACTTTGCCAGGTTGCACAAATCCTGCTTTGACTCAGACTTAGACATCAGCTTCCTGCTGGTCTCCTGAGCCCTGATCCCTCCATCCCTCTTTTCCTGTGAGAAGTACTTAGCAGAAGCCTCAGTCACCATTTTAACAACCCTCTCAATGCTTTGTGTGGCAAGGCCAGTTGCGCACCTCCATGGGGGGTTGATGAAGTTTTTCACCTCTGAGGTGCTTAGAGAGCAGGTGAGAGGTGGCTCTGACACACCTTCTGACCAGCTGATCAAGTCACCGATGCTGGAAGCATCACAATTGATGTCAGGTGTCCTTCTGCTCCTAACAGAGGAGTCCCCCAGCTGAGTGTCCGGGTCCCCCTCTCCCCTGATGGCCAGGATTCTCTCCACCCCTTCAATCCTCTCCTTCCGATCCTCAGAGCAGAGTAGTGTTTGGAGGATGACTTCACTGTGGGCATACCAAGCAGATCTTCTCACAGTTGGCATCACGATATCCAGCACCTCCTTTCTCTGGGACTTGAGGCAGTCCAGCTGAAAGAGGATGTGCCTAGGCCCTTCGATGCAGGAGTGCTTGACCTTCACGTTGAACCAACATGGGTAATACACTCCAATGATGAATTCCACAATGAATTGCAGAATCTTCAGGTTCTTTCCTTTAAGTCCGTGCTTTGACACCCAGAGCCTGAGAAGTCTGTTCGCTGTGGTGAGCAATGTTCCCTCTAAGGTGTGCGCGTGTGCGCGCGCGCACGCGTTGTGAAACCCGCGCACACAGCAAAATAAAATGCGCACAGGCTCAAGCGTATCATGAGTCACGACAGTAAATGAAATAATTTCAGAAATATACCGTCACACAAGGTCTGACCATTTGCATCAACATACTCTATAGTCGCTCTTTTAAGTATTAACCCCTTCCGCCCGACTTCGCCGACGTCCGCGCAATTACGCAATACAGATTTTTTTTACTCTATGTATTTGCATTTTTTTTCTTTTATACATGAACGCATTGAATATAAACCTTCTCTTTCTTATTTTTGCATAAAAACGAATCGTAATTATCTCATAATTCATAAAAAATAAAATTATTTTTATTTTATTCCTATTTTGTGAATGGATAAAATCCTGTATTAATCTTGATAGTCTATTTTAAATTGCTAAATGCTAAAAATTGTTTTGAGAAATGATAACTAAAGTAGTCATTTTCAATTAATGTTATTTTTATTTTATTTCTTTATTTTGTTGAATTTTATTTTACTATTTTTTATTTTATTAATATTTTTAGAATGGATAAAATGTTTTCTTTTTTAAGAATATATAATATTGTAAACAGTTTATTTAATATCCATTTAATAGTATCGTAATGATCAGGCTATCACCTTATCAAAATAATATTTAAGTATTTAATATTTATATATATTTAATTTTTGAAGATAATAGCGCTCAGAAAAGTTTGCACAATTTTTCACCATGAATCTAAATGTATGCACAACGAAAATTTCTTGCGCACAAGGACTAAAAAAAATTAGAGGGAACATTGGTGGTGAGCCAGCGGCTGTGGTTTACTGGTCCTATCTCTAACAGAGCCAGCCCTGCAGGAAGTACTCCATCCCTGACTGCACAGACAATTTTATAGCCATAGTATTGATCAGTTGAGAGATCTTGAATGACCTTGTCAGGAAGCTTGATCAGTGGAGGGCCAACAGAGATTCGGGTGAAGTTTGGATTGATATCAAAGTCTGTAGCAGAATCAAGGAGCTTTCCTATTGACCCGGATAATTTTTTGTCTGACAGAGTAAGGCCATCAAGGTCAACAATGAGATGGCGCAGGGGAAGTTCAACAGTGTGCAGGTTGCACACCAACCAGACCAGCTTTCTCCCCAGGTGCAGCTCCAGCTTCCGCATTACTCCAGCTTTCACACCAGTGTTGACATTTGTTGAGTCTCCTCCAATGGCCAACAAGGTCTTATCATAACCCCTCTCTTTCAGCCAGGCAAACAGGACCTTAGCAATCTTCTCCGCATGTGACTCCTCTTTAGTTGCTTTCTCTGGGGTAAAGTGGAACAGATAGTAGCTGCCAGGCTCACTAACAACACTATAGTGTTCTTCCTTGATCTTTGCGGGAAAAGATTGGTCGCTGCCCTCAGCTTCCATCATCACATTGGTCAGGTCAATCCGCCCATCAAAGAGGATGCAAGAGATCCCCCCCTCCTCCCTGCACTTCTTCTCGAACTGTTCCCCCAGCTCTCTCATCAACTTCTCCTGTGCTCTCTTGACCTTGCTCTTATCAATCACTTTACTTGTATTGTCTTCTGTGATGATTCCTGCGTCAATCAGAGCTGCTGTTGCTATCGCTGCAGTTGGCCTCAGCCCTATGCCATACCTTACACTAGCAAGGGCAATGTTTTGAATCTCATCATAGTTTTTCTGTACCTTTGCCGAAGCTGCTGGCTCAGGGTCAGTTTGAGGGAAGAGCTCAACTTCAGGAACAAACTCATCTTCATCACCACTTCTCTCCAATTCCAGATCCTCATCACCATCTGCCAAAAATCTCTTAACATCCTTCCTGGCTGCCTTCTCTGCTACTGCAGCACTTTCCTCCTTGCTCCTTCTCCTTTTCTCTGCCTTCCTTTCCATCCACTGCCTTTTCAATGTCCTCACCTGTCTCTTGTGCTCTGGTAGATCAGGACCCCCTATTTGGTGGGTGTCCCTTACTTCCAACCTTCTCTTTCTCTTTCTCTTTCAGAAAATGGCCTTATGCGCGCCAGAAAACCGTCAAAATATTTCATATACCAAACTGTATGATAATTACAATTAAGTGGAATGGCACACCTTTTTATTTGAGTATTTAAATATTATTATTATTATATGAATTACATTACATGTGTTTATATGAATTAGTTAGAACAATGCTCTATGAGTGATAACGTGAGCAGCCATGATAGAAAACGTGAGAAGACATATTCTGGGGTAACTACAATAGTAAAATAATCAACAATTTAATAATAATCAACTGCAAAATGATGTAGGTTAGGTTTATCAGAATTAAATATTTTCTTCAGAATTGTGTTCTATACACCAAAATATGTCATTTGAACACCCCTCTCCATTGATTTAAAAAAAATGCATAGTATGACCCGCCCTACAGTGTCCGGGGTTCTACTTCATCCCTCTGTCCCAGGTCGGTGACTCCTCCTCCGGGCCAGAACCCTGTATGTACTGTGGGTCCTGGTGGCTGGATTCCCTCTTCACAGGTGAGCGCCGTCACTCTCTCACCAAAATCGTCTGTACCTGTTTCTCGCCCTTCGAACTTCCGCCAGTTGAGAGCCAACTTGCTGTGTTGGACTCCGTCCCGTCAGCCTTACCCGCCCGTTCTCGCTTCTTGTTGGATCTCCCTATGCCCCCAACATATTTTTGCTCTCCGCCAACCGTTCCCTCTGGCTCCGCTCCTTTTAGTCCCGACACAATGCCTGCTCCTTTAGGAGTACGCCGCGGTCGCTTTAGGAAGTCCTGCATTCTAGTTCCTGTTTCCTCCTCTCTCCCTGCTCGCCTGGCTGATCCCCGCCTGCGGACTCAGCCTGAACAGGTTGGGTCAGACCCGGACTTGCAGGAGAACCATCGTATCTGCTCCATTGTTTCTGGTTGGTAGTTATTTCCCTTTTACCTTTTACCTTTTACCTTTAACTTTTTCCCTTTCATATTTAAAGTTTACTTCTCCGTAGCTAACTTTTACTTTTACCTCTTTGTATTTAACCCTTATCTTTTACATTTTTCTCTTTTATCTTTTACATTTTCTCTTATTTTTTATATTCTTCTCTTTTACACACTTAACTTTTACCCTCCTACACTTTTAAACTTTCTCCTTTTATATCTCCGTTATAATGGCTTATTTTAATTCTATCCTTCACTGGAACTGTCGGGGCATTTTTACCAACTATGAAGGTCTTTCCCTCCTTTTACAAACGTACCAACCTGCCTGTGTTTGTCTCCAAGAAACAATTTTGGGTTCTCGATCTATCCCTTCTCTTATGGCTACATCTCCTTTACAAACCCCTTGCCCGCTCACGGTCCTCGAGGTGGTTCAGCCATCCTCGTACATAGATCAGTCCTTTGTCGCCCACTCGCACTTTGATCTACATTGCAGGTGGTTGCTCTCTGGCTTTCTTTGTCTCGGCATTATACCGTCTGTTCTGTTTACCTCCTCCACACGCCCCCGTCTCCCGAGAGGAGCAAGTGAAATGTGTTGATCATCTCCCTAGACCTTTCACTTTTAGGTGATTTTAATAGTCGTATCCCAGCGTGGGGTGATGTCCGGGACACTTTCATGGCTGGCTCCTTGATCTCTCAGATGTCATCTCACTCCCTCCATTGTCTCAACTCAAGTGCACCTACTTATTATCACGTTCACACTAATACTTTCTCCTTCATTGATCTCTCCTTTTGTTCCACAGATGTTGTTCCAGACTTTTCCTGGGAAGTCCTGGGGGATGACTACGGGAGTGGCCATTTTCCGGTGCGGCTCTCGTTTATTGTTCCCGGAACTAATCTGCTACCTTCCTCCCGTTGGCTTTTTTCTAGAGTCGACTGGGAGTCCTATCGTAGCCTTACCTACGTGTCCTGTACAGCACACGATTTTTCGTCGGTGGACGGATATTTAGATTTTCTGGGTTCGAAAATCTTGAATGCGGCTGAGAAGACAATTCCCAGCAGACAATGCTCCTTTCATTTAACCCGAGCTCCTTGGTGGTCTCAGAAGTGTGCGGAGGCTGTTCGGAATAAGAAGACTGCTACTCGTCGATTTTACCGCCATAAATCTCCAGATAACCGCATTGCCATGCAAATGGCGCGTGCAGTGGCTCGTCGAGTCCTTAAACAAGCCCGGAGGGACTCCTGGCAACAATACGTCTACGGGATTACATCTTCGACCCCGATTGCTACGCTCTGGAACCAGGTCCGTCGCATCTCCCGAAAGTTCACTCCCTCTCGTTCCCCAGTCCTCCATGTCGATGGCAGGGACATTTCTGATTCGAAAGAAGTAGCGAATGCTCTGGCTACTTCGTTTGCCGCAGCTTCAAGTGTCGTCGGATACTCTCAGACTTTCCAATTACGGAAAGTAGCAATGGAGAGAGAGGATCTCCATTTCGACTGCCCGAACAATGAACCCTATAACCGATTGTTGACGATGCGCGAACTCCAATCTGCCCTATCCTCCCGGAGAAACTCAGCACCTGGCCCGGATGGTATCCATTACAAAATGCTACAGTTTGTACATAATTCGGCTCTATACCTTTTATTTACTGTTTTTAACCGAATTTAGATTGAGGTTGTGTTTCCCTCGATGGCGGGAGGTCATAGTTATTCCCATCCTGAAGCCTGATGAGGACGCCTCCCTTCCTCAAAACTTTCGCCCAATAGCATTGACCAGCTGTATTTGTAAGTTAATGGAGAAGATTGTCGCTTCCCGACTGTCCTTTATCTTAGAGTGGCCAGGACTTCTTCCCCCATCTCGGTCTGGTTTCCGTCAATTCCGCAGCACTCTAGATCCTCTACTTCTCCTCAGTCACGATCTCCAAACAGCATTTTCTCGTAAACAGATCGCTGTGGCTGTTTTTTTCGACATCCACAAAGCCCACGACACGACGTGGAGGTATTATGTCCTCCGACGTCTCCATTCTATGGATTTTATGGGCTTTCTCCCTCTTTTTATTTCTAATTTTTTAAGAAACCGAATTGTTCGAGTTGGTAATACACTCTCCGATTTAACCACATAAGAGGAAGGAGTTCCGCGGGGATCTGTCCTCAGTGTTCTTTGCTTCTCTCTGGTTATGAACTCGGTTGTCCATTTTCTACCAACTTCCATGAAGTGTTCTCTCTACGCAGATGATCTTGCCATTTACGGCGCAGGCAGTTCTCTACGAGTGGCCGCAAGGCAGGTGCGGCTTGTAGTTAATGCCGTCGAAAGATGGGTAGCGTCTGTGGGTTTCCGTCTTCCCCAACCAAGACTGTGTATATGTCGTTTCATAGACGTAGGGCTACTTCTGTTCCCCTCTCTCGCTGTTTTTATCCGGTAATCCTATTCCGGTAAGGGACACTTTTAAATTTTTAGGCCTCACTTTCGACTCCCGTCTTACTTGGGTTCCTCATTTGAAGAATTTGAGACTCTCCATCCGGCGTACCCTCTCACTTTTAGACCATCTCTCCCATATATCTTGGGGCGCTGATAGGCGTACACTATTCTGCCTGTACACCTCTTTAGTTCAATCGAGAATTGACTATGGGTTGTAAGGTGTACGGCTCCGCTTCTCTCTCTCGATTGAGAATCCTGGACCCTCTTCATAATTGGGGCCTCCGCCTGGCTACCGGAGCCTTTCGCTCTTCACCGGTGGCTAGTCTCCAGGCGAAGTGTGACTCCCCTTCCCTTCGTACCGTCGCGCATACCTTCAAATAAAAATTTATTACCGTGCTCATAGGATTCCTTCCTCCCTTCTCTGTACTACCCTCGATACGACTCTTCCTCTAGACGACTCTTGGCACCTCACTTCAACTGTTCATGCTTTCCTTTCCCATCATGCTTTTCTTCCACCTCAGATCCTCCCAGTCTCGTTTCAGGTCCTCCCTCCGTGGACCCTACATCCTATCTCCTGCTGCAAAGATTTGTGTCCCTTTGATAAAAAGTCCACCCCTAGTGCTGTCCTGTTGTCCTTGTCCCGTGCACACACCGCTTGTCATTCTTCCTCCATTCATATCTATACAGATGGCTCCCATTCTCCGTTAGGCGTAGCCGCTTCGGCGGTTTTCTATCTTCCTTGTAAGACTGTTCGGAGTATTCATCTCCCCAATGACACTTCCATTTACTCAGCGGAGCTCTTTGCTATTTTGGAAGCTCTAACTCAAATTGGTGCTCTTCGTCCGAGTTCGTTTGTAATTTTTTCGGATTCCCACAATGCTCTAATGTCCTTAGAATCCTATGACCCTAAACACCATTTGATCCGAAGGATACAACAATTAGTCCATTTTCTCGCTGCTTATTCCGCGCGGCGTATCTCTCTCTGTTGGATCCCCTCTCATGTGGGTATTGCCGGTAACGAGGAGATGGACCTTTTGGCCAGGCGAGCTTGCTCTCTTCCAATTACCCCAAAATCTTTGCCCTTCTCAGATTTCATTCCTTCCCTCCGCCGCCATTTCAGGTCACTGTGGCACCGCGACTGGGATGCTGTCGGCGTAAACAAACTCCATCGTCTCAAGCCTTTTCTTCGTCATTGGTCTTCTTATTATAAATCCCGGCATAAGGAAGTTTTGTTGGCTCGTCTGAGAATTGGTCACACCCGTTTCAGTCCAGGGACGTGCGGTGCGTAATAACTCAGGGTAGGCGGTAGGCACTAATAAAATCAATTGCCAACAATGAGTCTGAAAACTGTATTAACTATAATTACCATCAAAATATAGAAATTAGGCATGCATCGCATTGTTACTCAACTTAATAAAACTGGTCAGAATTTCATAGCTATTTTATACCAACAAATATCCCGATAATTAATAAAAATATTAAAAGTTCAAAATAAAATTTTAGTTATATAAGTATTTACTTACATTATTTGTAGATAAATTCCATTCGTCTCTCCTTCTGAAGAAATATTTCTGTAACCCTGTCATAAAAGTTGTGTGTAGTACTTTGTTCCAGTTTCATGAACCTTTCTTTTTCTATAGAGATTAAAGCAAGCGATGAAAGCTTTTCATGTGTCATTCGATTCCTAGTGCATGTTTTAATTCTTTTTAAAGCTGAAAATGTTCGCTCAACTGAAACAGTTGTAGCTGGAATTGTAAGGACCAATTGCGGCAGTTTCACTGCTTCGGGAAATGTTTGTTCCAGTTCATTTTTAAAAATGAAGACAAGCAAATCTTTAATAGATTTGTCTCGTAACATTGGTGCATTATAGATTCCAGCCAAATCAGCTTTTAGTCTTACGAAATCAAAGAAATTAGCATAATTCTTTTCTAAACTTTCTTGTGCTTCCCTATCAACTTGACTAGCCATTTCGGCAAACTTTCTTACTATCAACTAAAGTAATAAACCGCAAATTTTTGAAGTCATTATATCTAGCTTCCATTTGTTTAATTATATCATTCAATATAAGACAAAAAATTCTTTCTCTTTCTTCCTTAATTGGATGTTTTATGCGACAATTGGATTCAGCAAGGTTATTGTCTATACAATTCTCTTCAAACTTCTCATAAAAAACACCAAAATTTTTACGCATATCTTCTAATGATTCTATTGTATCATTGATTCTTTCAATGCAATATGGAATATCTATTATTTTAGTTTGCAAGATATTAAAAAGTAGATCAGTTTTATTGAAAATTTCTTCATAGGTCATTAGTAGAAAGTATGTTGAGTCTTTTGTCAGCCAATTATAAAACCCATTACTCTTTATCAAAGTATCTGCATCCCAAGATAAAGGATTGCTGTTCATATCTTGGAAAACTGCAGTTGCGTTGCCACGTTGCTATATCATACGCGCGCCCCATGGGTTGCTTCGTAGGCAGGTTAAAAATTGCCTTTATTTCCTATTGTTTTAAAGGAAAAAGCTTGGATTGACGGCACGCGCTACGAACAATTTAGCTATTCTAATTTATATGCAGGATAAAAAGCATAGCAATATGTGCCTGCTTCAGCATTACACATAATGCTACATACAGAATTAGCATGAAATTTGTATGTATTTTAAGAGAAAGCATTAAGGAACTGAAAGAATGAAGTTTAAATAACGAAAAAAGTTACTTTTTTATATTTTTAGATTTTATGCTAGGGCAGGCACTGCCTACCTTGCCTACACTGAGTGCACGTCGCTGCGTTTGGCCCATGGCCACCTTATGTTTAGAAATCCCCCCGAGTCTTGCCCGCAGTGTCATGTTCCTCTCACTGTTGATCATGTGTTTCTTTTTTGCCCTCTTTATTTAACCTTCCCTTTGCAGTGCTTCCCGGAGTTATATTCCCAGCCGGCCTCAACGCGTCTTCGGTCCATTCTTGCAGAGGGTGCCTCTTTCTCTGTCGACCCCATATTCGACTTCTTTCGACTGTCACGGCTTCTGTCCCACCTCTAACTTAGTCTCGCAGTGATATGAACCTGTTTAGGTTCGAAACGGCGGTCAATTCCACAGAAAAAAAAAAAAGGTGACAGTCCAATCAGCTCTTCCGAGAAATACCAGAGATGTCTCTTAAATGCCTTGAGTGCAATTTCAGCCAAAAATCCTGTTTGGATAAGTCTCCATAACTGTTAGAAAAACTAGGTCCTTTCTAGGTGCCCTCACTGCCAAGGGTGCTTCATGCCAATATTTACTATAAATAAGTGCCACAAAGAGACAAAAATCTTCCAGACCCCTTTTTTTCATGAGCAGTAAGTTTCATTTGCTCCTGGAAGAGAAAGATCTTCAAAGCATAGGTAGCTTTTACCATCCAGCGAGCCTGATGAAGAGCCCCTGGAGCTCTGATGTTGTACTTCTTAGGCAAACTTCCTCCCAGGACAATTACAGTAGAGAAAGATGGAGGAATTCACTGTAGTCATCTCTTGAGAAGCTGCTGTTCTGAAGTGTGTCGGAGAGGTACTGTATCATCTCTCGACAAAGTTCCCACAAGTTTCCTTCAAAAAATTCCATTCCTGCTGATATAAAGTTTTCTTTAGTGATAACTGGCCTTTGTGCCATGAATTGCTTAAACAATGAGACTTGTGGTCCTTTTGAAGGTTCAAGAATACTAGAAAATACGTTAGCGAAAATTACTTCATACACATGATGACTGAGAAAAAACTATATAGGGTTATGCTTTATTGCCGTTACTCTCATCCATTGGAAATTTCCAGCAGATATCGGTGGAGAGTTAACGGCAAAAACCCTACGTTTTTTCGTTAAAAAGTTATGTTCGTGGAGGTCTTCAAAGGACCTCGTTAAGTAGTGTTTTTTTTTGGTTAAGGTTGAATTTATTTGCCTTCAGTATTTTAGCGCTGCCTAATGGTAAGGAACGAAAATTACCATACCTTATTATTTCTTTGGGCCTCGCTTCTGTTTGTAGGGCGCGCGGCTCTCTTTCGATGTAGGGCCGTAGACGATGGAGTTACGCAACGAGTTTATTTGGTTTAATTAATATAGGCATTCACTACACTTAAATACCTGAAGGAATAGGCCTATCCTTTTTGAGTTTAGTTTTATATTCACTCAGAACTTATAGAAGATTAATTATGTCTTCCTTGCTTAAAGCATCGCTTGGAACTCCCCACTCTGGTGCTAATATAAATTCCTTTGTCTTCAATTTCGCTGACTTTACAAAGTCCCCAGACGTGTAATCTTCTCTCGAAGTAATTTTCATGCTTAACGATGGAAAATTTTGATAACGAAATAATGATGCATTTTTCTTATGTGGACCCAATGCCTCCATATTGGGTTCTATGTATGGTAATTATTTTCATTCCCAATAGGCTATGTCGCCAATTCCGAGGCAGTTTTGTAAATATTTAATTCAATGAATTAATAACTTGTATTTAATTAAGAAATAAAGATACCACATACTATACCATGTTGCAGGGGTGTATAGTTTTTCCAGACACCAGCCCAGTATTTGATGCTGTTGTATCAAATAAAAGCCCCTGCAACTGGTTTCTGAAGCCCCACTCATCCAACATCCTGAGGCAGACATCAGCTTGTGCTTGTCCCATTCCGTGAGGGATGAGTAGAACACCAAGTAGTTTATCTTCTCCTGAAACAACGATTGCGATGCGGTCCACATTTTCATGTCCCCCCGTTATATCAGGAAGCATTTTCCCATCCCAGTGAAGCAGAAGCGGAGTGTCAGGAGAAAAGCTTGATTTTTCAGCAGTTGCGAGAGTTTCACGAGATTTAATTCGAGATCGACGAATTGTACTTCGAGAAAATGACATTGAGCCCAGATCATGGCCAAGAGACTTAGCTGATGCTGCAATAACAAAGGCTGCATTGCGATCGCCTAGATTAACACGGTCGAGTGCCTGGGCTACCTCATCTGAAATGAATGTTTTCTTGCATTTGGAAGGAGGGTTCGATGATGATGTAGATGGATGACACGATGCATTAGAATCCGTGGACGAGGAGGAAGAATCCACATCAGTTATCACTTCGTCAGATGCCATAAGTTTATATTTCTTTTGTTTTTCATCGTTGCTTCGCTTTTTTCTATTATATTCACATTCTTCTCGTTGCCTCTTCCGATCCTCCTTTTTAGCCAAGGCTCGATCAATGCCTCCAAAACTGGCGCAGGAACGATCTTCTCCGCTTGATAAGGAATTCTTTGTCCTCTTCGTTAGTCATTATCTTTACGACATCTGCTCTGGCGACATCGAAAATGTCTTCAAGATCAGCATTGAATACTACATTCATTCATTTTTATGCTTTCTGAGGATGGCTTCCTATTTTTCTTTAGAACGCAATATTGTTCGAATAGTTTTCTCAGTTTCCTCTCAGCATTGTCCAATCTTTGAGTTGGAATCCTTTTTGCTTTATCCCAGATATAAAGAACAGCAGAGTGTGTCTCTTTCAAACTTACAGTGACTGTTCGTTTTTCCTCGATGTGATGAAATAAGAATTTGCTTAACACTTCACGCTTTGAAGGTAATCGCGAGGTTACAAGATCTTTTGTAGGTTTTCCAATGAGCTAGGAACTGGTAGAACTTCGGGTCGACCGTTTGGCGTCCACCATGGTGATGAGTGACTAACAAACAGAAAACAAATCAATATTTTAATAACTTGCATTTGTAACTATATAATAAATAACTTATAATTTATCAGTCTCTTTCCTACAATGAGGTATGTAAATGAAAGGAAAAGAACCTCATCTAAAATCGCATATTTTAAATGCGGCTCCATCCATTCATATGTATATTTATTGTGTAATGTACGTAAGACTATTATATATGGATATGCTACATATATTTTATACATATGTAATTATATGCAAAGAATATTTAATATATACACTAATTTATAGTTTATATACATTTCAGTATATACGCATATAGCAGCTTTGTAGCTCCTAAATATTCTAAAACAATTCATAATATGAATAGTCAACATTTATATATACATACTATGTACAGTATTTAATGAGATTTTTACTTACCAAAAGTATACGAAGTTTATTTCTGCTTTATCACGAAATGAATGTTTCACCCACATCATACAGCTGCCTACTATACACTGCATTAAGAGGCTCCACATTTCCAGCCTTTGCTTGTCAAAATCTGCAAACTCAGGTTGAATCAAGTCAGTGCTTGATTCAAGGTCACTCAACCCAAAACGAATTAATATGTGGGTTTTGTACATGTATAATTTTGTATATTGTGTATCCTTTACAGCTATCTCTCGTAATATATATATATATATATGTGTAAAAATGAACCATAAATAATTCCCATATTCCTATATTATCTTATCCTTCATGTAATTCTTGTATTCATTTATATAGTCTCTGTATCCATTGTAAGAAAAAGTATCCATTTTAAAAATTCATGTGTTATATGGTTCATGTATTTATATAATTCTGTATATTCTTATATATGTAACTTTATATAATGCCTATACTCATATGTATGTACGTGTGTGTATTCATTTTTACATAAGGACCAAAATCGCCCAACGCGAGTTTGGATAAAATTTTTGATGTGCTTTCTACTTTGCTAAATAATTGGTGACCTGTTGTTTTTAAAATCTCGTAATCATTTTTTTAGATTTCGCTTAATAAGGAATCCTGTTTAAGCTTTGCAATGTTCACATTTTGTATACACTCTCTTTCGTTATAAACAATGAGATCATGTCTTGCCTAAGCATTAAAATTGTACATCTTAAACCTTAAAATTTCACTCATATGCATATTTTAGTGTAAAGATGCATAGTCCGATTTCCACTTTTATTTAACTTGGCAGATCATGATAACATCAGATCTGAAAAGTCGCGGTTTAAGATAAAAATATGGTTTCGTCTTCAAATATTTTGTTTACTCGTTCAAGCCTTACCACAGCTAAAAAATTTACTTATTTTTAAATATTGTGCAAAAATAATACAGCCTTCTTAGCATTTAATAATAATAATGTTAGCAGTTTTTGGGTATATAAGCCCATTAAAATTATTCCATTGGCATTCAGAAGCTAATTCAGAGGCTGAGCACTACCTGTATCTTTTAGCAGTAAAGTTACAGTTGAAGAAACTTTTTATTGTCCCCTTCGAGCCTTGCTCTCTTCAGAAAAACTTAGAAAACTTTCCGGATACGCTATAAGAAGAATCCGGAACCTTCAGCATTTAGATTGCAAATCTACCAGAGTCCTCCGAGCCACTATAGAAGAACTCGGAGAGTAACATAGAAGAAAACCACTTCAAGTCACACATCCGTTGCTTGCCTCCTAACCAGAACCCCCGTCGATCCGAACCACCCCAGGGCCATAGACGGAGGGGTTAACAACTGGCGACCCTTTAACCAGGATCTTCACGACTCCAGGATTCTTCCAGTCTTCCAGACCCTGGAACCAGAACCAACACTCAGTTGACCTGCGTGTCACGACTTCTAGTTCGTCACATCCACCCAGTTGACCGGCGTGTCACGACTTCTAGCTCGTCACATCCACCCTTGGACCGGCGTGTCACGACTTCTAGTTCGTCACATCCACCCTTGAACCGGTGCGTCACGACTCCAAGTTCTCCACGCCTAGTTTTCATCCAGGAACAAGTGGCCAGCAAGACACGTCTTCAGGACACGTCTCTAAGGATTTCGCCGTAGGAATCTTGTTAAGTACAAAACTCTTTTTTAAAATAATTTCTAAACTTTTGAAAAGTCATTATTATTAACAGTTAATATTTAATATTGAGCCAGAATTAACAAAAAAACACAGTGAACACTTCAGACACACAGTCACTTACGTCCCATCAATTAGCGAAGCTACAACATGGGACGATTTTAAACAAAACTTATTTGAATTTTTTAAAGAAATAACCCTTGCACAACCCTTAGCCACATTAGAAGCAGTCTTCCAAGCTAAATGGAAGAAAGAGGAACACGAGGATTTAAACAATTTTATTACACGTACACACAAACTTGTAGGAGAAGCCCTCCGGGCCGCAGAAAATGCATGTGGCATAACTTTTACTTCGAAACAAAGAAATCTAATAGTAGCCACAACCATTTACCAAAACCTACCCGGAGCACCTAAAAAAAAGTTTCAGGAGTTTTTAAATGTTGACAAACCTGTCAGTGTAGCCATAAACAAAACACGGGAACATCACCCCGATTTAGCAAACCAAAACTACCGAAAGGGTAGAGAAACCCCCGTACATTATATTCAGCAGCAGCCACAACACCAATACCAACAGCAACAACAACAACAATATAAACCAAGGCAAATACAGGGAACACCCCAGAAACAAGCCCCCCAAACCCAGAATACACGCCCTCCTCCACAGTGTTTTAACTGTGATAGTTTCGGGCATATGATAAGTCAATGTAATTACCCCTCGTATTGCTCCCACTGTCACGAACATGGTCATCGCCGTGGCGATCGCCAAAAGTGTGCTGATAAAGCCCCTGCAGGGTATAGACCCCACTTTCAGAAACCAAACCAACCACGTTCCCAAAACGTATCCCAAAAGTCAACCAATCCCCAGAAACCAGTCCATTCCCAGCCTCAGTCGAACTACCAACCCAATAGATCACGACCACAGCGTCACCCACACTCTTACCCCATGTATAAACCCCAATACAACCAGCAAGGTCAACTAGTTCGGTACGTAGAAGTACCCGGGGAGGAATCATTTTCCCAAGAGAACAGTTTTCAAGAACACCCTCCAGCGTATGATATTCCCGTAGAATATGATCCAGGTCCTCCCATAGAAGACCATGTGAGCCCTTTTTTAGACCCTACATTGGAGGCAGCAGTTCAACCTCCTCCCTCCTAAATTACAGTAGTAAGCCCAGATACGCACACAAACTCCCCATCAGGATAATAGGTGCGGACCTCTTAGATTTTAATAATAAAATAAATTGTAGTACGGATAACCAAGATTTAACTGCTCTCCTAGATACAGGAGCACACGCGACGTTAATTAAGAAACAATGCGTAGATGAATTACTAGAGAGTACAAATTATAAATATGAACTTAAGGCACCATCCTGCCAACTTAGAGGAGTTACGGGCACACCCATACCCACATACGGAGAAATTGAGTTATATTTAGAAATTGGAAACGCGGTATACCCCGAAATGTTGTATAGTGGACACAGTCGCCACCTTTCAGACAGACATCCTACTAGGGATGGATTTTTTAACCGGAATCAATGGGAGATTTACCCAGCCGGAAAGTTAGTAAAGTGTCGAAATAGGACACACCATCTCCGCGAGGATGACAGACAACTTAATGCTAATAGACTTAGCTCAGTTCAGATTTCCGAAAGAAATAGGAAACCCCCTCTACTTGATAGCAGATCAAGTCGGCCGGTTGCATCCAGAGGGACAACCGCTCCAGAAATCAGACCCCAGGGTAATCAGTTCCAGTTGTTGAATCCAGTTGGATCAACCCAGGCAGTTTCCAGACAGTCAGTTTCCAGACAGTCAGTTTCCAGACAGTCAGTTTCCAGTCAGTCAGTTTCCAGTCAGCCAGCTTCCAGTCAGCCAGTTTCCAGTCAGTCAGTTTCCAGTCAGCCAGCTTCCAGTCAGCCAGTTTCCAGTCAGTCAGTTTCCAGTCAGCCAGCTTCAGTTCAGCCAATAAGGCAAATTTTAGTCGCCGAACCAGAATCAGATTCACAATTTTTCATATGCCCTACCGAGCATATAACAGTAGCACCTTATGAGAAGATTTGTTTCCTAGCAAAAGTAGTTAACAGTCAAGGAAAATTATTAGAGTCAGAGCGTACTCTGATTACAGAGAAAAGTAATTTCAAAAGAGATGTTCTTATTGCCCAAGTCCTTAGTCAGAGTCAGAATTCAGCTATCCCTGTTGTTTGTTTAAACAAAGGAGAAAGTCCTATAGAATTAACTTCAAATCAGAAAATAGGAACTGTTTCCACAGTAGAAGTAGATTCAGATTTCCCCATCAGTATGATAAATCGTGTTTCCAGTTCCTTAGAATTAAAGCCTTCAATATTAAAAGAATATAAGAAATGTCTGAAGCACTCCCTTCAGGAGTCACCAGCTTTACAGGATCCCAAACTAATGGAATCACTTCTCGATTTCCTGATAAGAAATAAAGATGTGATTGCCCTAACCGGAGATCCTCTGGGCCGAACTAATTTGGTCCCTTTTGAAATCAAGTTGGAACCCAATTCCAAACCCATTTTCATTCCTCCCTATCGGGTTCCACATTCTCAGTTAGTCACTATTGAGGAACACATCAAGGACATGTTGGAGCAGGATGTCATTCAGCCTTCAGCTAGTCCCTGGTCCGCTCCTATGATTCTCGTCTCCAAAAAGGACGGAACATCTCGCCCTTGTATAGATTTTAGACGCCTGAATAACATTACCATCCCAGACCGTTTCCCGATTCCAAACATGCAGGAAACAATTCTGAACGTAAGGAAAGCGAACTTTTTTTCATCCCTCGATTTAGCATCAGGTTATTGGCAAATGGAGGTCAGTCCCGAATCTCGGGCATTGACTGCTTTCTCCACTAACCGAGGCCATTACGAATTCCAGGTTTTACCTTTCGGAGTCCGAAATGGGCCTGCTAATTTCTCTAGGTTGATGAATATAGTCCTTTCCGACCTATTAGGTGTCGAAGCTCTCGTGTATCTTGACGATATTATCGTCTATAGTTCGGACATAAAAACACACTTTCAACGCCTTCATAATGTGCTATCACACTTGAGAAAAGCACACCTTAAACTGAAGCTTGCAAAGTGCAATTTTTTACAAGAATCCCTGGTATACCTAGGATTCCTACTCTCGTCCACAGGAATTAAACCTGATCCAGCCAAACTCGAAGCCCTGGAAAGGTACCCTGTACCCAAGACCATCGACGACGCCCGTGCATTTATTGGTTTTGTCGGATTCTATCGGAACTTTATCCCCCAATTTTCGAATATTGCTAAACCCATTACTAATTTGTTCCAGAAAAATTGGAAATTTAACTGGGAATCCGATCACCAACATGCCTTTGAATCTTTAATTAATAAACTAACCTGTCATCCCATTTTACAATATCCTGATTACACAAGACCCTTCATCATAGCCACAGATGCTTCCTCCTATGGACTAGGAGCCGTCCTGTTACAGGACGTAGACGGTGTGGAATTACCCATTGCTTATGCCAGTCAACTTCTCTCTGCACCTCAACGGAATTATTCCACTACGGACCGAGAGGCCCTAGCGGTATATTGGGCTTTGAAAAAATTCCGAAATATCGTCTATGGCTACGATGTAACCATCAAGACTGATCATAAGCCACTCACGTACCTCTTCAAGGACAAGCTACTTGAAGGACGATTGAGTAGATGGGCTCTGTTGATTCAGGATTTTGCAGCGAAAATCGTATACAAACCAGGAAAACTGCAAGTTATTCCAGACGGATTGTCGAGATTCAAGCCCGACGCCCGAGTGAATAAAATAGGACTTCTTCCTGTGTTCGACTACGAGTGTCTGCAATACTCCCAACAACAGGACCAACACACCCAGAACTTTCGGGCGCGCCTGGAACAAAAGGAACCATCGAAGGTAAAAGAACAGTACAACCTCAAAGATGGGCTCGTACATTTCAGGAACGAAGATGGAAACGACCTCGTGGAGATACCAAAGGATCTCGTTGATATAGCCATTGGACTTTGTCACGACTCACCTTTTTATGGACACATGGGGCCGGATCGCACCATCAAAAGTCTTTTGGAGCGATACCATTTTCCCGAGATGAACAGAACGGTACATGGATACATCGCCGAATGTCCGTCGTGTTTAAAGCAAAAGGGCAACGTACCATCCACCGCTCCAATGCATAAATATCCAGTATGCCAGAGGCCCTGGCAAAGAACTGGAATGGATATACTGGGACCATTTCCCAAAACATCAAAGGGAAATCAGTACATCATTGTGTTTACGGACCACTTCTCGCGTTACAGCGAAGTAGCCGCCATTCCAGACCAGACCTCGGAAACTGTGGCAAGAGCCCTAGTGGAACGCGTCATCCAAAACCATACCACTCCTTCCATCCTAATCTCGGATAACGCCCTTAGTTTCACTTCCAAACTGTTCGAGTCACTCTGTAACATGTGTAGAATTAAAAATACACACATTGTGGTATACCATCCGCAGGCAAACGGCTTAGTGGAAAGGCACAATCGGAAGATCTTGGAAGCCCTGCGCCACGTTGTCGATGCATCCTCCCGTACATGGGATGATTCCCTTCCCATGGTACAAACAGCCATCAACAATGGCTATAATGTGTCCATCGGGGACACCCCTCATTTCGTTCTCTATCACTACGACAAGCGTCTACCTTTTGATTTGCCCGACCAAACCGACCCGGCAGTCCTAACATCTTCCGAAATGGCAGAAGCAAATCAGCAACTAGCTGAACGATCTTTCAAGATTTTTGACATAATCCGCTATGCCCTCGACCAACGAAACCAACAGATGGAGCAAGAGCAACATAGGCGTCATCCCCGTCAACGGACTATAATCGTCGGTATGCGATGTTATCTGAAGAGCGTGAAACCGCCAGGGGCTCATCGCAAATTATACCCAAAATGGGATGGCCCATATAGGATTATGAAAGACTTCGGAAAAAATCGTTATGAAATCCTCGACCTCCGGGATCATTCCAAACTAAAGATCATTCAAGCTGACAATTTGAAGATAGCTTCCGAACAACACCTTCCCAAAAAACAGCTGCCAGGCGTTCGAGCCGCCTATCCTTCAAAAGGTCAAGATATTAACAAATCGGGCAGGGATCAAAAAACTGAAGTAGTCACCGCGGGAACCGCTACTCATGACGAAGATTGGTACCTCGTAATACCACCATTACTCGAGGCAATCTCTGAACAAGAGGAGGCCCCAGAGCCAAGCGTCCCATCGGACCCAGACCCTGGAGAAACCCCTTCGAGAGGATCACTCAGTGGAACTCCACCATCTCCACCATCTCCTCTGTCACCACCCTCGCCGATTGATGATCGACGCACGGACCCTACATACCGCCCGCAAATGCATCACCCACGTGAACTAGAACCTTCACATAAGAAACGAACCCGCTCAGAATCCGAGCTCAACGGTCGACCCCCATTGCCACCAAAACGAGGCCGACCCCTTCGCCCACCAACACAAGTATCCACACAAGTATCCACACAACTACCCCCAGCTCCGTATAACTTAAGGCGTAGAAATGAATAAAATTGTCCCCCTTATAATTTTCCAAATTATTTACTCTTGTAGACCTAGCATTAAAATTTCTACCGGAGTTGTTATAGAAAAACTTGCAGAAGGTAAATTTTTGAAAGGGCATGCGGACCTTTATATAAATTTGCAACCCCTGCTAGAATTAAAATCAATCTCCTTCAGATACAAACCCAATTAAAACGTTTGAAAGTAAAGTCCAGAATTCTTTCCAAGGAAAAGATCAGATTAGTCGCGTTCTGTTAGAAAATACCCTCGAAAATATTCAAACTACAGCACGCGCCCTATCAGAAATATTAGCCTTACCATGGATACAAACTGAAACTAAAAATTCAGAAAACTTTAACCAAAGAAGTAAAAGGGGACTGATAGATATAGGAGGGAAACTGTTCAAAGGTTTATTCGGATTAGCAACCGAAGAAGATATTAAAAGAATTGAACTTAAATTGAATCTCTTCGCGCGAAATCGACAATATAATGGACACATGTTAGAACAAACTATTAGGTCATTACACGAAAACAATCGCTTCCTTCACTCCCTTTCGGACAGATTCACATACCTTGAATCCATGTTAGCTCAATACAAAGAACACAAAAGATATCTAGAATTAATAGAGATAATGAACCTACAAGTAACCCTAATCGATAAATACTTCCAACGAATAACTACGATTCATTCCAAGGTTTTGCGTGCAACCCAGCTAGCCCAAGGAAAAATCACTCTTTCCACCCTAATACCAAGGGAAATACTTCAGTCCTTGATTCACACCGCCCAGTCACAATTAAAATTATCACCCATATTCCCACTCAACCACACTAATTACCCTCAATTTCTAGAATACACCTGGACTGTACATGGACCACGCCCCTACACATACCTCATAATTATACCATTTTTCGATTTCCTCACTTATGACGTTTATAAATTTCACCCTTTCCCAACACCCTACTAAAATAACTCTAATGTCTATCGATTGTATTTACCCACCGTACCACCTTACCTTTTCCTCACCAAAGATCTATCAACTTATTCTATGATGTCAGATAGCGACGTCCGGCATTGCCGATTCCCGCAACCAAATAAACAACTCATCTGCCCTCCACTCAAACCAGTTATTCTTCCCACTACTAGGTCTTGCTTTATCGATTTAATTCGTGACCGGCATGCCCCCGTATGTTCATTTAAAAAATTTCATTCCCCTAAAACCATCCAACTACGAATTGGACCAGACATCTGGGTTTCCTTCGCGAACAGGACTGCCGCTACCCTCGAGTGTCCATCGAATTATTCCCTCATTACAATCCCTATGGTTATTCGGCTACCAATTGGTTGCTCCTTGCGTTCAAAAGCCCTCCAAATACACAACCCGTATAAGGTTACCCTTAATAACTCATACCCATTTCCGTCGCAAATTAAATTTAAACCCGTCATAGAGATCTTAAATCTCTCCATAAAACCTGTAACCATACTACCCGAACTACATGCCCCTGAATGGAATGATCAATTGAGCCGGTTTAAAATTTCTGATGATAACCAAAATAATCTCTTACAAATACTACAACCGGTAACCATTTTCTCAACATCTGCCGTTAGTATCATTATTGTATGTGCTATTATCCTCGGTATATTTGTGGTGAAAAGATCATTCTGGGAACAAAGAAAACCAAGTGACACGGAACATGAAACTGTTTATGCACGACCAAGAGTGCGTACCCAGACCACGTGAACTAGACTTAACCACCCGACTTATGTTGTATATATAAATCTGTATTATAAAACCAATAGTTATCATCTAGTTAGCATTAGTTAGGCTGTTACGTTATTATATTAATATCATTCTAGAGGGAAGAGCCCTGTAAAAATGAACCATAAATAATTCCCATATTCCTATATTATCTTATCCTTCATGTAATTCTTGTAGTCATTTATATAGTCTCTGTATCCATTGTAAGAAAAAGTATCCATTTTAAAAATTCATGTGTTATATGGTTCATGTATTTATATAATTCTGTATATTCTTATATATGTAACTTTATATAATGCCTATACTCATATGTATGTACGTGTGTGTATTCATTTTTACATAAGGACCAAAATCGCCCAACGCGAGTTTGGATAAAATTTTTGATGTGCTTTCTACTTTGCTAAATAATTGGTGACCTGTGTTTTTTAAAATCTCGTAATCATTTTTTAGATTTCGCTTAATAAGGAATCCTGTTTAAGCTTTGCAATGTTCACATTTTGTATACACTCTCTTTCGTTATAAACAATGAGATCATGTCTTGCCTAAGCATTAAAATTGTACATCTTAAACCTTAAAATTTCACTCATATGCATATTTTAGTGTAAAGATGCATAGTCCGATTTCCACTTTTAGTTAACTTGGCAGATCATGATAACATCAGATCTGAAAAGTCGCGGTTTAAGATAAAAATATGGTTTTGTCTTCAAATATTTTGTTTACTCGTTCAAGCCTTACCACAGCTAAAAAATTTACTTATTTTTAAATATTGTGCAAAAATAATACAGCCTTCTTAGCATTTAATAATAATAATGTTAGCAGTTTTTGGGTATATAAGCCCATTAAAATTATTCCATTGGCATTCAGAAGCTAATTCAGAGGCTGAGCACTACCTGTATCTTTTAGCAGTAAAGTTACAGTTGAAGAAACTTTTTATTGTCCCCTTCGAGCCTTGCTCTCTTCAGAAAAACTTAGAAAACTTTCCGGATACGCTATAAGAAGAATCCGGAACCTTCAGCATTTAGATTGCAAATCTACCAGAGTCCTCCGAGCCACTATAGAAGAACTCGGAGAGTAACATAGAAGAAAACCACTTCAAGTCACACATCCGTTGCTTGCCTCCTAACCAGAACCCCCGTCGATCCGAACCACCCCAGGGCCATAGACGGAGGGGCTAACATATATATATATATATATATATATATATATACAGTATATACACACCCTCGATTAGGTACTTCGGCTTGCCGGGCCGAGGGGGCTCGTACACCTCGTGGGTTGTTGGGGTTTCCTCAACTCCTCGCGGGGTGTGGGCGAAGAGTTACCTAGTTGCGGTTTTTTTTTTTTTTGCTCCCCCATTTTTTCCGTCTCTCCCGGAATTTCTTTTGTCTTGACTCGGTCTTGTGCCTCTGTCAATTGTAGTATCCCCCCCCTCTGTTTGTATTTTGCAGTCTTGTGGTCATCGGGTGCACCCGCCGGGGGGCATCGCTCCGTGGTTGAGCCGTGCTCTGGGGACGGTACGGGCGCCCGGACCGCTGCTGCGTCTGGATTGGGTCTTTGCTTGGCCCTTAAAGGACAAATCTCCGTAGTGCCAATCTGCTGTTTTTAAAACGACAGTCAGGTTGGGGGGCGGGCTACCTGGGACGTTGGGCCTGCGCCTTGAAGGATGCAGCGGCGGATGGTGCATTGCCTTGGGTCCGAGGCTGTCTTTTTTGTAAAGCTATTGTTTATGGGTTCAATTTCTAAACTTCAATCCCCTCCTGTTGACGACTCTGGCCCGCCCTTGGATTTGGATAAGACTACTACTACTGGTCGTTCAGCGGCCTCTGCCTCCGCTGGACTGACCTTCAAGCCGTATGGCCCCCTCTCGTCCTCTGCGGCGTCTGGCTCTCATGGCCGGACTCGTGGTGGCCGTAGGGCGGGGTCTTCGCGGCCCTTGTTCTCTCGCCCACTCTCGGTTACCGTTACACATGGACCTGTCCCTGCTGTCAATTTCTGTCCGGTGGACAGGTTCCTTGTTCTCCGCCCTTCCGGGCAACTCAGAACGGGTGTTTCAGCGCCTTAAGACCGTGGGGGTTCCCTGTCGTTATGATATCCGCCCTCTGAAGGATGGGTCTCTTCTTTTGAAGTCACGTTCTTCGGGGGTGACTGAGTCCCTTCTACAGTTGCAGGATGTCTTGGGTTGCAGAGTTTCTGTGACTCCCCATCCGCAATTGAATAGCTGTCAGGACACCATTTTCGCTTCCCGTCTGCTGTCAATCCTGGTTGGCGAGTTGCAGGAGGATCTTGCCCCCCAGGGGGTAACGAAGGTCTTCCGCTTTTCGTCGCGCCGGGATGTTGCTCTTACCCCGTCCGCTCGTCTGCTCCTGACCTTTGACTCCCTTGTGCCTCCGGCCCAGGTGTTCTGGGGCGTGGGTGATCGCCGGTCGTGTGAGTTTTCGGTGCGACCATATGTGCCTGACCCGGTTCGGCCATGTTAGCTCTGCGTGCCACCGTGAGGGTAAGCTGTGTGTCCGCTGCGGTGGGCCTGCGCACCCTACACCATGCAAGAAGCCCCCGTGGTGCTCGAACTGCTCGGGGGCCCACCCTTCCTCCTCTCGGGACTGCCCCGTTTTCAAGTTTGAATTCGAGGTGCGGTCCTTAAGGACTACCGAATTCCTTAGTGCGCGGGAGGCGCGCGATAGGGTCCGTGACCGCGAGCCGCGGCGGGGGTTGTCCTTTGCTGCGGCTCTTGGCCCTGGCGGGTCCTCGGGGCCCTCCCGTACTACCCCGGCGTCTACCGGAGTGGTGCCCCCCCTGGAAGTTCCGGGGGTTGGTGGTCCTCCTGGCGCCGCGGGTCCTTCTTGTTCCTCTGCCTCACTTTCAGACATGCCATCTGATTCCCTGCCTACAAGTGCCCCTTCTCCCTCTCCGGCTGTGAAAAATGCTCTGTATGAATTGGTCCACAATTAACCCACCCCTTATATCTCCAGTCTAACTATAGAGTAGATTAAGTCTAGCCCTGTAGGGGTCAGCCTAGAGATTCCGGAAATGGTCCAGAGCGGGCAGATAAATTGAGGTTCACAGTAGGATTCCTCACCAAACTATGTTAGGGCAATCTACCTTCACCTTTGTTAAGCTATGAGTTGATGCTGGGTCTTAGGCCACAATGTAGGCCTAAGTTGTCTGACCCAGCTTAATTTAATGAGTCTTCTAAGTTAGAAGTTAGAAGATCCAACTGGGCTAAAAACACAATTAGTCACTTACTGCTAGTTATTAGAGAGTCCCTTTTCCCGTCTTGTTTGTTTATTAAGAGCGTACTTGCTGGTGGGGATCTTTTTCGTTGTCTGTTCTCGTCCCTTCTCCAGTTCCGTCCTTCTCGCCCCGTTCCTCGTTTTCGTTCTCCTTTGTTCTCCTTTTAGCGGGGCTTTTTCCACCAGCGTCGTCTTGGTTTTTTTTCTCGGTTCGTTGATCGGTAATGTATATCTATTACCGAGCACGCTCTTGTCACACAGTATATAAATACTAGTGTGGAGAATAACTCTGGTGAGCAACCAATTGGTTTCATCCACCCAGTTATTGACATAAAAGGAATTTAATAATTGTTAGATTAACTACCTACCTACTCAGTGAACCATTTTCGTTACCTCCCAACTACCCACTCATCAGTTTTCCATATACTGGGGCCCCCGGGAGATAAAAATTTTGGTGTCATTGTCACCAATTTTTATGTCTGAGTTTAGACTAGCTAACTATTTGACTGTAAATGCCTGTTAATCTGATTAACAGTGCCTATCCTCACCTTCTCATGGAGAAGGTGTAGCATTTAATTAGAAGAGAAAATATACATCCATAGGATGAAACTGTCTATGGTCTTTACCATAAGAAAAGAAAAAGTGAAAGTTAGAAGATAAAATTACAATTCCCCAGCATCTATTTTTTGTTGTAAAAATAGTCGCGCCTTTAATGCTGTTTGTCGCTGAGGTCTTGTGTCTGTCAATGTTGTAGTAGGATGCGTTACCACTCCTACTGTCAAAGGAATAGTTACTGGAAGTTCAGTGTCTCCAGTTGTTACTGTCAGTGGAGAAGGTTCTCCAAGTCCATTGTTTTGGGTCCAGACTCTAAAGGGTACAAAAGAGAAATGTCTCTTGTTGTGTCACCCGTTGAAGTCCTTAATTTGACCACTCTTGTTACCCCGTCTGCCCCTGGTCTGAGTTCTAAAACTCTAGCCAGAGGCCAGTATTGTCTTGGAGTACTGTCATGTATGAGAACAAGGTCCCCTACCTTAATTGTGTCAGACCAATCCTTCTTAGTCATTTGTTTATGTCTCTCCCTTAGACCCATCAAGTACTCAGTTTTCCACTGTTTAATGAAATGAGCTTTAACTCTAGTTAAATGTTGTAACTTAGTCTGGAGCTCATCATGTCGTTGAGTCCAGTTTGGGTCTTCTGAAGAGTCTATATTGTAGTCCGGCAGGAGACTAACTTGTTCTCCCCGAATCAAATGATTTGGAGTTAATGGTTCCGGGTCATTAATGTTGTCACTCACATAAGTGAGTGGTCTATTGTTAATGATGTTCTCAATCTCAGCCAGGAGAGTGAGCAACTCAAACAAGTGTATCTGTTTTTTACCAATTGCTTTCTTCAAGCAATTCTTTACTGTTTGTATATTCCTCTCCCAGATAGAACCATACCAAGGAGAGGCAACCGGAATATACTTCCACTTTATGTTTGAATTTTGTATATATAATTGTGTGAGTTCATCGCTTAACAAGTCGTGGATGACTTGTTCACCAGCCTTGAAATATGTAGCATTGTCAGTCCAAACTGTCTTTGGTACTGAATGTCGTGCACAGAATCTCTTAAAGACAGCAACAAAAGATTCTGCTGTAAGGTCCTCCACAACATCCAGATAAACAGCTCGTGAGGCAGCACATGTAAACAGTACAATGTACATTTTTTGTTCAGTGTCAACCACCCCTACAGTCAATGCTCCTGTATAGTCAATGCCTACAGTCTCAAAGGGTCTGTTGAGAGTAACTCTCGCCTCTGGCAAAGCAGGAGGATTTGGTTTCCTATAGGGCCTAGCATGAATACGCCTACATGTGACACACTCACTCAGGATTGTTTTAACAGTGATCCTTCCCTTGGGTATCCAATAAGTTTTTCTTAATGTAGTTAGTGTCTGTGGTACCCCCATATGATATACATCATTGTGTGTTTTCTGATGAGTAATGTTGTCAAATAGCTAAATCTAGGTAAAAGGATTGGATGTTTGCTTTTGTATGACAGTTTTGATTTGTCTAATCTCCCTTTACACCTTAGAAGGCCTTCCTCATCTCTGAACAAGTTTAGATCCACAACTACTGATGGTACAGGTTCTTTTGTTTGTTTCCCATTAGTCAAGAATTCTAACTCTTTATTGTACTCTTTTTGTTGTGCATGGCCTATCCAGTATTTGGTTGCAACTTCTGTATAATTATGATTGTTTTTATTTAGCTGTTTGTTAATTGTAGTTAAACAGTTGTGAGCAAACCTCAAACAGTAGGCTGTGACCCTGACAAGTTTACTGAAGTCAGAATAACGTTCATAATTAGTGATTGGTTCAACCTTTTCATTTGAAAAGATTAAATTTAATGTCAAGTTAACTTGTTCCACAGGCCATTGGTCTGTATTACAGAGCCACTTAGGTCCCATGAACCAAGTTTTGTTTGACTTCACAACTTGTAGGATAAACCTCTGGTCAGAAAGTCTCCTGGATTTTGTTTAGTTGGAACATAGTGAAAGTTTACTTGTAGGCTTTCATTAGCTTCAGCTATTTCTTTTAGCCTATTTCTTACAAAGATATTCTTACTATTAATGCTATCATTCCGTATCCAGGCAAGACAAATCTGACTGTCAAGCCAGATGTGGATATCAGTTATGTTCACATCATGGTAAGCATCCTTAAGCAATGAAATGGTTTTAATGGCTAATGCAGCAGCCAATAGTTCCAATTGAGGTATGGTTCGGGTAGGTTTGAGAGGTGCAACTTCCCTTTTGCATAAATAGATGACTTTCTGTAGGACTTACAAGATACGCACAAGCACCCATAAGCTTGTGTGCTTGCATCAGCAAACACATGAAGTCTCTGGGGCTTATCCCTAAACCCACATCACCTTTGAATTTTAATGTTCTGCACTTTTGTTAAATCAGCAGCTAACTTCTTCCAAGATTTTTGATTTTCATTTGTTATTGGATCATCCCACCCAACATTTGTCCTCCAAATTTCTTGGAGGAGAATCTTTGATTTTATTGTTGAAGGCAGGAATAGACCCATAGGATCAAAAATTTTGGAAGCCTCTGATAATATTTGTCTTTTAGTATTTGCTTCCTCATCAAGTTTAAAACCTTTAGTACAGATTGAATCATGACTGTTAGAAGTTGCATCCAAATACCAGTTCATACCTAAAGTTTTAACTCTGTCTGATGGCTCAGTAAGACCATTATTATCCTTTAAAATCTTTTTGTTTAAATCCTCATCATTTGAAATCCACTCTCTAAGTTCAAAGTTACCTTGTTGCATAATGTTTTGAGAATGTTCATAGACTTCAGATAATTCAGATTTTGTTGTTGTTGAGCCTATTAGATTGTCTACGTAAAAATGTTCCTTAAGGAAGTTCAATGTTAAAGAGTATTAAACTGGTTCAAATGATGTCCAATTGTCAATGCTAATAGGCTAGGTGAGCAATTGGCTCCAAACAACACAACATTAAATCTATAGGTTATGAACCCTTTATTCAAATCAAATGGATCCTTGAACCATAAGAACCTAAGTTGGTTCTTATCATATTCATTTTTAAGATTTATTCTCAAAAATGCCTTTGAAATGTCACTTTGTACGGCATATTTATCTAACCTGAACCTCAGTAAGATCTTCACAAGGTCAGAAATGAGATTAGGACCCTCAATCAGGCAATCATTCAAATTGTGTTTATCACTGTCTTTGAGGCTACAGTTATATACTACTCTGAGTTTTGTTGTTGGGGCATCGTGTCGATAAACCCCCCTGTGGGTTAAATAATGACAACCATCTTTTTTAAAAGGGTTATTTGTTACTTCTTCAATGAAGCCTTTCTGTAGCTGTTCTTTGAAGACATCACTGTACTTTTTAATATTATTATCTTGTTTGAGTTTTTTCATTACTTTATATAAATGTCCTTTAGCTACTTTGAGATTATCTCTTAAAGTTGGACAATTTATTTTCCAAGGTAACTCAATAAAATAACTATTGTCTTTGCACTGAATGGTGTCTTCAAATCTTTCTACCATTAACTGATCTTCTGAAGTTTGATTTGTGTCATGTATACCCACAGATTCTAGCAACCATAAAGTTTGAATTGCCTCATCCAAAGTTTCATTTGATAATGATGAATTAATGTTCTCAGTTGAGATAATATTATTCAAAGTGTTGCTATTCTTACAGGTGTTATGTAGGACTGAGTTGAGGCACATAGTATTTGTTAGTCATGAACTGTTTTGGTTTAGGTCTAGGTTGTATTTGGATAGGTCACCCAAAGGGGCTATCCCTGATGGAGTCTGAATAGCTATACCATTACCTATCTTCACTATGCCCTTATGAATAAGATTAATATAATCTGCCCCCATTAACATTTCAATGTTAGCTACTGTGTTGTTTGTGATATGTCTATCAGCTATTTTGTAGTGTTTTCCTAAATGATTTATGGTTTGTTCTAGTTTGGGTATAACCAGTTTGTTTTGTCCTACTTTAGAAATAATAACTGCTTCAATTTTCTCTAATTTATTTTCTAAATGTAGTTCCAGGTCAATTGTCTTATAACTATTTTTGTCCGAGTTATCCTTAACAAAGGATGCAATATTGAGTTTTTGTTCATTCGGGTTTGGTGTCAAACCCAATTTATTTACTACATTTTGCGAAACAAATGTTTGTTGAGAACAACAGTCTATAAGACATCTCACTGGAGTGGTTCTACCCTCACTATTCACTAAGTCCAAAGTAATAGTTGGTAAAAGAATCTCAGTGTTTCTTGTTACGTTGTTTGAGCAAACAGAATGTCCCATGAAAGTGGCATTTTCTTGATTACCTTTGTTTGGGAGAGGTATCTTTTGAGTTTGAGTACTATTGTTTGGACACTTTGGTGAATCACACATTGATGAGACATGTCGTAAACTTTTACAAAACTTACACTTGAATCTTAACCTAGATTTACAGTCTTTCTTATAATGTCCCTGGCCAGTACACTTTTTACATAGGTTCAACTGTTCACATCTTTTAGCTCTTTGGTTAAAGTCTGAATATTTGTCACACCCAGTACTACTGTGTTCATTACTTGCACAAAATTTGCAATGTAGTGTGTAAGTTGAGGCAGCAGTTACATTAAAGTTCTGTGATGTAGGTGTTCGTGTATTACAGTTGGTCACATTTGATTCTACAGTATCAAGTTTTGTCTGTTTGGCTGTAGCTAGTTGGTCTCTGGGAACAGTCTTTGGTTTATCCATAGTCTGGGTCTTATTTTGTGTTGGAATATTTCTCAATTTGTAATTAGTTAGGATATTGGGAAAGTGTTTTCTGATATCTTCAAGATTGGGATAATTTTCTCCCGTCTTTAGAACTAAAATATCTTTAACCCTCAAAGGAAGGCACCTAAGAACTATGCCTTGTATAATCCAAGATGAAGCTTTAATATCTATCTCATTGCTAACCAGTTGTCCTATAATAGCTTCTAATTTTGTACAAAAATTTTCCATATCACTATGGTTATCTTTTATGGGTGCAAAATCAAAAATTTGTTGAGATAATTCATATACAATCTCATCTTTATTAATGCAATTACGTTTTAAGAGATCAATAGCTACTTCATATGAATTCCCTACGGCTGGTAAATAGGCTATCAGGTTATAGGCTGGGCCTTTAAGGAAACTAGTTAAGTAGCTAAACTTATCAACAGTTGAAATATAAGGTTTATTACCTATTAAACTCTCAAATTTGTCAATGAAAGATGGGAATTGTACCGTGTCCCCTTCAGATGTGGTACTAGCAAAATGGGTAACTGAGCCCTCAATTCTTGTGACTCAGGATTTAGCATGCCACTTAAATTTTGTTGAAGGTTAGCTCTACTTTGATTAAAATCAGAATTAGGTTTATTTGGTGTTAAGTCAGTCAAACGAGACCGTAGTCTCCTTATTTGCTGTTCAATTGAGATTACCTGAACATCATTATCAGCGTAAAGGTCTATCAATTGTTCTTCAGCCATTTCTGATTCAACTAACTCTGAAATACTCTCATCAATGGCTATTATTTCCTTCTTTTTAGTTTCCAATTTAAGAATTACACACTCTAAATCTTCCTTACCTAGTTGTGTAATATTGTTAAAAGTGTTCACGGCCTTTGTAACAGCTCCCAACTTTGCCCCCCTTTTCTTTTTTAACTTTTTCAATTCCGCACTGTCCATGTCTAAGTCAAAATTGTTTAACTGGGGATCGTAATGAAATAGAGGACAAGAAGAAATTACCAGAGAAGAGAGAGCACAGACAAACAGTCAAGTTTTAAATTTGGTTTAATCCCCCCCAAGTACTTATGTGTCACTCAGGTCTAAGCTTATAAGAGAATGAGACTCTTTAAATGTAAATGTTTCCTAGTTAGGCCCTAGGTTGTAGACCTAATTAGGCTTGATTAGGTTAGGCTTAGGCTTAGGCTAGACCATTTAGCCTAATTCTGCAATTTTTGTTAAGTAAGGTTAAGGTTTGTTTATTCCCCACACACGGACCACCAATGTGAAAAATGCTCTGTATGAATTGGTCCACAATTAACCCACCCCTTATATCTCCAGTCTAACTATAGAGTAGATTAAGTCTAGCCCTGTAGGGGTCAGCCTAGAGATTTCGGAAATGGTCCAGAGCGGGCAGATAAATTGAGGTCCACAGTAGGATTCCTCACCAAACTAGGTTAGGGCAATCTACCTTCACCTTTGTTAAGCTATGAGTTGATGCTGGGTCTTAGGCCACAATGTAGGCCTAAGTTGTCTGACCCAGCTTAATTTAATGAGTCTTCTAAGTTAGAAGTTAGAAGATCCAACTGGGCTAAAAACACAATTAGTCACTTACTGCTAGTTATTAGAGAGTCCCTTTTCCCGTCTTGTTTATTTATTAAGAGCGTACTTGCTGGTGGGGATCTTTTTCGTTGTCTGTTCTCGTCCCTTCTCCAGTTCCGTCCTTCTCGCCCCGTTCCTCGTTTTCGTTCTCCTTTGTTCTCCTTTTAGCGGGGCTTTTTCCACCAGCGTCGTCTTGGTTTTTTTTCTCAGTTCGTTGATCGGTAATGTATATCTATTACCGAGCACGCTCTTGTCATACAGTATATAAATACTAGTGTGGAGAATAACTCTGGTGAGCAACCAATTGGTTTCATCCACCCAGTTATTGACATAAAAGGAATTTAATAATTGTTAGATTAACTACCTACCTACTCAGTGAACCATTTTCGTTACCTCCCAACTACCGACTCATCAGTTTTCCATACCGGCCTTGGGGTCTGGATCCTTGCCTACTCGTCTCTCGGGTGGGGAAGGTGATGCTCCGAGGGGGAGGAGGAAGCGTCGCCGTGGTCGGAGTCCTCCAGACCCGATCATGACCGCTGCTCGCCCTGCTTCCCCTTCTTCACCGGAGGGGAAGCTGCGCGCCGCTCCTCATCCGCTCGGGACTCCCCCCCCTATACGGAGGGCTGGTGAGGCGTCACCTCCCGGTGCCCCGACCAGTGTCCGGGTGTCGGTTGAGGTACACCGCCCCATGACACCATCGATTACTGACTCTGTTCCCATGGTGGACCCGGTCGAGAGGAGCCTGGCCCTTCTTCATGGAGTCTCTCTCCCTTCGGCTCCTGCTGAGAGTGGTCGGGTCTCTCTCCTGGATCTACCTCTCCCACCTGTGTTGGACCTTTCCTCCCCCCCCCTCAGTGCTTGTCTGGCTTGACGAGCCCTCGAACATCTGGTTCTCCCTAGCCCCCTCTGGTGGGGAGTCGGGGTTTCGGCTGGCCCCTTCTCGTCGTCTCTCCCCCACCCCCCAGGGTGGGTGAGGCAGCTGCGGGGTCGGTGGCCCCTACCCCCCCGTTCGGGGTGAGTCGGGGAAGCCGATTCCGTCCCTGGTTAAGGACCGTTGAGTTTGCTGCTCAGCTTGGTCCGTGGCTATTTCTCTGTTTTCTCTGCCTCTTATAATGCCACTTCCCCTTACAGTTCCATTTTGCATTGGAACTGTAGGGGGCTTTTAGCTAACTGGGAGAACCTTGCCTCCCTGCTGGAGAGAGAGCGGCCTTCCTGTGTTTGTCTCCAGGAGACTATCCTGGCTGCGCGGGGACTCCCTCGTCTCTCTGGCTATGTTGGTTTCCCTTGCACCCCAGATGAGCACATACGCCGGCGGGGTGCGGCGATTTATGGGCATCATTCGTTACCATCGCGAGGTGTGCCTCTTCGCACTTCCTTGCAGGCTGTGGCTGTGCGGCTCTTTTTAGATCGCCAGTACACTGCCTGCTCGATTTATATTCCTTCTCATGACCCTCCTTCTCGCGACGCGGTTCGCGAATTGGTGTTGCAACTGCCTCGACCGTTTCTCCTCCTCGGGGACTTTAACAGTCGCGACCCGGCTTGGGGAGATGTCCGGTCGAATAATGTTGCTGGTATGTTGCTCTCCTTAATGGAGGAACTTTCCTTTGCGTGCCTCAATTCCGGTGAACCTACCTACTTCAACGAACCCACGGGTTCATTTACCTGCATTGATCTCTTATGGCAGTAATCATTACCCAGTCTGTCTTGAGCCGGTCCGACCGCAGCCTGGTGTCTCGTCTCGACCGAGGTGGTGCCTTGCGCGGCCTGACTGGCCATCCTTCAGAGCTCGTTCCGTCATTGCCCGTTCGGTGTTGAGCTTTGGCTCTGTGGATGAAAGCTTGGAGTTCTTCGAGCGGGTATTGATGGGCGTCGCGGACGACTGTATTCCTCGATCTTAGGGTAACCCGCGGACGCGTAGCGTCCCGTGGTGGACTCCAGCATGTCACCGGGCGGTGTGCGAGAGGAAGAGGGCGACGCGCCGCTTCCACCGCACCCGGCGCGCGGACCACTTGATTGAGATGCGGCGGGCGAAGGCTTTCGCCCGCCGGACTCTCAAGTTGGCCCTTCGGGCCTCTTGGCGTGCTTTTGTGTCCGGCATTTCCTCGTCTACCCCTTCTGCTGCTGTGTGGCGGAAGGTACGTAGTATCGAGGGGAAGCCGGTCCCTGCTAGTCGCCCTGTCCTTCGGGACGGGGACGGCTTCCTTTCGGATCCTGCTGCTGTAGCCGATCGGCTGGCTGGGGCTTTTGCTGCGGTTTCCCGTTCGCCTTCAGCTGCGGATCGTCCTTTGTCGAATGTTACGTTCCCGCCGCCTGGGAACGAGCCCTATAACCATCTCTTTACGATGCGGGAACTTCGGGCTGCCTTGGCAACCCGTCGTTCTTCCGCCCCTGGCCCTGATGACATTCCGTATGACTTTATTTGGAATCTGCACCCGATGGCCCTACACTTCTTGCTGGATCTTTTCAACCGGGTGTGGGTTGAGCGGTTGTTCCCTTCCCGTTGGAGGGAGGCGATTGTGGTCCCGATACCTAAGCCGGGGAAGGATCCGGCGGAGGTGGCGGGCTATCGGCCTATTGCCTTGACGAGCTGCTTATGCAAGCTCCTTGAAAAGATGGTGGCCGTCCTTTACACTGGAGTCGCTTGGGTTATACCCCCCGACCCAGTATGGCTTTCGTCGATTTCGGGGTACTCTGGACCCCTTTCTCCTCCTTGGTCATGATGTACGGGAGGCCTTTTCCCGCCGGAATCTTGTTCTGGCCGTCTTTTTCGATGTCCAAAAGGCCTATGACACGACCCGTCGGGGAGTTGTCATGGACCGTTTGAAGTCTCTTGGTTTTGTGGGCTTTTTGCCTACATTTCTTTGTAACTTCCTCTGCCGTCGCACTTTCCGCGTCCGTAATGGGGCGGCCCTATTTGACCTGTATGTTCAGGAGGAGGGGGTGCCCCACGGGTGTGTCTTGAGCGTCTCCTGCTTCAATCTGGTCATGTCTGCGCTACCGGGAGCCCTTCCGCCCTCGGTGCGATGTTCCATGTACGCCGACGATCTGGCTGTCTATGCCGCGGGGACGAGTCCCCCCCTCGTGGAGAGGCAAGTCCAACTCGCGGTCAATCGGGTTGAACGCAGGGGCGTCGTCGGTGGGCCTTACGCTGTCTTCCCCGAAGACTTCGTGTGTGGCCTTCCTTCCGTCGAGGAGACGCGGATCCGGCGCCGTCCCGACCTTTAATCTTACACTCGGGGGGTCAACCTCTGGCCCTCGTTCAGTCAGTGCGTTTCCTGGGTATGGTTTTCGACAGCCGTTTGAGCTGGGTTCCCCACCTTCGCCGGCTGCGCGAGTCTGCAAGACGTACCCTGGATTTGCTGGGACATCTGTCGCATACTACATGGGACGCGGATAGGCGGACACTCCTCCGTTTGTACGTGTCCCTGGTACAGTCAAAATTAGATTATGGGAGTGTGGTGTATGGCTCCGCCTCCCGTACGGCTCTTCGGATACTGGATCCGGTCCTCTCTAGAGGACTGCGCATGTCATCTGGCGCCTTCCGCTCCTCTCCGGTTGATAGTCTGCAGGTTGAGTGCGACATCCCTCCCTTGGGGGATCGGAGGTCGTTCCTCATTGCTAAGCACTATCTCCGGATCCTCCGTCTTCCCAACTCTCCTCTGTTCCAGGTGGTGGAGAGGGCGTTCTGCCGGGATGGGGGTTGGTATTTCACCGACACGTTGACCTCCCTCCTCGATGGTATGGGCACTCCTCCTCCATCCGTTATACCGGTGTCTTTCAAGGGTGTGGCACCTTGGGAGAGCACCCTTGTTGCGTGCTGTAGGGCGTTGCGCCCCGTTCGCAGGGCCGATTCTGACTCTGCCTTGCTTCGGTCTCTGTTCCTTCAGCATGCAGCGTGTCACTCTGCGTGTGTTGCGGTCTTCACAGATGGCTCGAGGTCGTCGGGGGGGCGTTGGGGCTGCGGCTGTTCCCCAGTTGTCTGCCCTTGCTCCCCGATGTAACCCGCCTCCCTGATGAGGCTTCCGTTTTCACGGCGGAGCTCTATGCCATTCTGAGCGCTCTGGAGGGGGTGCGGGAGCATCCGGATGGGTCGTTTGTCATCTCTTCGCATTCCCGCAGTGCCCTGGATGGCCTGGAGTGTTTTGACCCTGTCCACCCACTGGTCCGACGAATCCAGCTACTGTGCCATACCCTTGTCGCTTTTGGTGGCAAGGAGGTGGTATTTTGCTGGGTCCCAGCACATGTTAACGTGGCTGGAAATGAGGCTGCCGATCGAGCTGCCCGTTCCGCGTGCCGACTACAGGTTTCACCCGTGTCCCTCCCCTTTTCCGATTATATCCCTGGCTTCCGTAGGTTTTTGCGCTCCCGGTGGCAGAGTCGCTGGGATGGCGCTACAGATAACAAACTTTGCAAGATTAAACCCAAATTGGGATGTTGGGCCTCTTCCTTCCATCGGTCGCGCCATAAGGAGGTGGCTCTGGCCCGCCTCCGTATTGGCCACACCCACCTGACAGATGGCTATTTGATGGCTGGGGATCGGGTGCCCCGATGTCCCAATTGTTACGTTTTCCTTACAGCTGCCCACCTCCTGGTGGAGTGTCCGCTTTACTGCGCTGCGCGCAGAGTATTTTCCCTTTTTGTAGAGCGTCGGGCCTTGTGATAGGCTTGGCGCTATTCTATCTGCAGGTCCCTACTTTTCGATAACCGGGTTGTTCTCCTTCCTCTTTCGCTCCCGACTTCTTTACCAGCTGTGACTCCGCTATGATCTTTCTGCTTCCCCCCCCCCTCCTCCTCCTCCCCCGTCTATTGTTCATTTCCATTAGCTGTTCCATAATCTTCGTCCTGTGTTCGCTCTGCTATCCACCATTCTTTTGGTGGCCATGAGCGGTCATATTTTGAAACAAAAAAAATAAAAAATTATATATATATATATATATATATATATATATATATATATAATATAATGTTATAATGTTTCAGACCAACATAGACTCTAGGATCCACTCATGGCTGGTCTACGTAATTGTGTATTGTGCATGTCCTCCGTGGTGGCGGAGGGGACCTACAATTTTACGTGGGTTCCGAACCACAAAGCCTTAATTTTACTACCTTAAACTATACCCAATCTATCAACATATGCGTCTAATCGATTTTTAAACATGTTTATAGACGTGCTACTAATTACTTCTACCGGCAAACTATTCCAGCTATTTACTATTCTATGCGTAAAAAAGTTTTTGGCAACTGCTGTCTCGAACCTTCTACTTGTCAACTTACACCCGTTATTTCTAGTCCTATTATATTGAGATATTTCGAAAAAGCTATCTCTACGTTATCGAACCCATTCATAATTTTGAAAACCTGGATTAGATCACCCCTTAGCCTTCTAGTCTCGAGTGTAGTCAATTTTAACTCCTTAAGCCTATCCTCGTACGACTTTGACCTAAGCGACGGAATCATCTTAGTTGCTCGTCTTTGAACTCTTTCGAGTTTGTCTATATCTTTTCGCATATGCGGATTCCAAAATTGGATCGCGTACTCCAAATGGGGTCTAACTAATGATTTATAAAGAGGAACTATAATATCGCGCGATTTGTACTCAAAATTCCGAGCTATAAAACCTAACACTTTGTTCGCTTTATTGACCGCTGCTGTACTTTGTTTCGCTACTTTTAAATCACCAGTGACTATAACTCCTAAATCTTTTTCCTGCTCTACGCTTGTTAACTCCTTCCCTGACATACTATACGCAAAATTACCGTTACGCGAACCTATATGTAAAATTTTGCACTTATCGACGTTAAATCTCATTTGCCATGTGACTGACCAATCAACGATTTTATTCAGATCTTCCTGGATTTTACCTCTATCTTCGTCATTAATCGCCCTACCACCCAGTTTCGTGTCATCCGCAAACTTTGAAACTGTACTGACTAGGCCGACATCTAAATCGTTAATATATATAAGAAAAAGCAAGGGGCCCAATAGAGAACCCTGAGGAACGCCACTCGCTACATTAGCCCAACACGACTCCGCTCCATCAACGACCACCCTCTGTTTCCTACCTCGCAACGACTCTTCTATCCAATTTATTACTACACCCCTGATTCCATGAGCCTTAGTTTTTTCAATGAGTCTGTGCGGTACGGTGTCAAACGCTTTTTGAAAATCTAAGTACACTACATCAACCGCCCGATGACTATCGTAAACGTCAACCACGCTTTGAAAAAATTCTAAAAGATTAGTTAAGCAAGATTTGTTTCGCTTAAAACCGTGCTAACTAAGTTATGCAACTCTAAGTGTTCGACTATACGATCCCTAATTATTGATTCCAGTAGCTTACCTACACCAGACGTTAAACTGATTGGCCTATAATTTCCCGCCGCACCTTTATCGCCTTTCTTAAAGATAGGTGTTACGTTTGCTAACTTGAAATTATCTGGTACGCACCCCTCAGAAATAGACGCATTAAAAATCGTTGTTAGCGGCACAACAATGCTATCTTTTAATTCTTTTAGTTGTATGGGATATATGGAATCCGGTCCCGGTGATTTACGCATTTTCATTTTATCAATATAACGCATTACCTTCACTTCACTAACCACAATATTATCCAAAATATTACCATTATCAAACGGTATTATGTGTATGACTGTAGGGTTATTCGTTACATCTTCTTTAGTAAAAACTGGCGTAAAAAATTCGTTTAACAAGGTAGCCATTTCCTTGTTTTCAGAAACTAGCTCTCCGTTAACATTTTTCAACGGCCCCAAGACACTTTTTACTGGATTTCTATTGTTGACATATTGAAAGAATCGCTTGGGGTTTTCTTTACCGTCACGAGCTATGCAGATTTCAAATTCGCGCTTGGTTTTTTTATTACACTTCGCTTCACGCCTTAGAGATATGTAGTTGTTTCGTAACCACAAATTGTCTTTATCGCACTTATGTAGCCTATAAGCCCTATCCCTACTCTTTATAATGTCTCCTACTCTAGAAGTAAACCACACGGGCTTAATTTTGTACGGTACACATTCCTCATTTATAGTCCTAAATACTGTTTCAAACGATTCCCACATTAGTTTTGCGTTGGAGATCCCCATTACGTTTTCCCAATTGACGTGTGACAATTTATTTCGAAATTTACAAAAGTCTGCGTGCTGGAAGTTAGGAATTTTCGTCAAGTTAGCTGGTTTCGAGTGACTTACTGAGAGGACAAACTCTACCATATTGTGATCGCTATTGCTTAACGGTTCTATTACTTGAAGATCATTGATTAGCCTATCATCCGTAGTTATTACTAAATCTAAAATACTGTCCAACCTCGTAGGTTCCCCAACCTTTTGAATAAGAAAACTATCCTCGGGAAATTTAACTAAACGATTACCTTCCGCGTCTCCCTGCATTGTATCGTAATTCACGTTGGCGCAATTAAAGTCACCCATAACTAAAGCCTGCTCACTACCTATTATTCTCTAGTTCACGATATAACGCTTCTTCCGTATCAGCTGTTTGATTAGGGGGCCGATATGTAACCGCAACAAGAAGTTTGAAATCGTTCAATTTAAGTTCTGCTATAGTCGAATCTATCGGTTCTGGAATTGTGTGCTTTACTTCTATAACGTTCGCAATATTAGCTTTGATATACAACATAACACCGCCTCCTCGCCTACCTATTCTGTTTTTAACAAAAAGTCTATAACCTCTAATTTGATACTCCACTACAAAGTCACGTGTTTCAGTGCTAAGCCACGATTCATTTATCGTAATTAAATGATAGTCATTACAAGCAGTTAAAGAAAAAATTCGTTTATTTTATTTCGTAGGCTACGAGCATTTAAGGATATAACCTTCAAATTGTTGGTAATTGCGACACCTCGAGCGCAGGGGAAATTTGTGGAAATTACGCTGGGACCGTTCGAGTTACGGCAGCCTGAAAAGAAGACAGTATTATGAAATAGTCTTCCTAAGCGCGCATCTCCAACGTCATTAAGATGAAGTCCATCTCCGAGGAACAAGTCCCTCCTGCCGTAAAAACTGCTCCAAAATTTCGCAAAATGCACTCCTTCCTGTTGGCAAAGAGACTTTAGGTTATTGTTGATATAGGTCGCCTTGCTGTAGAAATCGCTACGTTGGATAATTCGAGGAAGTATACTTGTTAAAACAATCTTATTAGTTTTTTCCTTTAGTCGCTCTAGTAAGTCCCTGTACCTAGCCAGCAGTTCTTCCGATCTAGAATTTAAAACGTTATTAGTACCAACATGAATAACATACGTTGTGTCCTCAGAGGTACAGTCTCTGAAATGGTCAACACTATTAGTTATATCCTCCACCCTTGCACCAGGTTAGCAGTAACGGCGCCTACGACGAGGGTTTCTCCCACAGAATTCCTCGAGCTGCCCTCGAACAATGGAATCGCCAACGAGTCGTATTTCCAGTTCATCAGCATCTTCGAAACATAAAATTTATTGTTTGTTATTATTGGTAGACAAGTCTTCGGTCTCCTCAATGAGGCCCTATTACGCACTCGAAAAAAGGGTTGGGAGCTAGGGAAAGAGAGAGGGCTATTAGTACTATTTATATTATTAGTAGAAACTGAGGCAGGAGGGGTCGTAACTGGAGTCTCAAGGGATTCTAATTTTGCCGTCAGGAGCATCACGCTTTCTTCAAGTCTCACTCTGGCCTCCCTTACGTTCTAACACGTTCCTCAGGACTTCCATGCTTGAGCACCACCTGCAAACTAACTGTTCATTATTATTAACCATTATAAACGCGTAAGCGGCCAATTTCCCTTCACAGCGACTGCAAGTACTTGACGGGGGTGCCATGCTCTTAATTAGTTAAAAAACAAAAAACAAAAAAAAATCCGGGCGTTTGGAAATTAATAAATTACAACGTAGGTCTACCGCGTGCTTATTGTACCGTCACCTGCGCAAACCCGCAAAAATGTTCCTGAAACGCAGAAACAGCTTCTTGTAACACAAATTTATACTAAATGAATATACAGGGTGTCCCAGAATTAACTATTTCAATGAAATCGGACAAATTTTTTAAAAACACACTTTTATTTATGTTTATCATGTTTAATATGTGTTAAAAATGTATAAATTTCTAAATTTTTTTCATAATTTTATTTTCATAATTTTTTCATTATCTGGTCCAATGAAAGACCGTCTGAAGTCATAGAATAGCAAAGAGACTCTCCAAAAGTTAACGTGTGGCTTGGAATGACCAAATCCAAAATTTACGGTGCTCCATCTTCTTGAAAACAACATTATCAAGAATGCCATCATCAAGAAGCTGTGGTTCGAGAAACTGCTGAAGCATATCAAGGTAGACGGTACCTGTTACAGTTGCTCCCGCAAAGAAGAATGGGCCATAAATTTTGGATTTGGTCATTCCAAGCCACACGTTAACTTTTGGAGAGTCTCTTTGCCATTCTATGACTTCAGACGGTCTTTCATTGGACCAGATAATGAAAAAATTATGAAAATAAAATTATGAAAATAAAATTATGAAAAAAAATTAGAAATTTATACATTTTTAACACATATTAAACATGATAAACATAAATAAAAGTGTGTTTTTAAAAAATTTGTCCGATTTCATTGAAATAGTTAATTCTGGGACACCCTGTATAATTAAGCTACCGACGAAAGCTCTGTACTGTAAATGAAAAAGTATTGCTAAAACTTATCTGTCCGCTATTCGACCGACTGTTTTCTTTCCGTTTTTCCTTTTTCCCACGGTGAGTGACCACACACTACTTGATCCCCTGAAGGAAAGGAAAATGAACCTTATGAAAGCACGTTTTCTGATAGATTTGAAAAAACAAAAAAAGCAAACCAAGGGAATTTCAACCTTATGAAACCTCGGTTAGTAATAGATTCGAGAAACAAACAAGGCAAGCCACGTGCACTAGCCTTGGCTTAATCAAATAATATAGTAATGAATAAAGTCAATAAATGAAATATATTCGTTAATGAATGATTAGTGACACGAAGTAATTTAGGTAAGAATGCACCAAACGCTATTTTTTTTTTTTTAAACACCAACGAAAACCACTTATTGAAATGGTAACACTGGACACTCGATAAAACACGTCTGTTCACAAGGAAAGACTGATCAGACTGATATATATATATATATATATATATAAATATATATATATATATATATAAATATATATATATAGAGTATATATATATATATATACACACACACACACACACAGGGTGTCCCGTAAGTCTGGAACCATAGGGTAAAATGTTTTTCCGTTTATGCAAGTGCCCATGATGTCTTTGAGTAAGGAAGAACGCATCCAGGTAATTCTGCTAGTAGGAAATCGGAGTCAGAGGGAGGTCGCTGAGGAATTTAACAGATTGCACCTGGACCACGCGCCGATAACACACAGCTGTGTCGGCAAACTTGTAGCAAAGTTCAGGAAAACGGGATCCATAGGAGATAAACCACGCAGTGGACCTCCGAGGACATCCACCAACGATGACACAGCCGCTACCATCCTCGCTCATTTCACAAACAGTCCCCAAAAGTCTCTTCGGCGTTTTTATTGCCGTTTTTATCATTTTGCCCTATGGTTCCAGACTTACGGGACACCCTGTATATATAATATATATATATAATATATATATATATATATTAGGGTGTTTCATAAATTAAAAGTTTGGAAAAAGTTTAATCCACATGGATCCCCTTGTTCCATTTGCTGAGGAGACTGATAAACCGAAGTATTAATTCAATAGTTTAAAGTTTACGGGTCCCCAGTTTGATGCTCTGGCAGATCATAAACGGAAAAAATTAAACAAAATCTGTCAATGAATTTTTATTCAACAAACGAGTACCATTTCACTACAGATTTTCACAAAGATACAAAAAACATAACCACTTCTTGCGAATCATTTGTCCATGAAATCCTTCTTGGTTTTATTCGGGTATTTCGCCCTATGCTGCATCACAGTTTTGAGCAAATACTGCTTCTGCTCTTCGTTCTTCGTCAGAGAACAGTTGAACTCTTTGGTGAGCGCGATGGCTCTTTCGGCCCGATCGTTGACGACAGAGATTTTGTTAACAGTTGCCGCTGCTTGCTTGAAGCCCTCTACTTCAGTCCACTCGGCAACTGGCTTTTTCAAGAATTCTGTGTCCAAGTCGAATGCATGGAAGAAAGCCATCGTCTTTCCTGTCACGAACTCCGCCAGGTGTTTCGAGGCAAGATTCCTGACGTTCTTCCCTTGGGGTCGCTTGAGTTCCTTTTTCGATGCGGGCTTACCCAAACTGACGACCATCTGAGCCTTTTCTTCATCTGCCACATCTGCGTCGAAGAACGCCATGGCAATAAGAGTCTCAGAGATGTACCATAGGTGTCGAGACATGGCTTCTTGCGCAGCGTTAACACACGAATATCCCGACATGGCAAAGGCTTCCGCGTCACGCAGAAATTCCAGATCAACTGCGGCAGCCTTGCTTGAGGTTGCAGCACGAGTCCAACCTCGGATGTAGACGAGGGACACGAAGAGACCTACGGCTGTCAGAGCTTCCAACTCGTGACTCGACATCTTGAACTGCTTCTTCAGTAGAATTACTTTCAAGGAGTAGATGGCTATCGCCATCCATCGAGCGTGATGGTAAGCGCCAGGGGCTCTGAGAGGAAATCCACCACTTTTGCTTCTCCCAGGAAGATGAGAACCAACTGTAGCAGTTCCTTGTAGTCATCGCGCTGATGCGACGTGCTCACCATCCCTCTCACCAGCAGGACTGACTTCTCCCTCATAGAGTCATTGACTTGAGCAAAATCGTACGGCCGCACGTCCAACCGGTCGATGAACTTCCATTGTGCCTGAAACCTCTTGAAAACGGGTATATCGGGGCCACTTGAAGGGCCGTATGCACGCTTGAAGACGGAGCTGAGGATGACTTCATAGATGTGATGCCGACAGGGGAAGTACATGAGTTCTCTGCCAAGACCTTTCTCAATCAGGACGCAGGCCCCGATATGAATCCCGGTGTTCGACGCTGTCGTGTCGAAAGACAGTCCCCGCACGCGCTCTTCCATCCTGTGTTCCTTGACCAAATCCAAGCAAACTCGCGCTATCTTCTCGCCGGTTCCGGACGTCACCTTAGGAACGCCGAGCAACTTCTCCTTGCCGTCGCCAGAGACGAGGACGGCGATCCGGTCAACGCTCTCCTTCCATTGCTCATTGTCAGGTAGGAGCTTACCGTCCCAATGCAAGACAAGAGGCTGACCAGGACAAACTTCGTCGGATTGATAACTTTCAGCAGCCACCTTCCTGAGAGCCTTGCGTGTGCGGTACATGGTACTGGCAGAAATGGACAGTTCATCCAAGTCAAAACCTAGTGATTTAGCCGCTGCAGCGTACGACATAGCTGAATCGCGGTACGAAATATTCAGCCGATCGTAGTAGTCGTCACATCCTGTGAGATCAGATTCCTGCGTCGCTTCTTGGTATTTCCCTTGGAGGAGGATGGAAAAACTTCCACGGTTGGGTCAACGACATCTGAGTCAGTCTCTGACGAAGTTGAAATCACTAAAGCCCCCGTATCTTCTGCAGCTCCTTGTTCCTTCCTGGCCTTCTCCTGTTGTTCCTTAATCTTGTCCAGCCTCTTCCTTTTCCTAATCTCCTTATAGTGAAGCTTCATGTCAACAGGGCCCATGCTGCAGGAATTTGGATCTTCACGCTGCATGTCGAGAAAGTGGATGTCCTCCTGATTCTTCATCATTTCCTTAGCCTGTGAATGAGCAATGTCCATGATCTCCTTCGCTATTGCCTCCTTGAACATCGCCTCCTTCACTCGGAAGGACTCTGCTTTATGTGACTTGTGCTTCACAAGCCGGTCGTATTCCTTGAGAAGGGATTCCATCTTCCTCAAGGCCGAATCTCGACGCATCATGGGGATTCTCGCTCTCTCCCAAAATATGAGACAGGCATCCAGGCACAGGTTCAGGCATTTAGTACGTCCAAATTTTTGCTCCTTTTGGTGGTAAAAGTACTTTTTGAGTACTTGCAACTGAGTTGGAAGGCCACTTGATGTGATGTTCGCATCCGTCTGGCCAATAAGAAACACTTCTGTTTTCGCTCTGGTAGACACCTGGAAAAGAAAACAAACTAAATAATTCCACAGAAATAATTTCACATCGTAATTAATTTCATTAATTAAATAAAGAAAAGCAGTAACTGGGACTCGAACCAGTGTCATAGCCGTTTGGCGGCATCGCTCAAGTCGGCGTACACAGCACGCTATCCACGACACCATCTAGGGAGTGGATAGCGTGCTGTGTACGCCGACTTGAGCGATGCCGCCAAACGGCTATGACACTGGTTCGAGTCCCAGTTACTGCTTTTCTTTATTTATAAAACTGATACGTGTACACTACGTTCTCTTTGACAATTCATTAATTAAATAAATTTCAATACCGCAGTAAAATTACATTAATTAGTATCATAAATAATTACCAGCTTAGTTGTCCAATATGCAACAGACTAATTAATTTCATGTAATATTAATAATAAATATCACTACCAGAGTAAAATGACAGAAATTAAATAATAATAAATTTCAATACCACAGTAAATGAGATAATTAGTAGCATATATAATTACCTCCATAGTTGTCCAATAGGCTATACAACACGAACCGCTCAAGTGACGAAGAAAACCGTCTTCACTGCAGGCAGGCGAGAAATGAACTGACAAAAACTTACACAAACGTGTTTTCTTGTTCTTTAGAATACGGAGAAACGTGTGGATTAAAACTCCAAGCTCATTTTTATTTTACCCTATAGGTATGAAACACCCTAATATATATATAATATATATATAATATATATATATATACACACGGGGGTTGGACAAAATAATATGAACACCTTGATAAATGGCGGTTTTTATTCTTAATATGGAGTTGGTCCTCCTTTAGCGGCAATAACAGCTGCAATGCGTCGGGGAATTGATTAATACAGCTTTTGGACAGTGGCTAGAGGAATCCTGAGCCATTCTTCGAGCAAACCCTGCTCCAGTTCCTCCAAAGACGCCGGCGGTGGGAATCGGCTTCTGACCTGCTGCTCCAACTGACACCACAGATTCTCGATAATGTTAAGATCCGGGGATTGTGGAGGCCAATCCAAGCGTTCTACGTCACTAACATGCTCTTCAAACCAGTTTTTAACGACCCCAGCGGTGTGGATTGGTGCATTATCATACTGGAAGACGGCGCCGCCATTGGGAAACAGCGTTTGGACCATGGGATGGACCTGGTCAGCCAATATTGACAGATAGACCTGGGCGTTAACCCTACCATGCAGTACTACAGCTGGGCCAAGAGTATTCCACGATATTGCTGCCCAAACCATCACAGATCCGCCTCCATGCTTAACGGTTGGGGTCAGGCAGTCGGGGTCATAAGCATCTTTAGGCTGTCTCCAGACGTAAACTCGACCGGAACATGGAAATAGCGTAAAGGAGGATTCGTCGGAGTAGACTACATTCTTCCACCGGTCCATTGACCAATTCTTATGGTCATTACACCATTTTCTGCGCCGCTCAATGTTGATGTGCGAAAGGAAGGGTTTGGCAATTGCAGCCTTCCCATGGTATCCAGCTCCATGGAGCTCGCGACGTACAGTTCTGGTCGATACCGGGCTTGCAAGATGCTGGTTAAGCTCTGCAGTCACTTTTGGAGCTGTGGTCTTATGGTTCTTTGTCACAATGCGCTTTAGCACCCGGCGGTCTCGATCACACAGCTTCTTCTTGCGTCCACTATTGCATTTGTCGGTGCTTGTCTTTCCATGGTTTTGGTATGCAGACATGACCATAGAGACAGTTCCTCTGGATACATTGAACATCTGAGCGGTTTTCGTCACCGATGCACCAGCCATCCGCTCCGACAATTTGCCCTCTTTGGAAGTCTGACAGGTCTTTCATAACTGCTAATTCATAATTCACTCAGATCTGTAAAAACAACGTGAGGGTTATAACATGACGTATACACTCTCTGTTACGCATTTAAATAGGTTTGCCAGTCATTTGACCGTTTACTTTGTGTCTGAGCAGTCCGTAAAGATAACCAGTGAAATCGGCGGGTGTTCATATTATTTTGTCGAACCCCTGTGTATATATATATATATATATATATATATATATATATATATATATATATATATTATATATATATATATATATATATATATATATATGGGATGAATTTCACAATTAAACACGTGAAATGAATGAATGCTGCAAACACACAAGGAAAAAGAAAAACGATTCCAAGGCCTTTCTTGTATTCAGAGCTACACCTCGTCATTCCCTGACGAGGTGTAGCTCTGAATACACGAAAGGCCTTGGAATCGTTTTTCTTTTTCCTTGTGAGCTTGCAGTATATATATATATTATATATATTAATATATATATATATATAATATATAGTTATAGATATAGATTAGATATAGATTAGTATAGATATGATATAGATTAGATATATATATATAAAATATAGATTAGATATATATATATATATATATATATATATATATATATATATATATAGATAGATAGATAGATATATATTACGAGATAGCTGCAAAGGATACACAATATACAAAATTATACATGTACAAAACCCACATATTAATTCGTCTTGGGTTGAGTGACCTTGAATCAAGCACTGACTTGATTCAACCTGTGTTTGCAGATTTTGACAAGCAAAGGCTGGAAATGTAGAGCCTCTTAATGCAGTGTATAATAGGCAGCTGTATACTCGCACATATACACACATACTTACACACACAAAAAACGAATTACCCAAGCCAATATAATTCGAGTATGAAAAATGTTTAATTTGTAGCGACCTCTAAATCTGCTCCAATTTGCTCAAAATTTTGTGAGAGGGTTACTATTGCATAGTGTAACAAGAACAGCCTTGAGGAGATTGACATTTTAAAGTTTGAAGTTTTACCATACTATCTTCGACCACCCTTCGTTTTTTTCTTTCTCCTCACCCTCTACAATTGGATTTGGGTAGAGGGCACCTTCCCCTCCTGTTGGAGGGAAGTAGTGGTGCTCCCCTTCCATAAACCGGTAATGACCCGATATTTCCCCTCAATTACCGCCACAATTTACTTTCTCCAACACAGACCAGTTTTCGCAGGGGCCGTAGCACCACTGACGTTTTAGTTCAGTTGGAGACTGTGGTTCGTGCGTAATTTGCAGAGCGGCGTCACCTTTATGCATTTTTTTTTTATTTGAGAAAGCGTATGACACCACCTGGCGGTGGTGGATCTGCCGAAAACTTTATCGTGGGTTTCGGAGGTTTTCTCCCTTCCTTTATCTCGAACGTTTTGTCTTCCTGTTCCTTTCGTGTTCAGGTAGGTACTTCCCCTCTCTTTACATTCGCGGAAGGAGGGGGTTCCCCAGGGCAGCGTCTTGAAGGTCGTCTGCTTCGCTTTGGCGATCGACGACGTGGTGACGGCTCTGGCCCTGGTGATTACTGCCACCCTCTATGTCTACAGATCACGGGTTTCGATTTTCTCCTTCAAAAATGGTGGCAATGCACTTTTGTCGACGCCGCCGCTGCACTGCCGTGCCTTTTCTCTCTCTCTTTATGGATCACCACACCCCTTGTTCCCGAAACTAGATTTCTGGGTCTCTTCCTTGATTCCCGCCTCTCCTGGATTCCCCACCTGAAGTCTCTGAAGGCGTCATGCCTTCAGAATTGTACCCTTCTCAAGTTCCTCTCTCATACTGACTGAGGTGCTGACCGCCATACCTTTGGCGGCTCTACCACTCCCTGTTGCAAAGTAAGTTGGATTATTGCTGTCAGGCCTATTCCTCCGCTCTGCGCATGCTGGACCCGATCCGCTCCTTCGGTGTGCGCATTCCGATCTTCTCCTCTCGTCAGCCTGTATGCAGAAAGTGGCCATCTCCAGTTGGATGCCCACCGTACCTTGGAGGGTCTGAAATACCTATTCCGCGTTCGACAGTTTTCTCCCCACCCGGGTCTTCCAATCCCTCTTCGGCCCTTCTATTGTGGCATGCTTTGACCGTCATCCCCCTTCGATCCGACCGTTTGGTCTTCGAATGGCCCACGTCCTGTCTTCTCTGGGATGGAGGGGCGAGATCTCTCCTCTCCCTCCTCTAACTACCCCCCGTGGACCCTTCCTCGCCTCTGTATCTGCTCCCTCTTTTCTACTGTACCGAAGTCAGTCCCACCCGTCCGCCCTTCGACAACTATTTCCATCCCACTCCTCTTCCCATGCTGACTATCTCAGTGTTCACTGACGGTTCTCGCTCGCCACTTGGAGTGGGCTGCGCGGCCGTCTTCCCATCGGAAATTAAATTATTATCCCTCTCCCCAGCGGCTTCCATCTTTACAGCGGAACTATCGGCTATTCTTTTGGCCCTTCGGTTTCTTTCTCAGCTCCCTTCTACATCTTTTATTATTTATACTGACTCCAGTAGCACTCTTAAGGCCTTGTCCTCTCTTATCTCTCGGCACCTACTGCTGCGATAGATCCAGGACTGGCTGGTCCTTCTTTCATCACGCCGTAAAGTAGTTGCGGACGCTGCGGCGAAGGAGGTGTCTTCCCTGCCTTTCGACCCTAACATGCCTCTCCCGGCGTCGAACTTTACGAGGGTTTTCCGGGAAGCACTCCTTCGGCGGTGGCAGCACCAGTAGGAGGATCGTGTCCGGGAATTCATTGAGGGCGTTGAAGCCCACGATTCGTCAGTGGCCTTCCTCCTGTCAGCGTGATCGATGGTTAGAGACAGCTCTGATGCGCCTACACACCGGTCATACTCTTCTCACGCATGGGCATCTTGTTCGCTCCTAGTTCCTCCCTCTCTTACTCCATTGTTGGGCGATCCACGCCTCTACCAAAGGACACACTTTTCTCTCTTCTCCGTCAAACTGGCCTTCTACTCTATTTAGTATGACTCCGATGTAATTTCTTCCTCCCTTTGCTGTTCATAGTGCTTTTACTCTTCTCTCTTACGACTTTTCTTTAGCTGTTACTCCTTCAAAGTCCTTCTCACCCCATCTCATTGTGCTCTCTCTTTACTTTAGTTTCAGCGTGATATGACTTTAGTCGTTGAAGCACCCGTGAAGCACTGCCATTCATTCACTCATTAAATGCCATTTTAGAATTCACACTGGAGAAACATCAATAACTGAATAACAAACATGAGTAGTCAAGTTAGCCTTACATTTCACACGTCTTTTGGATAGAGAAACAAAAGAAATACCAGCACAAAAATAACAAGGAAGAAAAGCGCACTCTTGACAAAGGAGAAACTGATTGAAAAAATTGAAAATTGGAAGTGTGTGATAGCAGGATGATTTGTGGAAGAGTTGGGGGAGTAAATTGATAGAGAGAAATTCCTGGAGTGACTCAAAAAGGGGTACTAAAATTTTATAGTAAAAGATTATTAACAGGCACACAAGATGAAGCCTTACCCATAAAGGTTAAATTAGTTCCATTAATTGTTTTTATTTAGATAATGTGGATTTAAAAAAGTCAGCACCTTGTTTATACCCCCAACCCCCGACGGGGTTGGTATATTCATTATAGGCACAAATATTTATCATGAATACGCCTTTTACTTTAAGCATAACTGACATTGTATAAAGCAATTAATTTTTTGTATTGTACTTTCAGAGATATTCCAACGAAAAGATGACATTACCAGCAAAACTGAACTTTGAAAGAAACAAATCCTTGGTTGATGGTAAGGAATCAGAAAATTACTGTGCATTGGGTGCAAATTATGTTAGTTTGTTTGATGACAGTGACATTGATTCGGATACATTTTTTAGTAATAGTGACACTACTTCATATGATAATGAAGACGAAGAATCAGTGCCAATTGCCAAAGAAACTTCAACTGGTTGGAAACTTATTTTTGATCCATTTTCTGATGGTAGGCCTGAAGACATTGCTCCGTTGAACCAACCATATGAAGGAATAAATCCCGAGATAAATATGGCGAGTGAAAAACATAGTAATTACTTCAAACTCTTTCTTAGTGTTGAGGTTATGCAGTATTTGTGTGGGTGTATAAATGATCGTGCTGAAGATTATTTCCAGGGCTGTGGAGTCGGCACATAAAAAACCGAATCCGACTCCTCAATTTTTTGTCTATCCGACTCCGACTCCGACTCCGAAGGTATATTAATTCTAAATCTGCTATGATGATAATTACACAAGAGGCATTTCATCACCACCACGTGAAGCATCATCATCTGTGGTCATTGTTACGGTAACTTTGTCTGTAGTAAAGAATCTTGTAAGTGGTGCTTGTCGTTCAGTAGATTTCTGATCTTTTGTTAACTTTGAAGTAGTTGGAAGGTTTTTATTACTATCTTTCTCAATGACAACTTCTAAAATTTTGGGATGGAAACACTGCAAATGTCTTTTCAAATTTGATGCTCTGGTTGGTGCATTTTTATCAGAGCCAGTAAAACCATTGATTTTTGCTTCACATAATTTTTCATCATCATCATCTTCTATCATACACTGACACACGAAATGTTTCCCATCTGTGGTTATTGTAAAATATTAAAAAACTGCAGACTTTGTTGGAAGTGTCTTTGCCATTGTGAAAGGGGTTTTAGACTTGAAAGTTAAAAACTTATGAAATTTAGAAAGAACTCGAAATTCAATAAGCATTAAAAATAAAAAATATTATCTGAAAAGAAAAAATGAATTAATGGCATTAGTGTCTGAAATGGAAAACATTGTGTTTATTATTTAAGTGGTTTAACCACCATAGCTGCCAGTGATATCACACACAAAAACATATTTTATTAAAATTTATATTGAGGTCGGAGTCGGAGTCGGTACATTTTTACCGACTCCGACTCCAGCACCACCAAAATTGCTTCCGACTCCGACTCCACGACTCCGACTCCAACTCCACAGCCCTGATTATTTCAATAAAAATCCTGATTGCAAGAGAAAAATTTATAAACTCAAGTGGCGTGATGTTACTACTGATGAGCTGTACGTGTTTCTTGCATTGTTTTTATACAGTGGATTATGTAAGTTCAGTTAAATTCATATGTATTGGCAGCAGTCTTCTATTTTTCCAGGAATTTATTTCTACTGCAGTGATGTTATGAGTCGGGACAGATACTTTACCATCATGAAATTCTTGCGCTTCTCAAATGTTGCAGATGTTGAAAAGGGGAATGCTCAAACTCGACTAGAATCTTTCTGTGACCTATTGCGTGACAAATGTAAATATGTAGTGGATGCAGGGGCAAACATTGCAATTGATGAAGCTTTAGTACTTTGGAAGGGTAGGCTAGCATTCCGACAATATATAAAAACTAAAAGATCTCGCTTTGGATTGAAACTTTTCGTTGTGTGTCCCTCAGATGATTTGAGTGGCTATACCTGGAATTTCAATATATATTATGGCAAAGACACATACCAGTTGCCCATTTGCTACAGAGAAAACCCTTTCAGTTTCAGAGAGAATCGTAGTGTATCTTGCACAAAGTGTATTGGACCAAGGAAGGCACATAATTGTGGACAATTGGTATTCCAGTTTGAGATTGGCTGAGTATTTAGATTCAAGAAAGACTTACATGACTGGGACTATAAGGCCAAATAGAGGATCTCCGAAAGAAATCTGTGCTGAAAAATTATCCAAATTCTCAAGTGTATTTGCTAGGCATAATAACGCTCTGGTTATGCGATGGGTCGACAAAAAGGATGTTCTTGTAATAGCAACAAAGTATGCCGCTTCGTGTGTTGAAAAAAACAAAACATTATGGAGGAACATCCAAATTCTTCTACAAGCCTCACCATATTGAGAAATATAATAAATATATGCGTTCTGTTGACAAAGCCGACCAATATCTAGAGCCTTACGACCCATGTCCAAAATCTTTGGTATGGTTCAAGAAGCTAGGCCTACATCTAGTTTCCCGAATGGCATTGAATGCATTTCTTGTCTGTAGAAAGCAAAGTGGAAGCCACAACATGAGATATTCTGGTTATCTTAGCACTCTTGTTGAAGAACTGTTGAATGACCACACATATGGTGGCTTTGAAAGAGTGAGAACGTGGTACTTCTAGGAACATAAACAGGGCACAAAGCGAAAACGCGTCAAAGTTGACTGACTAGTCCACGCTCTCGCATCTATTCCCCCTTCTGAAAAAGTGAAGAGGCCCCAAAAGAGATGCCGAATACGCCCAGGAAGGAAAGTAACAAGGACCCACTGCGTTGAATGTCCAGAAAAGCCAGGTCTTAGCTCAGTTGAACATTTCAAAGTCTGGCATTCAACTTGAAATTCACAATAGGCCTAGTAGGCCTTCAGAGCCGTCCGTAAGTACTATACTGAAGCGAGTTACGTAATTATTTGGTATATATGTATGACCTATTTGCGTATATATATATATATATATATATATATATATATATATCCCCCTCCCCGCGGGCGGTCTTTCTGGGGTGGATCGCCCGCGGGCTCGTGCCTCCATGTGGCGAGGGGGGTCAGCCGCGGCTGGGGGCCCTGCCGGGTCCCCCGCCCGGTTGCGAAGTAGACTTTTAGCATACCCTGCTATCCTACAGCCCCCTCTTTCCTGTCTTCCCCTCTTTCCCCTCTTCCTTGCCCCCTCTGTTTTTTCTGCTTTCTCTGTTCACTTCGCGCGCCCCGTGGGCTGCCGGGGCTGGTCGCTGGGGGTCTCGCTCCCATGGCCGGGGCCGGACTAAGTTGGCTGGTAGGGTGCCCTGGCCTGGGACCCTGGGGGGCCTTGGTCTTTGCTGCCGGCTGGGGAGGACTTTCGACGCTGCAAGGGCCCCTTTTGAAACGGGGGTACCTACATGGGACGAGGCACCCATCCCCCGCCGGCATGCACTTGGTCCCCCTGGGCCCCGGGTAATCGGTTCCCCGCGGCCCCGGGCGCGAAACAAAAATAAAATTTTTTTTTATGGAAACATTTACAAATCTAATGGACCTCGTTGACGACCCGGCTTGTGCATCTGACCTCCCTCTGACTACCTCTTTGGACCTTGGGTCTGGTAAGGGCAGTCGGCAGCCCTCGCCCACCCCGTCTGCTCTTCTTGCCGACACCTCCTCTCCCTCTCTTCCCCAGGCTCGTGGCGCCGCTGCCCGACCCCCGCCAGTGGCGGATGGACCTGCAGTGGACCCCCCGACCCCTGGATCCCCCCATATTCCACGTCCCGATAGGGACCCACCTGCTTTTTCGCCCTCAGGTGGGAAGCCCGCGGCCCCGGTCGCCTCCCACTCCGGTCGGGCCTCATCGCCCCCGGCCCCCTCGGCCCCTGGGGGACGTGGGACCCGACGTCGCCGTCCGCCTTTCTCGTCTCCCCGTCCCCTCGAAGTACCGGTGGTGTTTGGCCCGACGGCTTCGCTCGGCCTTAGGACGGTGGACAAGTTCCTCGTCCTCCGCCCCTCCTCCTCCAAGCCCCTCCCCACTAACCATGAACGCCTCTTTCGAGCGATCCATGGGGTGACGGGGACGGCTCGTTTTGACCTTCGGCCTCAGAGGGATGGCTCCATTCTGATAAGGTCGCGTTCCTCTGTCGAAACCTCCTCTCTGCTCGCTATCCCCAATGTCCTGGGCTGCGGGATCACGGTGTCCCCCACCCCCGCCTCAATCAGTGCCAGGGCACAATCTACGCTGCTCGTCTTCTACCTATCCCGTGGAAGACCTCCAGACTGACCTCGCCTCCCAGGGTGTTGTGAGAGTGTACCGCTTTCCCGACAGATCGCGATCCCCAACCGCCCCTTCTCCTCGCCTGCTCCTCACTTTCGACTCACTGGTGCCCCCCGTTTCGGTATTCTGGGGCTTTGGTGAGAGACGAGCGTGCGAATTCTCGGTACGACCATACGTGCCAGATCTACGCGCTGTTTTCAGTGCAATAGGTTTGGCCACGTGAGCAGCTCCTGCCGTCAGCCGGCCCCGTTGTGTGTCCGCTGCGGCGGCCCTCCCCACCCCTTGCCCTGTACTGCTCCGCCTTCCTGCACCAACTGCCATGGACCACACCCTGCTTCATCCCGCTCTTGCCAGTCCTTCCACTTTGAGAGGGAGGTTCGGGCCCTCTGTTCATCAGAGTTTCTCAGCGCTCGGGAGGCGCGGGACCGGTTGCATGGCTGCGAGGCCCGGCGTGGTACCTCGTACGCCGAGGCTCTCCGTTTCCGGCCGCCGCCGGCCCAGACCCCGTCCTCACCGGCGGTTCCCAACGCGCCTCCACCCACCGTGTCCGCTACTCCCAGTCCATCCTCTGCCGCCCAGCGGACTCCTACCGCGGCTCCCCGTACTACCAGCGCGTCCCCACGTGCTCCCTCCGCGAACGCCGATGCTTCGTCGGCAACCCCCCCTGCCCCTTCTACGCCCTCTCCACCGGCGCCTTCGGCCACCCCCATTCCGGATCGTGACCCGCCGTCACCCATGCGGGCCGCACGATGGAGGGGTAAGGGCCGCAAGCGCCGCGCCATTAGCGACCCCGAAAGGTTCGAGGCCATAGGCCTCGCATCACCTTCCTCTCCCAAACACAAACGCCCCCTTCGCTCTACCGCCCCGGTGTCCTCACCGTCCCCACTGCGCAACCGTTATGAACGCTCCCCCCTGAGGTCCTCGACGGCCCTCGTGGTGGGGGCTGAGATACATCCCTCTCCGGCCCGATCGATGGACCCACTGGAGGGGGAACTCGCCCGCCTGGTCGGCGTGGGTGCGACGTGCACGCCCCCGTGCTTGACCCGCCCCATCTCTCTCCTCGACCTACCTGTACCTCTGGGTGAGGTATCATTTTCCACTCCCCCTCGTAGTCCTGCCTCCCCTGCACCTCCGGGGAAGGGAAGGGCCTTCTGGATACCCCTCGCATCCCCTTCTATGCATCGCTCTCCCCCGGATGTCCGGGTGACTCCTCTTCTGGAGGACTTGCCGGCGTCTGGTTCCACATCGCCCCCTCGTCGGGGTGACCCTCGCCTTCGCCCTCGTTCGGCGTCCCCCGTTGGACCCCGGGGCTTTCCAATCCCCTTGTTAATCTCGGGCCGCCCGATCGGCCCACCCACCCCATAACCATCCTTTTCGCAGACTTTCCTACCCCTCCCTATACCTCGCTCCTGCAGTGGAACATCCGCGGGCTCCTGGTAGGCCTCGAGAGTCTCTCCTCTCTCCTGGCCTCCAGGTGTCCGGCGTGTTTCTGCTTTCAGGAGACGATTCTGGGATCCCGTTCCCTCCCTCGAGTGTCCGGCTACTGCGGGCTCCCTTCCCCGCCTCTCGATGGGGCGGGCAGGGGGGGCTCCGCGGTCTTCGTACACCGCTCCGTCCCTTTCCGCCCCCTCCTGCTCCGTACTGTCCTGCAAGCTGTGGCCGTGCGCCTTTCTTTGGGCCGCCAGCTCACGGTCTGCTCTCTTTACCTCTCCCCTAACGTACGCCCTCCACCCGATTCTCTCCGTGACCTAATTCTTCAGCTTCCCCGCCCTTTTCTGCTTCTCGGGGACTTCAACAGTCGGGACCCGGCGTGGGGGGACGTTTGCTCCACCTTTCTCTCCGGGACCCTTCTCTCCCTTATGGACGAGCTCGAGTTCACCTTTCTGAACGATGGCTCCCCAACCTGCTTCCACTCGGCCCATGACAGTTTCACCTGTATCGACCTTTCCCTGGTTTCCCTCGATATCGTGACGGAGTTCACCTGGGAGGTCTTGCCGGATTCTTCCGGCAGTGACCATTTCCCAGTGTGTCTTACCCCGACCCGTTTCCTCCCCCCCACCACTGTCCTCCCGCGCTGGCTGTTCGCCCGAGCAGACTGGGCCTCATACGCGAGGTGCACGGCGATCTCGCCATCAATTCCAGCCTTTCCTTCCGTTAGTGAGGCCCTCGCCTTCCTCGAGAGTAAGATCCTCTCGGCTGCCGCCGGTTGCATCCCCCGTACCTCTGGCTCCCCCAGGCCGCGCAGCGTCCCATGGTGGACCCCAGAGTGCTCCCATGCCGTTCGGGAGCGGCGCCGGGCCGGCCGTCGCTTCTACCGGACCCGCCAGCCGGAGCACAAGATAGCGTTTCAGCGCCTGAAGGCAGTGGCCCGTCGGGTCCTGAAACTAGCCCGGCGTACCTCCTGGCGGAGTTACGTGTCCGGGATCTCCTCCTCGACTGCCCCCTCGACTGTTTGGCGCAAGGTGCGTAGTTTTGAGGGGACCCGGGTCCCCCCTCGACCCCCGGTGCTTCGGGTCGGGGACGACGAGTTCGTATCCGATCCGGAGGCCGTCGCGAACGCACTCGCGGCGCACTTCGCAGCCATCTCCAGTTCCGATTCCCCCCACTCCCGCCGCGACCCACCGGATTTTCCACCTCATAGGGATGACCCCTATAATCACCTCTTCCGCATGACAGAGCTTCGGGAGGCCCTCCGCCCCCGACGCTCCTCCGCCCGGCCCCGATAATATCCCCTATGACTTGTTACGGCACCTCCACCCCTCTGCTCTCAGCTTTGTACTGGACCTCTATAACCGGATTTGGTTGGAGGGTTCATTCCCGGACCGGTGGCGTGAGTCCATCGTCGTCCCCATCCCGAAGCCCGATAAAGACCCCTCACTCCCGTCGAACTATCGCCCCATTTCCCTGACATGTTGCGCCTGCAAGGTTATGGAGGCGATGGTCGCCTTGCGGCTGTCCCTTACCCTGGAGGCGAGTGACCAATACCCTGCTACCCAGGCTGGTTTCCGGCGCTTCCGGTCTACCACCGACCCCCTCCTCCTTCTTAGCCACGACGTGCAGGAGGCTTTCTCCCGGCGTCACTTTGTTCTCGCCGTCTTTTTCGACCTCCAGAAGGCCTACGATACTACCCGGCGGAGCCCGGTCTTTGACTGCTTACGCTCCCTGGGTTTCGTAGGCTTTCTCCCCTCCTTTATTTATAACTTCTTGTCCGCCCGTTCTTTTCGCGTCCGCATCGGTTCTACCCTCTCTGACCGCTTTCCGTTGGAGGAGGGTGTCCCTCAGGGTAGTGTCCTTAGCGTCCTGTGTTTCTCACTGGTGATGAACACAGTCGCCACGGTCCTGCCTACTTCCGTTTGTAGCTCCCTCTATGCCGATGACTTGGCTATCTATTGCTCTGGCCGTCTCCCGTCTTTGGCTGAACGTCGACTCCAGCTAGCCATCAACGCGGTGGTTCTCTGGGCGTCCTCGGTTGGCTATGCTTTCTCACCCTCTAAGTCTTCCAGTATGCTTTTCCGCCCTCGGCGCCTCCGTCTGTCGCATACCTTCGCCCTTACCCTTGCTGGCACTCCTCTTCCCCTCGTCCCATCCGTTAGATTCCTGGGTATGACCCTCGACGGATTTTTCGGTTGGGTTCCACACCTTAGGCGGTTGCGGCAATCATCTCGCCGCACCCTCTCCCTTTTGAGTCACCTGTCCCACACGACCTGGGGGGCGGACAGGCGTACTCTGCTGCGCCTGTACACCTCCCTGGTGCAATCCCGCATCGACTACGGCTGTGTGGTCTACAGCTCCGCCTCCTCTCCGGCACTCCATATGCTGGATCCTCTTCTCCACCGTGGCCTTCGCCTGGCGTCGGGTGCCTTCCGCTCGTCCCCTGTCGCTAGTCTTCAGGTGGACTGCGGACACCCCCCCTGCCCCTTCGCCGGGGCCTTCTCATGGCGAAGTGTTACCTTCGCATCTGCCGCCTCCCGAGGTCCCTACTCTTCTCCGCGATCTCCCAGGCGCTACCCCGGCCTGACACGTGGCATTTCGCTGCCTCCCTGGCCAAGATCTTTTCGTCCCTGGGGATCCCCCCACCCTCTATTCTGCCGTTCTCCTTCGACTTGTCGCCCCCCCTGGCTGACCACCCCTATCTGCCGCTGCCAGGCGCTCCGTGGCCTGCGTAAGGAGTCTCCTCCTACCGTCCTCCGGTCTTCTTTTTTGGCCCATCTTCCCGTACACTCGGACGATGTTCCCGTCTACACCGACGGCTCGCGCTCCCCTGCAGGTGTCGCGGCCGCCGTCTTCTCTCCGTCGCTGTCACCTACCTCCCGGGGTATCCCCCTGCCGGTTCAGGCCTCCATCTTTTCCGCGGAGCTCTTTGCCCTTCTGGAAGCCCTCCGTCTGGTATCGGGTTTTTCGCGGTCTTCCTGTACCATCTTTTCGGACTCGCTGAGCGCCCTTCAAGGGCTCGAGCGCTATGATTCCCCGGATCCCCTCGTACGCCTTATTCAACAGGAGTACCATGTCCTGCACACCGTTCACCGGATCCGGGTCACCTTCTGCTGGGTTCCTGCCCATGTTGGTGTTTCCGGTAATGAGGCTGGGCCCGTCTCGTCTCTCCCACCCTCAGGGAAGCCCCCCTCTGAACTCCCTGTTCCACTTTCCACCTCTCGTTCTACTACGGGCGAAGCAGCTGCTGAGTCGGTGGCCCCTAACCCCCCCGTTCGGGGTGAGTCAGGGAAGCCGATTCCGTCCCTGGTTACGGACTGTTGAGTTTGCTGCTCAGCTTGGTCCGTGGCTATTTCTCTGCTTTCTCTGCTTCTTATAATGCCACTTCTAAAATGGAACTGTAGGGGGCTTTTAGCTAACTGGGAGAACCTTGCCTGCCTGCTGGAGAGCGAGCGGCCTTCCTGCGTTTGTCTCCAGGAATCTATCCTGGCTGCGCGGGGGCTCCCTCGTCTCTCTGGTTATGTTGGTTTCCCTTGCACCCCGGATGAGCACATACGCCGGCGGGGTGCGGTGATTTATGTACATCATTCATTACCCTCGCGAGGTGTGTCTCTTCGTACTTCTTGCAGGCTGTGGTTGTGCGGCTTTTTAGATCGCCAGTACACTGCCTGCTCGATTTATATTCCTCCTCATGACCCTCCTTCTCGCGACGTGGTTCGCGAGTTGGTGTTGCAACTGCCTCGACCGTTTCTCCTCCTCGGGGACTTTAACAGTCGCGACCCGGCTTGGGGAGATGTCCGGTCGACTAATGTTGCTGGTATGTTGCTCTCCTTAATGGAGGAACTTTCCTTCGCGTGCCTCAATTCCGGCGAACCTACCTACTTCCACGAACTCACGGGTTCATCTACCTGTATTGATCTCTCCTTGGTGTCCCTCGATGCCTTACTCGATTTTTCGTGGAGGATGTTGGGGGACTCTTATGGCAGTGTCTTGAGACGGTCGGACCGCAGCCGGGTGTCTCGTCTCGACCGAGGTGGTGCCTGGCGCGGGCTGACAGGCCATCCTTCAGAGCTCGTTCCCTCATTGCCCGTTCGGTGTGGAGCTTTGGCTCTGTGGATGAGAGCTTGGAGTTCTTCGAGCGGGTGGTGATGGGCGTCGCGGAGGACTGTATTCCTCGATCTTCCGGTAACCCGCGGACGCGTAGCGTCACGTGGTGGACTCCAGCATGTCACCAGGCTGTGTGTGAGAGGAAGAGGGCAACGCGCCGCTTCCACCGCACCCGGCGCACGGACCACTTGACTCTCAAGTTGGCCCGTCGGGCCTCTTGGCGTGCTTTTGTGTCCGGCATTTTCTCGTCTACCCCTTCTGCTGCTGTGTGGCGGAAGGTACGTAGTATCGAGGGGAAGCCGGTCCCTGCTAGTCGCCCTGTCCTTCGGGACGGGGACTGCCTCCTTTCGGATCCTACTGCTGTGGCCGATCGGCTGGCCGGGGCTTTTGCTGCGGTTTCCCGTTCGCCTTCAGCTGCGGATCGTCCTTTGTCGGATGTTACGTTCCCGCCGCCTGGGAACGAGCCCTATAACCATCTCTTTACGAAGCGTGAACTTCGGGCTGCCTTGGCAACCCGTTCGTTCTTCCGCCCCTGGCCCTGATGACATTCCGTATGACTATATTTGGAACCTGCACCCGATGGCCCTACCCTTCTTGCTGAATCTTTTCAACCGGGTGTAGGTTGAGGGGTCATTCCCTTCCCGTTGGAGGGAGGCGATTGTGGTCCCGATACCTAAGCCGGGGAAGGATCCGGAGGAGGTGGCGGGCTATCGGCCTATTGCCTTGACGAGCTGCTTATGCAAGCTCCTTGAAAAGATGGTGACCGTCCGACTTTCCTTTACACTGGAGTCGCTTGGATTATACCCCCCGACTCAGTATGGCTTTCGTCGATTTCGGGGTACTCTGAACCCCCTTCTCCTCCTTGGTCATGATGTACGGGAGGCCTTTTCTCGCCGGAATCTTGTTCTGGCCGTCTTCTCCGATGTCCAAAAGGCCTATGACACGACCAGTCGCGGAGTTGTCATGGACTGTTTGAAGTCTCTTGGTTTTGTGGGCTTTTTGCCCACATTTATTCGTAACTTCCTCTGCCGTCGCACTTTCCGCGTCCGTAATGGGGCGGCCCTATCTGACCTGTATGTTCAGGAGGAGGGGGGTGCCCCAGGGGTGTGTCTTGAGCGTCTCCTGTTTCAATCTGGTCATGTCTGCGCTACCGGGGGCCCTTCCGCTCTCGGTGCGTTGTTCCATCTACGCCGACGATCTGGCTGTCTATGCCGCGGGGACGAGTCCCCCCCTCGTGGAGAGGCAAGTCCAACTCGCGGTCAATCGGGTTGAACGTTGGGCGTCGTCGGTGGGCCTTACGCTGTCTTCCCCGAAGACTTCGTGTGTGACCTTCCTTCCGTCGAGGAGACGGGGATCTGGCGCCGTCCCGGCCTTTAATCTTACACTCGGGGGTCAGCCTTTGGCCCTCGTTCAATCAGTACGTTTCCTGGGCATGGTTTTCGACAGCCGTTTAAGCTGGGTTCCTCACCTTCGCCAGCTCCGCGAGTCTACAAGACGTACTCTGGATTTGCTGGGACATCTGTCATATACTACATGGGGCGCGGATAAGCGGACACTCCTCCGTTTGTACGTGTCCCTTGTACAGTCAAAATTAGACTATGGGAGTGTGGTGTATGGCTCCGCCTCCCGTACGGCCCTTCGGATACTGGATCCGGTCCTCTCTAGAGGACTGCGCATGTCATCTGGCGCCTTCCGCTCCTCTCCGCTTGATAGTCTGCAGGTTGAGTGCGACATCCCTCCCTTGGAGGATCGGAGGTCGTTCCTCATTGCCAAGCACTATCTCCGGATTCTCCGTCTTCCCAACTCCTCTGTTCCAGGTGGTTGAGAGGGCGTTCTGCTGGGGTGGGGGTTGGTATTTCACCGACACGGTGATCTCCCTTCTCGATGGTATGGGCACTCCTCTTCCATCCGTTATACCGGTCTCTTTCGAGGGTGTGGCACCTTTGGAGAGCACCCCTGTTGCGTGCTGTAGGGCGTTGCGCCCCGTTCGCAGGGCCGATTCTGACTCTGCCTTGCTTCGGTCTCTGTTCCTTCAGCATGCAGCGTGTCACTCTGCGTGTGTTGCGGTCTTCACAGATGGCTCGAGGTCGTCGGGGGGGCGTTGGGGCTGCGGCTGTTCCCCAGTTGTCTGCCCTTGCTCCCCGATGTAACCCGCCTCCCTGATGAGGCTTCCGTTTTCACGGCGGAGCTCTATGCCATTCTGAGCGCTCTGGAGGTGGTGCGGGAGCATCCGGATGGGTCGTTTGTCATCTCTTCGCATTCCCGCAGTGCCCTGGATGGCCTGGAGTGTTTCAACCCTGTCCACCCACTGGTCCGACGTATCCAGCTACTGTGCCATATCCTTGTCACTTTTGGTGGCAAGGAGGTGGTATTTTGCTGGGTCCCTGCACATGTTAACGTGGCTGGAAATGAGGCTGCCGATCGAGCTGCCCGTTCCGCTTGCCGACTACAAGTTTCACCCCTGTCCCTCCCCTTTTCCGATTATATCCCTGGCTTCCGTAGGTTTTTGCGCTCCCGGTGACAGAGTCGCTAGGATGGCGCTACAAATAACAAACTCTGCAAGATTAAACTCAAATTGGGATGTTGGGCCTCTTCCTTCCATCGGTCGCGCCATAAGGAGGTGGCTCTGGCCCGCCTCCGTATTGGCCACACCCACCTGACCCATGGCTATTTGATGGCCAGGGATCGGGTGCCCCGATGTCCCAATTGTAATGTTCCACTTAGAGTTGCCCACCTCCTGGTGGAGTGTCCGCTTTACTCTGCGCTGCGCGCAGAGTATTTTCCCTTTTTGTTGAGCTCCCGACTTCTTTACCGGCAGTGACTCCGCTATGATATTTTTTATGTATCCCCCCCCCTCCTCCTCCTCCCCGTCTATTGTTCATTTCCGTTAGCTGTTCCATAGTCTTCGTCTTGTGCTCGCTCTGCTATCCACCTTTCTTTTGGTGGCCATGAGTGGTCATACTTTGAAACAAAAAAAATAATAATATATATATATATATACAGGGTGGCGCAAAAGTCAGGAACCATAGACATATTAAATTATAATAAATGTTCGAATTGGTAGCCTCTCACTTGGAGACACTTTCTGACGCGTTGAATGCATGATGTTTGAATATTGCTTAACACATTGGTACTGATTTTGGCACACTCATATGTGATTTTATCCTTTAGAGAACGTATGATTCTGGGTCGATCAGCATTAAGGTAGGTTGATTTTTTGCATTTTTTTAGATATCGACTTTGGACTAGTCGAAATAGTCAGGGCTTAATATGATAATAACTGACAAAATATTTCAGATCACTAGCTTTAAGTTTTTTGAGGAAACCGTTTAGAAAATCGTCAAAAAATCGTACCGAAAAATACCGCATTTTCGCAATTTTCGGCTGAAAAAATCATGCTATTTTCATAAAAAAATCCTGAAAAAAGTTACAACTTTATTGAAAAAAAGTTAAAAAAAACATGTACAGAGTCAAATAAACACATTTAGATCCCAAGATCATCATAATTTTCACTATAAGAGCCCTTAGAAGCAAAGGAAGGCCTCATCTGGCGGCTTAGGGCTTTGGCCAGAATGTGTTTGTGCCTTGATTCGAGTCCATAAACAGTATGGGAAGCTTCAGATGTCAGCCAAAAATACCCGAGTTCTATAAATCCCCATAATCGATTTTTTTTTCAGAAAGAAGGTAAGATTATTTCCATTATCAGATGGAAAGGGGGGAATTGGGATAAGAAAATGTGAAAAAAAATTCGATTATGGGGATTTATAGAACTCGGGCCTTTTTTTTATTAAATAAATCCCCATAATCAACTTCTTTTTTTTACATTTTATTAAATTAATAAATGCTTACCTGATGGACAGAATTTTCTTGAGAGCAGCTTCTCTCACTTCCAAGTCATCAGACTTCATCATGGAGTACAGCACATTCTCGGGCAGCAAGGCAAAAGCATTGTACTTCAGGTTCTTGAAAGCAACACCCTGGATTTCTTCAGACTGCTGCTTGATCCTCTGGATCATGTTGAAGATGTACAGCTGCTGATTGTGGAACTTGCTGTCCCTTTTGATCTCAAACCAACTGACTACATACACTTCCACAATGAACTTGATGGCCTGGTAAAGCTTATCCTGTAGTTCTGGAGGGTAAGCACCTCTGGTCCACAGACACATCAATCTAATTGCCAAAGTCAACCATCTTGCATGGTTTAATGGTCCAATTTTCCAGGCAGCAAATCTTGGGTTCACTTTGCCCCTGCAAATTCCAAGCACATACTCCAAAAGAAGCCTCTGGTCGCTACTGAGATCATTCAGTGTCTCCTCAGCAAATTCCATGTTATCCAGGGGGCCACTGAATTTGGTGAATTCCACTTGTGGCAGATCTTGGTAGTCAATTTCACAGAGTTTTCCCAGCGGACCAGTGAAAGCAGTGGGACTTTTGGTAAGATGCTTGAAAACAGCTCTGAAAGGAAGCTCATTCTGATGGAATGAACAGCCAATGGTGTGCAATTTCCGCTCAATTTTATTTTCCAGAGCTGTTACAAGGCCTCCCTCCCAGCCAGTGTTTGTATTTGTGTTGTCAAGGAGGACAGCTTTCAGGGTATGAACACTGTTAAATCCTCCAAGACAGTAGCAACTTCTTCACCAAGAAGAACTCCAGTCGCACCTTTAATTGGGATGACTCTGTGAGTAAGCTATGTTCCACTTTCAGTCCCCGGCTCCTTTGTAAAAGTCAAATGGTGCTCTTGTCCCTTTCCTTTCTTCAGCTTAGTCTCCCCATTTTCATCCTTAACTTCTCTGTACAGCAAAGTGTCCTTGTCAACTTTCCCATCAACCCCAATACAGACTAACTTTTCCAGACCCTCATTGTGCTTTTCATCACTTTTCACTTTCATTCTAGCTTTTTCCCTGTCCATTTTCGATTTATCAACTATTATCTGTTTCACATCAAGGCCAGGCTTAAGCAGGTCCATAGCTTGTAAGTCCAGGAGGAAGGCATTAGCAAGACTTGCCCCAAGATTGGAAGAAACATCACCCCCGATCAGTTCCATGGCATATCTGGGGTTTTTCAAAAAGCTGTAACCTCCACTTGGGTGCCTCCTTGGCTTGAACTCTTCAGCTTTCATGGCTGAAATGAAAATAAAAAATAAATTACTAAAGCGAAAATGGGGGAAAATGGGGGGAAAATATGGGTAAAAATCGACGAAAATGGGCGGAAATAAGAATAAATTACTTAAACGAAAATGGGGGAAAAATGGGTAAAAATTCAGGTAAAAAGTCGTCGAAAATGGGCGAAAAAAAGAATAAATTACTAAAGCGAAAATGGGGGGAAAAAGGGGGGAAATAGGGACAAAAAGTAGTGATGAATTTTGGTAAAAATGGGATAAGATATAAGAAAAAATATATATTACCTCTCCTGATTCTCCTGAGCTGGATTCAAAAGAAATATCTTGTGAAGGTGTGGAGGCAAAAGTGGCCAAATCCACTTCCTGCTGCTGTTGAATCTCGCTCTGTAATCTTTCTGCTTCAGCTGCAGCCCTCTGGTCTCTCTTCACAGCAGCTTTATCCACAGATCCTATCTGGAAAGAGCCCTTTGGTCCTATTTTGGCCCTCTGATCTCTCAAGTATTCCCTCTCCTCTACTGGAACCTGAAATATTAAAGTATATTAAATAGCGGATCTAAAATAAGAGAGAAAATCCTGAAAAAAATTGATTATTAATTTCTATTACCAGGGGGGGGGAAAGGACGATTACAGGAGGAAAATGTGGATATTTTTCAATTACAAGCATTGAATTTCTTTCCATTTAAAAGGCACCTGATCGCACTAAGTTAGGCCAGTTAAAAGTTTAAAAAATAATAGCATTACCATCTTACTGGGAGGACAAGTGCAAATTTATGTGCTGTGTTTGACAATTTTCTTTCTTGCACTTCACAGCATTGTCATCACAGGGACGAACAGGTAGCTTACAGGTGCAAGCAGAAATGTCAAAAAGTTTATCCAGCTTTTCCTCCAGATTCTGCTCCTGGACTGTAGAAAGAGATTTCCTGTTTATCTCTTATGCTTTCTTGAAGCACACTTTATCCACCAATTTCACTACATAATATTCCTCATACAGGGGCAGCCGCGGGTTCACTGCCTGCCAGATCTCAATCACATCCTTTGCTATCATTTTAGCAATATCATAGTCTTTCAAGTCCGGGTGGCTGTTTTGGAGGAAAGAACTGTACTGAATAACTTGGCGGAGGGTATGAGGCTCTGTTTTATCCAAAGGGGAAGGCTGGTCACTGAATTTTTTGGCACTATCACTTCGAGTCAACACTGCAGACTTCCGTTTTTTACCCATTTTTATGAAATATCTGAAAATAAACACAATTAAATGAACGCATCATAAAATAACTTAATTTAATACACATTTTATAGGTAAATATCATTAAAAAATACAAAATAATACACTAATAAACATCTATAATGCATTTACAATAAGTTTCAAGCATCGTTTTGTTAAAAAAGCCGAATTTTAATTGATTATTTTGATGAAATAAGGTCCGATATTTTGTTTGTTTACATTGCGCGAATGCCGCGCGCGCGATTTTAAGCGTAAAATTCGGCAATTTTACAACTTAAAAAGAATTAAGAATCCTCAAAAAATACAATATTTTTCACAAATATGAGTTAGTGCAACGTTTTTTAGACATTAATACCTTTCTTTCTAGACTAGTCCAAGATCACAGTTCCAAAATCAACCTACCTTAATCAGCATAGACTACCGACTTCAGTTGACCCCAGAAGAAAAAGTCAAGAGACGTGAGGTCTGGAGACTTAGGTGGCCATTCGACCGGCCCTCGCCCTCGGATCCACTTGCTTTGGAATGTTTCATATAAAGAAATCCGGACGATGGTTGCGAAATGTAGTGGTGCACCATCCTGCTGAAACCACATCTCCGCCCGTCTGCCAATGGAATGTCGTCCAGTATGGGCATTAGAAATGTTTGCAGCATATGCAGATATGTTTCACCTGTCACATTGCCGTCGAAAAAGTACGGACCAATTAACCGATCCCCTCAGAGCGCAGCCCACATCATAATTCGTGGATCGAATTGCACATGTTCTTCCTCCATCTAGTGGGGGTTCTCATTGGCCCAATATCGTGCATTATGCCTATTGACACGACCGCCGAGGTGAAATATCGCTTCGTCGCTGAACATAATCCTTCGTTGATGCTGTCGATGTTGTAGAAACCACTGGCAGAACTTTACACGACGGTCTGTGTCGTCACCGTGCAGTTCCTGAACGAGTTGGACTTTGTAGGAGTGGAAACGATTTGTTGTAAGAATTCGTTGAATGGATCTTCTGGAGACACCCATTTCCTGGGATAACTTTCTTAAGGACTTAGTGGGCTGTTTTCGAGGTGAATGAGTACCGTTAGTGATGTTGCTGCATCGGTTGAACTGTTTGGCCGGCCACTTCGCGGCCGATCATGAACACTTCGTTTATTTGAAGCGAGTGAACAGTTTTCCAACTGATGCCTGAACAACCGGCGGCCTCTCAAGGTGTTTGTCATTAAAAACAGTAGCAACTGATCGGTGTGTGTTACCACGCCTTGCACACATTAAAAGTATCTCCACCCGTTCATCTATTGTCAATTTCTTTGCCATAGGTTCAACAACAAATCTGAAAAGAACAACACACACATTAAAACAAATTATTAAAATGTGCCTATGGTTCCTGACTTTTGCACTACATTAGAACGTAAATTACATTCCTTTTTCAAATTTAAAGATTTAATTCCAAAGCCCTTGTGTTCATCGGTCATTTATAAATATACATGTGACGATTGCACATCGTCGTACGTTGGCATGACTGCACGCCAACTCCAAATTCGTATCGATGAGCACAAGGGTATCAATAGCCGTACTAATAATAGACTTACGAATCACTCCCAATCACATATACGTTTTCACTCCCATCAATTAGACCACCCAATTAAGTCTACTAACTTCTCAATAATTGTTAAAGCCAATAAACACGACCTTACCCATCTTGGAAACCATACTCATTTTTAAGCATAAACCGGATATAAATCATTAAAAAAAAAAAATATCACTTTCCCATTCGTTGCTCTCTGCGATTGAATAACTTGTTCCTGATTTGTTCCTTTTAAGATTTTATAGATTTTAATGTTTTGCATTCTGAACTTTTCCGTGATGTTCCCTTAAATTATTTATAATGATTTTACTTACATTTATTCTTTTCTTATCTTAAAGGTAAGCCCACTTTTATAGTTCCTTTTACAATATTTTATATTTTAATTGTATTAACTGTATAATTTCATGTGTTTTAAGTTTTCACTATAATATTCGTCAATATTTAAATTGTTTTAAGTTTATAGTTAGTTTTAATTGTATATATATATCATTTTTAGCACTGAAGATGACATTAGAAATGTCGAAAGCTCTGCATATTAAATGTTTGTATATGGAGTAGTCTTGTTCCTTATTCGACTAAGGTTTCCACCTCATAAATCACTTGGCTCTTATTTTATATATATATATATATATATATATATATATACAGGGGTGGAGTCGGAGCCGGTGGAGTGGTGGTTTTTGGGTGGAGCCGGAGTCGGAGTCGGAGCCATTAAAAAACGCCGGCTCCATGGCTCCAGTTACCTTGCCCATTCATAATAAACCTAATGTAACTTTATCTTACCTAACCCAACTTTAGTACTTTACCTAACTTAATATATAGTTTTTTATTAAAAATGCATATTTATTTTTTTCAGAAACGTCAATATTTGTAATATAATTATTAATTATAGCTCCAAAATCATATATCATTAACTAAACTAAGACTAAACAATAAGCATTTATCATTTATACATAAATTTCGATTAATATAATTTCTTTTTGGATTTATGTATTAAAAAGGTCAAATTTAAAGAGTATTTTTAGCCTTTATTGCAAATATCATTCAACAGTGTATTCATCTGTCTGTTGTTGAGTATGATCAATGACCACTCTAACTACATTTGGATTTTGTTAACTTGACAGAGCTGGAGCCGGAGCCGGAGCCAAACATTTAAAAAAGATGGAGCCGGAGCCAAATGTTTTTTTATGGCTCCACACCCCTGTATGGGGTATGAATATATTAGTTTTATGCAAAAATTATGAAAAAGTAAAAACCCATATTGCGTAACAGATCGTGGAGACGCGTGTCGAGTTCAAGGGGTTAAGAAAGAAAGAAAGAAAGAAATCGGAAGTTTGTACAAAAGGACAAATTTAAGTGTTCAGTTTGCCCATATGAAACATATAAAAGAAAATCTTAAGAGGCACTTAAAAAAAATTCAGTGGAGTGTGTATGTGCGAAGACTGAAAAAGATCTGCAAGACCCGACTTGAATCAAAGAACAAAATAACAGCTATAAATCAACTCTCCATCCCTATTATTAATTATAGTATAGGGATAATAGACTGGCCGCAATCAGAAATAAACAAACGATGTTAAGACCAGGAAAATCCTCACTCGAAATAGAATAACATACCGGAACTAGTCTTCCCAGATGGTACCTACCAAGGAAACTGGGAGGAATGGGATTGACAGGTTAACGAGCTGCACCAATTATCGACCATCAGCATTGGGTAGGCTTACCATACGTCCCGGTTTTGAGCTCTTGTCCCGGCGTCCCGGCCGGCTTGTAATTCTGTCCCTGTTTATAATTGTCCCCCTTGCTTTTCGGTTTTCTGTCTTTTTGTTAAAAATCTCATGTGAAAAGAATATTTCCGTTTTGTTAATCTTTTGCAGGTAATTGAATTTATCTTTTGTTTACCTGGAACATCAGCTCCAGTAGAACGATTGTTCTTTATGAACACTGGACCGGAGTCCAATTTTAGGGTACTGGGCGACAAGGAATTTTCAAAATTTGTAAAAATAGAATTGTCTTGGGAGCATTGTCTTGGAAGCCATATAAATACATATAATACATGCACATATGCCACAATTAGAACTGTTTATCCTAAATGTAAATATGAAATTTACATTGAATATTTATATATAGATAATGCTAATCACCTAGTGTTATTTCAGACTACATGGGGATGGTGGCCTGATTAGGGAACATCGGGATCCATAGTATCCTTAATCCAAGGGTGTGCTGGGACCGGTTCGGTCCGGTTCGCCCAAACCGGTTGTTAAATTTTGATTGGATCACCGAACCGTTTGTTTGTTTTTAACAAATATTTAAGTCAGTAGAAATTTATTTATATCTAAATTTTTTTTCATTTTTTCAGGATTTTATAGAAAAATATAGGTAGTATCACAAGCAGTGGTCGTTTCAATATTTATTTATTTTTTGATGAAAAATTAGTTCATTTTTAGATAATTGTCATTAGTGAGTATAAAGAATGTTAAATAATTCCTGCCAAAATGTTACAAAATGCTGTTTGGAAAAGCTAAAATGCGTTGGCTTCCGGGGCCCTACCCCGGACCCCGCTGGGGGAGCTACCGCTCACCCCAGACCCCCTAGCTTAATGACTCGTGCTATTGGCGCTCGCCGATTTACACCCTTATCTGTATCAGAACCGGTTGTTAAGAAATTGGCAGCACATCCCTGCCTTAATCCCCCTCCCCCAACTTCCCGATCTGCCTTTGTCGCCTAGTGGGAAAAGCTTAAAGTATTCTCTGGAAAGTACCGTTCAAGCTCTGCTCTGCTGCAAAGTTAATATTAACTTGACATGTTTGGAATTTTATGAAAAAATAAAAAATTATATAAATTTCTGAAGAAGTGATTTTTAGTGAAAAATATGAATGGTTTTCAAAAAAATTAATGATCTGTTTGTACTGTATAATAAATTGAAATATATATGTACTTTTTTAATTCACCCCCATTTTTTTATAGCTATTGCGGAAAACACGTATATGTGATCTTCATTTCCAAAATGTTCCCAAATGTCCCGGTTTGGTTGCATGAAAATATGGTAAGCCTAGCATTAGGCAGTATCTGAGGAGCTCGACTAACCCTACAATAGCTCTGGTTCGTGAACACCACACACAAGGGTAACGCAACATACTTCCATAACCAAACTGGCCCAAAACTTTGGAGGGAATAATATGACAGAAGAAGTAGAAACTGAAAGAGTACCAGCCGCATTAATAGCTAGGAGAAGTCGCAAAAGATTCGTGCTAGAACTACAGGCCAAACATGCAGAAGAATGGGAACACCACCAAAAGGCTGGAAAATACTATCAAGAACTACAGAAGAACTACATCAATAAAGAAGGATCATTGGAATGGCTAAAGAGAGGAGTTCTGCAATATGACGGAGAACCACTAATACTGGGTGTCCAAGATCTTGCACTCCTAACAAATGCATTTAAAAAAAATGGCTGGACTGAGTAATAATGACAGATGTAGATTCTGTAATGTTGAGGTGGAAAGTGTTGGCCATCTAATATCAGGGTGTAGGGTGCTCATGACAGATAGGTACTATACAGCCAGACACATTAAAATTTGTAAATATATCCACTGGAAGATCATGACAGCATTAAAACTGGAATGCAGTAAAAATGTATGGGACCATACACCTGCACCAGTCACTGGAAATAACCATTATACTATCTACTATGACACACTAATTCCAACTGCCACTTTCATAGACAACTCGGCAGTAAAACCAGACATAGTAGTGTGGGACAAGAGGGAAAGGGTCCCAAATAACTACGGCCTCAATAGAGCAGAAAGGGAAAAAGTTACTAAGTATCAGGCGCTTATATACGATATAGAAAAACTGGGAGTTGAAAGAAGCTGCCATTCTCCCCATCATAGTTGGCACAACAGGTATGATGAAGAACAACTTAACAACTTACCTGAATTCAATCCCAGGATTGTCCCAGACCATAGAAATCCAAATAGGAGCATTAAAAGGAACAGTCACCCTCCTTAAACGAACGCTAGGCCAAGTTCAGACATAGTTGAAGTGTTTGGCTTCGGGTGGAAGCCCCATTCGCAGCTATAAAAAGTACTAAAAAGAGTGAAAACCAAGAGAAAAGCTTTTTAAGCCTTTTAAATGTGGAGATTGTTCCTTTAGTGCTGCAAGAAGTTCAGACCTTAAAAGCCATTTAAGAATTCATACTGGAGAAAATCCCTGGGGATAGGGGATTTAAAGAATACTTTCTACGTGGTCCCAGCGTGTCGTAAAAGGCGACTAATAATAAGGGATGGGTGCAGGTGAAACCCCTCCCACCTGTATGTAACTTTCCACAAACAAGAATGGGATATAATGTCTACTAAGGAAAGCTCGCATACTGGCAGGACGTCATCCAGGATAAAAAGGTCTCCTCAACCCACTTACGCACCATGGTGGGTGAGGAGAGCAATGGCGCAACTTTTCTTAGTCCCAGAGAAGAAGAAACTTCACCAATGGGATCAATGCGGGGGATCCCACCAGGTCGAGGTATTGACCCTGGACCCCAGCAGTTACATCGGACAATGGGCCCAACAAGAAACATATGTTGGTATGACACAATAAACTGGACCATTGGAGAAAAGAAAACGTAATCCTAGTGGCAAATCAATGCTAGGCCAAGTTCAGATATAGTTGTTAGAAAATCTAGAAGAGGAAGAACCATTGTTGTCCCAAGGCGATATGATGACTAAGCTGATTGATACAACATTGTTTGTATATATTAAGTTAAGGTGTATATATATCCATCTCATAATTGTAAGGTTAGTGAAAAATTCACTTAATTTAGAGCTAGCATTTTTGGGCTCTTGTGGTATCATTGTTTGGGCGCTCTTGTGGCATCATTGTTTGGGCACTCTTGTGGCATCATTTTTTGGGGCGCTGCGCGTCTTTTCTACTCGTTTGTGGAATGCGGTACTTACAGGGTGTGGTCTTATAGAGAGCTCTCTTGCAATTCAGTTTGGTTGTTTAGATACAAAATTGTTGCATCGTGCAATGGTGCAGGTTGTGTTGTTGTTACAAGCTTTAGAAAGACGACCATAAATAGTGCCCCTTTTATTTTTTATCTTAAATTTATGCAACTGAGGCCTAAGGTAGGCCACATCGAGTCAGCAACCCTGAGGTAGGACCTAATAGGACCTCCAAGTCCGTAAGTTTTTAATCTAGCTGTAGGTTGAATTGGTCCTTCAGAGCTTGGCCGTTCACGGCTCAGCTGGGATTTTGAACCCAATAAAAAAATAATAACATGGTCCTTCAGAACCGGATTCTAGCCCAAGACTGAGTCAGTGACTTTTTCGGCAAAGTTCTGATTGTGCAAATTGTAGCCCAAGTTAGGCCTAGACGGGTTGAGCATAATTGAGTTAAGGTCCCAGGGTAGAAAGTTTGGTCGCCCAATTGCGAAACTTGGCCACTCGTCTGTCGTTGTTTTGGGCATACATTTTTACCGGTTTGGTTAATTTTGGTTTATTATTCGTAGGCGAAGGTTGCAGACTTCGGTGCGCCAGTTACTTGGGTGGATAATTTGGTATTCCATACTGGTGGTTGGTCAGTACCCCAACCAAGCAATTCAGTTTATTTGAAAAAAGCAAAATTTGCGTTTGATCAGTTTGGTTAAGTATTGTTGCCAATTCAGCTTATTTGGCATTGAGCCCAATTGTTGTTTGCATTGAAGAGGAGTGCAGCTGAATTGAACAAGTTTAAAAAAAGGAGAAGCGCCTACAAAGGTCTAATTACAAAGGTCATTGCCACTATAGATTCTGCCATAGAGCAAGAGGATTTAAGCTTAGTGACTGCGCAGCTTTCCATATTAGAACCTAAAAAGGTCGCTGTAAGTGAAGTAAATGTTAAAATTGAGGCTCTTATAGAAGAGGATGAATTAGAAAATAACAATTTACTTTGAAGAGATTATTGATGATATAATTAAAGTATGCCACCGAGCAAATGAGTTTAGCAGCTCAGTACAGTTAGAGACCAGGTCTAATAATGAAACACAACCCTCAACAAATGGTGTTTGTGATTGTGAAGTTAAGGTTAACAGATCTGCAGTTCAATTACCGAGGCTTGTACTCAAAACATTTTCTGGGAGTATTCAGGAATGGCAAGGATGGGCAGACAGTTTTCAATCAGCAGTTCATTTTAGTCAAGTGTTAAGTGAGGTGGAGAAGTTTAATTATTTGCAGTCCCTCTTGGAAGGGGAGGCAGCAAAGACAATAGCAGGATTACCATTAACAGAGGCTAATTATAATGTGGCTTGGGATATATTAAAGAAACTGTTTGGTAAGCCAGAGATCTTAATTAAAAGTCACCTCCGTGAACTTTTAGCTATACCTCCCGTTAATAATCCCAATAGTGTCAAGGAGTTACGGCAGTTATATGATGAATTTGAAGTTAGAACTAGGCCCCTGGACAACTTGGGTGTAGGAATGGAAAGGTATGGTATAATGTTGGTCACTATACTGGAGTTTAAATTGCCTAGCTCAATTTTGCTTGAATTAAGTAGGGGACACTACAGAACATGTGTCCATCCCCCTTCAGCAGATGTTAAGTCTTTTAGGCACAGAATTAGCAAGATATGAGGGAATTGAGTTTGCACAGTGGGATGTTAAACAAGGGGACAAAGGCAGGCACAGCACCAAGGTTTCTACAAAAAGGAATAGCCCAGGTACAGTGTCAGCTCTACATGCATCCTCTGAGAATAAATTAAAGGGAATCAAGGAATGCATATTTTGCGAAGGCAACCACAAGTCATATAAATGTGAGGTGGCTGAGGGTTTACCTTTTGAGGAGAGAAAGGACAGGGTAACTAAGTCCACAGCATGTTTTAAATGTTTATTGGAAGGTCACAGAGCAAGGTTTTGTAAGTTTAAAATTTTGTGCAAAAAATGTCATGGCAGGCATCAGCCATTATTGTGTGAAAACACTCCTAGTAGGCCTACCCCAGAAGTAGAGACATCAGTAGCACATGCCACTGCTATGAAAGGGAGTAAAAGTAAAGAGGGATTATTGCAAACAGCTGCAGCATTATTAATTGGAAATGATGGCGAAGCTACTGTAAGAGTGTTGTTTGATAGTGGTAGCCAGTGTAGCTTTATTAAGACCAGAATTTCCAGAAAATTGAAGTTTAAAGAACTTAAGAGGGAAAATTTAAGAATTTCGGGGTTTGGGGGTTTCGTTCAAAACCGAACCGAAGTTAAGAAGGTAGAAGTTCTGGTTAAGGGGTTGTTACCACAAAGTCCCACTATCAAGGTCCAAGCTGTAGAGATTGAGGAACTTTGTGCTTCAGTCACTACTTGTTTAGATATGGCATGTGTCCAAGAATTGCAAGTTAAAGGAATTAATTTAGGCAATAATAAGTTTGAAAGAACGGAAGATATTAGTCTTTTGATTGGAGCTGACTATTATTGGGATTTCATCACTGATAATATTGTCCGCACATCTCGAGGCCCGGTAGCTATTGAAAGTAAGCTAGGCTGGATGCTACATGGTAGCTATTTCAATGAAATGGAGGTTAAAGCTCTTTTTGTTAAGATTGAGGAGAACAGCCATGGTTTGGAAAGGCATTTGAAAGCGTTTTGGGAACTTGAATCCATTGGCATAAAGGACAAACAGGCAAGTACAGTGAACAGTGATGTTTTAGAGCAATTTGAAAAAGGGATTGGGTTTAGAGATGGTTGCTATGAAGTTGGCCTCCCTTGGAAGGATTCTTGCAAACCCGGTTCAAACCTTCAGCTTGCTAGTCGGAGGTTGGAGACTTCATTGTACAGGCTAAGAAAAAATGAGTTGTTGTTAATTGAATACAATGAGGCCATAAGCTATGTAAGGGAGGGCTATCCTGAAAGGGTGCAAGGTGAGCTGGTGAGCCAGGAGGCACATTATCTGCCACACCATGCAGTGGTACGGCGAGACAAAACTACCACCAAACTGAGGGTAGTTTTTGATGGCTCAGCCAAGGACAAATGTGGTGTGTCCTTGAATGACTGTTTGGATGCTGGGCCAAATTTAAATGCAGATTTATTTTCCTTGTTACTGAGATTCAGGTTTGGTAGAGTAGCATTGACTTGCAGATGTGAAGCAAGCCTTTTTGCGGATAAAGTTAAAACCAGAGGACAGAAATGCAGTAAGATATCTGTGGGTGGATACAAAAGACTTGTTGGAAAATGAACCTATGGTTCAAGCATATAGAATGAAGTCAGTGTTGTTTGGCCTCAGCTCTAGTCCATTTCTGTTGGCAGCTACTATGCAGTAGGGCGGAGTGAAAAACTCATCTTTCGAATTTTCAAATTGGCTAGTGTGGAAAATGTGTGGGGTAGTGAGGAAATAAGCTGGTATAAATTTAAAATCATAACATTAATATCTTCAGGTGCCACAATGACCTTCAATATTGAAAAAAATTGAAAAAAGCAGATTTTAACCAATAATTACAGAAGAGTCCACGATGCACAATAGACAAGAATTTATTCACACTATATTTCTTATATATTTTGCATTTCTGTATTGTGTTGCCCTAAGTTTGCCATGTACTATTAACTGAAATTAACGTATAATTGATATTAGCTCTTTCTTTTTCAGATTTGTATACTTTCAAAATGTCTCGAGTTTGTGCAAAATCAACCAGGGCCTCAACTGAGTGCCCCTTGTTTGGTATGGGTGAAGATTTGTGGCACAGGAATCTTCCTACATACGAAGGAGTTTTTAAATATTACTTGTTTGTAAGAAACGATTTGAAACAGAATACTAATAAAGATCCTTCAATATCTCAAATATTAGAACAAGTTGTTGATAAATTGAAAACAATTTGGGAAAGTGCTTCCGTCCCAATTCTGTCAGACAGGCGAATTGAAACAATGTTCAGAAGCTACCACGAAAAGTATCGTGTCATTATGAAGCCATACCAAAGCAGAAAAAATTCTGAAGCTTACAAAGCAAAGATTGATATGTTCAAAAAAGAAGCACAGACGAAACTTTTTGACATTGCAGCGTGCAAGTGCAAAGTACTAACACAATGTTCTTGTCCAAAGAAAAAACGGTTCCAAAGGAAGAAGTGACGTTCCTCTTAGATCAAAGGAGTGAAAGAAAACTGTTTATTGATAGAGTAGATATTACACTCTCAAAGAAAAAAGCATCTACGTTGCTAAGAAAGCAAAAAGAAGCTGTGAGGCTCACCAAAGAATCTTCACAGGAGAAATTGCAGGATACAAATGTTGAATTATCATCATCGACATCAAATAGTGAAAGTGAATCTGGCGAAATATCAGACGATACATTTCCAGAGCCAGTTAGCTCGAAGAGAAAGCTCGAACAACCTGAAGAACAATTATTCAAGAAAAGGAAAACTACAAATCTACCTTCAGTGGCTACTGCTTGTGACAGGACTGCAGTTTCAGATCGAGCTGCAGCATTCATTGTTAGTGCAGTATTGCAAGATATTGGAGAAGTTTCCATTGACAATACATCTGAAGTAGTGGATAGGAGTAAAATCAGAAGAGAAAGACAAAAGAAGAGATCAGAAATTATGAAAGATCAAAATCAGGTCCCAATCAGAGGAATCTATTTTGATGGTCGAAAAGATTCTACACTCTTCCAAGAAAAAAAAGAGTCCAAAGTATATCAGAAGAAGGTAACAGAAGAACATATCACTTTAGTGAGAGAACCTGGTTCAGATTATTTGGGCCATTATTCTGTGAATTCTGGATCAGCTGAAGAAATATGTAAAGGAATGTTTGAGTATATTGGAAATAATGACATGAACCTGGAAAACCTTGTTGCCATTGGATGCGATGGTGCAGCAGTCAACACTGGAGAAAAGGGAGGCGTTATAAGGCTTATAGAATTGAAGCTGAAGAAGCCAGTTCAACATTTAGTGTGCCAGCTCCATGCCAATGAATTGCCATTACGCCATTTAGTTGCAAAGCTGGATGGAAAAACATCTGGCCCCCGCGGATTCACCGGTCCTATTGGCAGGGAATTAGAGAACTGTGAGAGTCTTCCTATTGTCGAGTTTGAAAGGATTGATGCTGAGGAACCAACTGTAGACTGTGAAGATCTTAGCACCGACCAAAAATATCTAATTGATATTCATCAGGCCATAACAAAGGGATATTGCTCTCCAGATCTTGCTCATCGTAGTCCAGGCAAAATCATGCCGAGATCTTTTGTCATGTGATCTCTCATTGTGGACATGGGGACTGCAAGTTCTTGTGATCGTTTCCGAAGTGATTTTTTTAGTGAATGAGCCACCGATGCAATTACACCTTCACGTTGTTCTGCTCGCGTTGTTGGTCTTCCTGACCGTGGTCTGTCCTTGATGGAGCCAGTTTCAAACAGCTTTTTCTTCCAGCGTAATACCGTCTTGTTTGGTGGTGCAGCCTTATTGAATCTTGTGTTGACACCATTCTGGATATCATGCATCGTTTTTACAGTGTGGCCTTTCATGAGCCCATGTTCTCATCACTATTTTTTCCTCCAGAGTGTAAGTGGACTGGTCTGTCATTGTTCACACAATTCTAATACCTGGAAAAAAATTGTCAATGAATCACATATAAATCCAATTAATCACACAAAAATAAAATTGGTATTACAATATGTACATTTTGTAGGGGGTGACGGGACTTCTCGAACATCCTGTAAGATTGTTTATTATTTGTCCACAAACGTCAATTGTCCGTCATTTTTGGGCCCTAAGATATATATAGGCTATTATACAGGTTGTTTCATAACATGTGGGACGCACTTTCAAGATGGATTCAGGACCGAAAACAATGAAAAAAGTTTATATAAACATATGCCCGAAATTGCTTTGTTTCCGAGTTACAGCCCGTTGTGTGTTCCAGCACGTATCCGCCTTTCATTTAAAGGAAGTGCTCAAAATGACCGCCTTGCGCTTGAATACACGTGTGAACACGCCTCGTCATGGACCTCCTGACGCGTTCAAACATTCTAGGTATTGTTCGGATTTTCTGGCATCCTTGTTCTACACGTTGGTGAAGCATTTCAACGTTGTCAATGGGTGTCACGTAAACGATGGATTTCAGATGACCCCACGGGTAAAAATCGAGTGGATTCAGGTCCGGGGAGCGAGCAGGCCACGGAATGGGTCCTCCATGGCGTATCCATTTATCAGGGAAATGGTCATCCAAATAGTCTCTGGCTACTCGACTAAAATGAGGCGAGGCGTCGTCATGCATAAACCACATACGACGTCGGACACCAAGAGGAACTTCATCTAGTAAATCGCTTAAATCATTCCTTAAAAAATTGGAATAGGATTCTCCTGTTAATCTTCTAGGCAAAACAAAAGGACTGACTAAGTTGTCAGCAATAAGTCCTGTCCATACATTGATACTAAGTTATTGTTGGTCCAATGACTGGATGATGGCATGCGGATTCTCTTTGGCCCAGTGATGAGTGCTGTGAAAATTGATCACGCCATTTCTTGTGAAGGCAGCCTCATCAAAAAACAACACGGAGGATAGAAAAAGAGGGTCGCGAAGAACACTGTTGAAGGAACCAAGTACAAAAAGCCTCTCGTGGTGGGAAGTCAGCTTCAGTAAGACTTTGTACTCTCTGAATGTGATTTGGGTAAAGCTGTTGTTCCCGTAAAATTCTCCACACAGTTGTGTATCTTACAGCCTCTGCTGCTGCTATTCTTCGGGTGCTGACACCAGGATGTTCCTCCACGCGATTCAGGACCCGCTCCTCCAACTCAACAGTTCTGGCGCTGATTGGTCTACCACCATCTGAAACTCGCTTGTTGAATGATCCTCTATCGCCAAGACGCTCGTCTATTTTCTGAAAGGTCTTCTTATCTGGCAGACGGCGATTCGGAAGCCTTTCTGCATACAGACGTCTTGCTGCGGCCGCATTACACTCGGCAAGTCCATACATGAGATGTATGTCTGCCATTTCTCTGTTTGAATAACCCTCCATTTTCACTTTAAATGCTTACTATCACTGAATAGCACAAAAACTTTTAAGTTTTTTTTTCACTGGGCTGCACTTATTCACGGTAAGAAGTTACGAATACGAACAGTGAAACACCGCAATGCACCTCTGACTGACTGATGGCTCTACACTCAACGATATTGAAACATGTCATAGAGTGTACGAAACATTACAATCGGCAAGGCCATACATGAAATAAGTCTCGTACACACTCACATTGTTGGCAGCAGTGTTTGTAAACAGTTTGCGGAAAGAATTGTTGGAACACAAACGGGCTGTAACTCGGAAACGAAGCGATTTCGGGCATATGTTTATATAAATTTTTTTCCATTGTTTTCAGGTCCTGAATCCATCTTGAAAGTGCGTCCCACATGTTATGAAATATCCTGTATAAAGCAAAAGTCATAAAAAAGTCAATTTTTATAGCAAAAGTCCTGAAAAGTGATAATTTTTCATATTATAAGATTTGTAGACATCCTGTCGTACTTACTACTCCGGGTATGAAGGTTGGGGCAGACAGAAAAGAGCGATATTTGATAGTTGAGGAGCAAATTCAGAAAGCAGACCTTCCACCGGAAAAGAAAAGAATGACTACTACTAGAAAACTAGAATCACTGGTATCCCAAATGTACAAGCAAATACCCAAAGAAGAAATGAATGAAATAAAACAACGTTTATTTTTACAAGCAGAACAAGATCTTAATGCTATGACTGCAGAAGAGAAGCACGAAAGGATCAAAGATTTTGTCTGGACTAAGAGAAAAATGGGTATTTACCTGGGTAATAGAATATGCAAAGGTGAAACATAAAAAAACAGACTGACATAGCTAAAGAACGGAGGAATATATTCTATGATCTGTGCCCCCATAAGAGGAAGGCAAACCCTAACAAACTAACTACCCAGAGATATAATATAAAAACCCAAAAGGTGTTCACAGATCAATTGAATTATATGACAGTAGAAATAGAAAAACTTATTAATGAGAACAAGAACCCAATAGAAAACCTAATTCCACCACCTCCAGATGAACCTCAACTGCAGAGGCAAGGAGGAAGCCCACCAGCACCATCACCACTATCAGTAGCTATCAGTAGCTAGCAATTATAGGCCCATTAGCTTAACGTCAATTGTCGGTAAACTTTTGGAATCCGTAGTTAGGGATCGTATCATCGATCACTTAGAAAGTAGAGATTTGATTAATAGTAGTCAGCATGGGTTTCGACGCCATAGGTCTTGTTTAACTTGTTTAATTTTATAACGAAATAGTGCGCGAATACGATAGGCATAGAGCAGCTGACGTTATTTATTTAGATTTTAAAAAGGCGTTCGATACAGTTCCGCATAGGAGACTAATTGCGAAGGTCAAAGCGCACGGTATACGCGGTCAGGTAGCTAACTGGTTAGAAGAATGGCTTCGTGCTAGGAGACAGAAGGTCGTAGTTAACGGTAGTGAATCGGGGTGGTTAGATGTAGGTAGCGGTGTCCCACAGGGTTCAGTGTTAGGCCCATTGCTATTCGTAATTTACATTAACGACATAGATGTAGGATTGACTAGTAACGTGTCAAAATTCGCGGACGATACTAAAATAGGCGGTAAGGTTGTTAACAAGGACGATAGTAATAGGCTCCAAGACGATGTAAATAGGATTATGGAGTGGACAGATAAGTGGCAGATGCAATTTAACGTAGACAAATGTAAAGTTTTGCATATAGGTTCTCGCAACAATAATTACACCTACACGATGGATGATAGGGAGTTAGCGAGCGTTGACGAGGAAGTAGATTTAGGCGTACGCGTATCTAAGGATTTAAAGGTTAGGAACCAGTGCCTGGAGTCTTGCGCAAAAGCTAATAGGATGTTAGGCTTCATAGCTCGTAATTTCGAATTTAAATCGAAGGATATTATATTGCCCCTTTACAAGTCCCTAGTCAGGCCTCATTTAGAATATGCCGTTCAGTTTTGGTGCCCGTACTTGCGTGAGGATATTGATAGGTTAGAAAGGGTTCAACGTCGTGCCACGAAACTAATTCCGTCATTGCGCAACAAGCCTTATGAGGATAGGATTAAAGAGTTAGACCTGTATTCACTCGAAACTAGGAGATTAATTAAGGGGGGAGCTTATTGAAGTTTTCAAAATCGTTAATAACATCGATAATGTAAATTTTGACAAATTGTTCACTTTCGATAATATTAATACTCGTAATAACGGATTTAAGTTGCGTGGCAGACGTTTCATTACTAATATCGCTAAAAACTTCTTTACGTTTAAAGTAATTGATAAATGGAATAATCTTCACGCGCCCGTCGTGAACTCTACCAGCGTTAATGTGTTTAAGAACCGTCTTGACAGACATTTTAAAAATATTAACGTTGTTTAAAATAAAAAAAAACAATTACCAAAAGGAGCTCTGGTGGTGGTGGTCGGAGATGAGTCTGTTGACGATTAATGCTAGCTTGTGACATGCCAGCGTGTGGTGCCAGCAATAAGAAAAAAAAAAAAAAAAAAATATTAGACTAACACGAACGTAGATGTAGCTCGTATCGTAAACTAACCCACTTTTTGTTTAACTTTACCTTCTTTTTTTTTTTTTTTCCCTCCTTACTTTGCATGTCTGTAACTCTCTTTTCTTGCATGTTTGTAGTTTGCATGGTATGACAGTGAGTTAAGACTGTGTTTGCATGGTTTGTAAGTGTTCTTATTTTACTTCTTTTCATCTTTCACCCCTCTCCTATTTTCTCCGACTATTTTTCTGACTTGTCGGCAGTGGCCGGCGGATGATGATGGTGAGTCCTTTTTCTCTTTTTCTGAATGAATGTTAACCCACGAGTGGTAGGTGTTCCTCCTTACTTAACCCCTTATTCTCTTCTCTTCTCTTAACCCTCTACTCTTTCCTTTCTCTCGGGCTAACCTTAGAATGGATCTTAGGGTCTTTGTTAGCCTTAGCTTCTGTAGATCTGTAGATCATCATCATCTCCTCCCCCTTCAGCACAATCTACATCGCCACCAGCATCACAAGGCCAACCACCTCAAGCAAGAGGGGTTACCACCTCTCAGGTGCCACTAGAGGAAGAGCTTGCCAACAAAATAGAAGAGGTAATACATATAGAACTCAAGGACAGGCCCAAACTCATAAAAATGAACAAAAATAATAAAAAATTCAGGGAAATAATGAATCAAATAAATGTGAAAAATGCTCTGTATGAATTGGTCCACAATTAACCCACCCCTTATATCTCCAGTCTAACTATAGAGTAGATTAAGTCTAGCCCTGTATGGGTCAGCCTAGAGATTCCGGAAATGGTCCAGAGCGGGCAGATAAATTGAGGTCCACAGTAGGATTCCTCACCAAACTAGGTTAGGGCAATCTACTTTACCTTTGTTAAGCTATGAGTTGATGCTGGGTCTTAGGCCACAATGTAGGCCTAAGTTGTCTGACCCAGCTTAATTTAATGAGTCTTCTAAGTTAGAAGTTAGAAGATCTAACTGGGCTAAAAACACAATTAGTCACTTACTGCTAGTTATTAGAGAGTCTCTTTTCTCCTTCCTGTATAATTGTCGAGAGCGTACTTGCTGGTGGGGATCTTTCTTCGGTGTCTGTTGTTGTCCCTTCTCCAGTTCCGTCCTCTCGCCCCGTTCTTCGTTTTCGTTCCTCTTTGTTCTCCTTTTAGCGGGGCTTTTTCCACAGCGTCGTCTTGGTTTTTCCGGTTGGTTGATCGGTAATGTATATCTATTACCGAGCAGCTCTTGTCACACAGTATATAAATACTAGTGTGGAGAATAACTCTGGTGAGCAACCAATTGGTTTCATTCACCCAGTTATTGACATAAAAGGAATTTAATAATTGTTAGATTAACTACCTACCTACTCAGTGAACCATTTTCGTTACCTCCCAACTACCGACTCATCAGTTTTCCATATAAATATAGCATTACCAAAATTAACACCCGAAAATGCCACCCTCACTGAACTAAACCACATAAACTATGCAGTTGGCTTATTTGTCGAAGAGAAAGTTATACCCAAATATAAAACATTATTACCAGGGATCAACCTCAGGAGGATAAAAGCAGTACCCTTTTGGAAACAAAAATTACAAAAAAAAGATAGCAAAAAAGAGGAAGAAAATAGCACAAATAAAAGAGCACTTCTGAAACACACTCAACACCAACCTTAATAGAAGTATCAACAAAATAAAAACGAAAATTCAATACACAAACTTCAGCCGAACTGGAAAATAAATCTACAGACAACAAAGCCATGGTAAAAGCACTTGCCAAGCAAATTAAGAACAAGAGCTGCAACAAAAGTCAAAGACACAAAATAAAAAATTTTCAGAGAACCCAAGACAGCTGTATCAAGAACTCATTTACCTTAAATTTACCTTAAAGCGCTTCTGCCTCAAGTCCACTCAGCGCCTCCTGAGGCGGGGCCACGACGGGGTCGCCACCCTTCTTTTCTCTTGCTCATGCCATACGATTTGGTCCCCTATTGAATTTGTGGGGGCTGGTCTGGCAGAGGAATACCCTGACACTGTGGGTTGGTCAGGTATGTTGGCTAAAAACATGTCCAAGTGTTTTTTAAAAGTATCTACTGGGACTGCACTTATATCTCTAAGGTACTGAGGCAAGGAGTTAAACAGGCGAGAACCCTGCCTAGAGATACTATTATATTGAAGGGTTTGAATCCTTCTCAGACTGTTTGGTGGGAGGTGATATTTTTTACACATTCTGCCAGTTCTTGTTAAGGTGGGCACAATTGGTTCAGTATTGGGGGCAACTAAAAGCCCTTCTAGAATTTTCCAGGTGTAGATTAGGATGTATCTCTCAAACCTTCTCTCTATGGAATAAAGGTTGAGGCCTCTAAGCCTATCCCAGTAGTTTAATTTGTTTTTACTCACCTGTTGCCCATCAGGTTGTTTAATATACGAGGTAAAGGTTCTTTGTAGGCCCTCAATTTTTTGCAATTCATTCTGTTTGTGGGGAAACCATAATTGAGAGCAGTAGTCAATGCGTGGAAGGACAAGTGATTTCCACAGGGTAAGCATGGTCATACTGTCCCTAGTTCTGAATGTCCTCAGTATATATCCTATTAGTTGTTTGCATGATGAGGTTACTTTGTCAATGTGCCTGTTGAATGTTGCATCTTCAGATAATATAATCCCTAGATCCCTGACATGATCAGTTTGTGCAATATCTTTTCCTGTGGGTCCAGTGTAGTTGAATTGTTCTTTCAGGTATTTATTTGGTCCATACTTAATTAGTTCAAATTTGTCTTCATTGAAGGCCATATTGTTTGCATCTGCCCATGCATATATAGTTTGCAGATCTTTTTGTAGCTCTACACAGTCTTCTTTTTCTGTAATTGGTCTTAGTATTCTGGTATCATCTGCGAATGACAGGAGAGAGCTTCCTAGGTTACAGTTTATATTGTTTAGCATTGTAATGAATAGAATTGGTCCTAGTACTGTGCCTTGCGGCACTCCACTAATCACTTCTTTTTCTATAGATCTTGCTCCATTTACAGTTGTTATTTGTTTTCTGTCAGAGAGAAAGGCATGGATCCATTTTCCTACTTTTCCACAAATACCAAGTTCTTTTAGTTTATGGAATAATATACCATGGTCAACCTTGTCAAAAGCTTTTGCAAAGTCTAGATAGATGACATCAACATTGTGGTTTTCTCCCAAGTATTGTAGGATTGTATTGCAATGGTCTATAAGTTCAGTAAGGCAGGATCTCTTGTGTCTGAAGCCATGTTGAAAGTCTTCTAAGAGATGTTCATTTTCTATAAAACTGACAATGTGCCTTTTCAGGACTTTCTCAAATATATCATTCATGACACCATTCAGATAAAAAATCCCCCAGCACAGGAAGAAGCAGAAAGATATTGGCGAGCAATGTTTGAAGGACCAAACGTCCATAACAATGCCGCAGAATGGATAACAAACATTATGCAGTAAAATGGAACCAAGCCTCAAATGGAAGAAACTGTCATTTTAACAGAAGACATAAACTTTTGGATGAAGAAGGTGCCCTCTACATCCGTATTATAAAATATCATTGAATAGAATCTTAAATCAAGAAGAAGAAACCCCTTCTCTCATCCCCAAAATGAAAGATACCCATTTCCCAAATAAATATAGACCGATTACTTGCTTACCAACCATATATCCTAACAGGCCTATCCTAACCCACCTCATATCACATAATTACTTAGAAAAAGAACAATATGGGTGCAGACACAAATGATTTGGCACAAAAGATCAATTACTCATGAAATGATACTGGAAGACTGCAAGAGGAGACAAAAACCTAAGTATGGCTTATATAGATTATTAGAAACTTAGAAAGCATTTGACAGTTTTTTCCTTTCAAAATTGCTTATATCTCTGTTTCATTCTAGTTGAATAAAGCCATGAATTGTTTGAATTATTTATTAGCATAAGTCTCGCATAACAAACAAATTGATCCCGAGGCAGTGATGCGGAACCGAAGCTAAACGGTTCCGGGTTCGGGTTCGGTTCCGGAACCGGTTCCTTGGCAAGAGTGAATCCCACAGGGAAATTGAAAGAGGCTTTTTTTTTTATTTTATATATTATATTTATTTTTTTAAACACATGTTACATATACCACGTACTTTATTGATACACAACCCATTTATAGATAAATTTTTATTGAACTTAACATGTAATAAAGATCAAAAGCCATTTAAGCATCGGAATAGGATTAACTTCGACATTCTTCATGTTTGACCGTCTCTCCCGTTGAATGAATTTCAGCGCCGAGAAGAGCCGTTCAACAGATACCTGACTACAGGACAACGCTGACTGAATTTTTTGTGGGGCCGTTACTTGGCGCTGGCGGGCGACTCATAGCACCAATATAAAGCCCAACCGGAACCGGGAATTCATATGATTTACCATTTCCCGCAGTTTCGGGTTCGAGTTCCGTTCCACATCACTGCCCGAGAGTTAAATGTGGAGATGACATGTTACTTCAAATTATACATAGTGATCCGTTTGGGTATGGATAAAATAAAAACGCTGTGAGAATCTACCGAGAAGTGATACAGCACTCATCTGCTGAACGTGTGGTCATAAAATGTGGGAGTTTGTAATAGGCTAGGCCATCCGCTACCAAACTTACGAGCGCCATCTGCTGTCAGACTTATGAGACATATGCCAGTTTCGAAGATGGCGGCGAATGCACAACAACGTGCGAAGTGTGTCATTTGGTTTGCTAAGTTTGAGAGTGTGACAGCGGTACAGCGTGAGTTTCGCCGTGTGTATGGTGTTCGAAAAGCTCCTAAATACGACTCCATAGTGCAGTGGTACCGCACATTTGAAGAAACGGGGTCTATCACTAAACCACATGCAGATGGTCGTAAGAATTAGTCTCTCGTTATGACCTTTGTCGTGTCTGGAAGGGAGTCATGTTGAAGACTAATTAGGTGTGTCACAATCTACCATCTTTGTGGGCATTGTTTGCCATATATTAAACTATACAATGTTACTGTTTCCATTTTACATCAATTTTATTTTATCTATACCCAAACGAATCACCCTGTATATTTAATATTAAAATGGAGGATTAAATATAAACAAACGGAAATGGCGTATGATTCGGCCTTACGATATCTGATTGACTTGACATTCTATCAACAAGTTAGGTTAAGTTAGTTTTTTAGAGTCGATGTTTTGGTCCTATGAAAGAGGTATAGGTCTTTATGATTTACCAAGCTTTTGTCATATTCAAACATACTATGCTGTAAGAACTTAGATGGAGGATTTTAGTTTTATTTATTTGGCGTTCTTTCTGTACGCTGGTATAACTCGGTAGATCTTATCAGTTGTGCCACATTATAGGTATATATACAAACAAACAAACAAACACTTTATTTCAGACTCAACAGGTACAAACATTATACAAGAGGTCCATAGAAGATTAAAAGATAGTTGTCTGGAGCATTGACTAAGTAGGCCAGTGAATCACTGTGTATAATGAACACACAATTGCCTACACCAGTGCTTCCAGATTTCAGATTTATAAAATATATCGGAGACCAATCCACTAACCATGGCTTCTATTATCTTACTTACTGACTCACCAAGCCTAGTGATAAATCTAAATACAAAATTGCGAATGACACTGGCACAGTTAGGCACTTATTGACTAAAAACAGCATACTGACACTAGAAAGAGCACCATTTACAAACCTTGGAGTCCTTAATAAACTTCTAAAACTATTATTATATGCAACATATAATTTCTTCAAATTATACATCCTGTAGTTCAACCACAAATGAGCTGTATACATTGGAGTACAAAAAGTTTTGAACAAAATCAACTTAACATCTAATGTACACTAGGGTGGCCCACTTTTCAATTTTTTTTGAAAAGTATAGGTGATCGTGGTTTTTCCCATTATTTGGCACTATACTAGCACACTGGTATCATTTTTACCAAAATTGATCAATATTTAGGGGTCTCGCATCGACCTTGAAATTACTAGTTTTTTTTTTAAATGCGTACTTTTTAACTTTTTACTGAATCAAGATAAATCATTAAGTAGGGATGTTTTCTGAATCCTCTTGATGAGAGAAGTCGTTTGGTGTGCCTGCCAATGTCATACGACTAGCGGTTTAAAGGTTGTGCCTGTATACAGGTAATACCGATGTGCTAGTATAGTGCCAAATAATGGGAAAAACCACGATCACCTATGCTTTTCCAAAAAATGAGTCACCATACCCGGGCGGAATGTATAATGTATATAGGTAATTAGAAAATGCACTATGCCTGTGCCAGGTACCTAACCTATTTCTTTTTTTGCAGATCATAACATTTTGAAATTCTGTCTGAGTTCCTCTCCTTTTCATGGACAAATCGATGGCAACCATAACTGGAAGAACTCTTGAAACAAATAGAGAGTCATCAAAAGGAAAGGCGAAAATAACATCGCTACCTTCTCTAAGATCGGTCTCGGAAATTTTTTTTAGTTGGCCAACCGTCGTCCTCCATCAGTGGTAGCAAATTGCCAACAACACGGCAGGTTTTGCAATACTTCTTCAGTGTTATCCATTACACTGCTAACAGGAAAGACGCATTCAAAGAAACCGTAAACAACGTCTTAAAGTTTTGGAACATGGCCCGCATTAAAACAATCACAAAGCTCAACTGCGAACGGAAGCTAGAGGCATTGTGGAAAGAGTGGCACTTACTCCAAAGGAGTTTTCTGCTCTTTTGGAGTAAGTGCCACTCTTTCCACAATGCCTCTAGCTTCCGTTCGCAGTTGAGCTTTGTGATTGTTTTAATGCGGGCCATGTTCCAAAACTTTAAGACGTTGTTTACGGTTTCTTTGAATGCGTCTTTCCTGTTAGCAGTGTACTGGATAACACTGAAGAAGTATTGCAAAACCTGCCGTGTTGTTGGCAATTTGCTACCACTGATGGAGGACGACGGTTGGCCAACTAAAAAAATTTCCGAGACCGATCTTAGAGAAGGTAGCGATGTTATTTTCGCTTTTCCTTTTGATGACTCTCTATTTGTAGCTTCAAGAGTTCTTCCAGTTATGGTTGCCATCGATTTGTCCATGACAAAGGATGAGGAACTCAGACAGAATTTCAAAATGTTATGATCTGCAAAAAAAGAAATAGTTTAGGTACCTGGCACAGGCATAGTGCATTTTCTAATTACCTATACACATTATACATTCCGCCCGGGTATGGTGACTCATTTTTTGGAAAAGTGTAGGTGATCGTGGTTTTTCCCATTATTTGGCACTATACTAGCACATTGGTATTACCTGTATACAGGCACAACCTTTAAGCCGTTAGTCGTATGACATTGGCAGGCACACCAAACGACTTCTCTCATCAAGAGGATTCAGAAAACATCCCTACTTAATGATTTATCTTGATTCAGTAAAACGTTAAAAAGTACGCATTTTTAAAAAAAACTAGTAATTTCAAGGTCGATGCGAGACCCCTAAATATTGATCAGTTTTTGTAAAAATGGTACCAATGTGCTAGTATAGTGCCAAATAATGGGAAAAACCACGATCACCTATACTTTTCAAAAAAAATTGAAAAGTGGGCCACCCTAAATTGTACACATATGAAATTTTCTAACAAAGTATTTCCCTGAGCATATAATTGTTTACATTGCTTTAGAATATCACAGTCATCTGAAGGACTATCAGTTAGTATGTGGCCAAGATACTTAGTTTGGGTTACTTCTGACAGCACCATACCATTCAATTGAAATTCAGGAAATTTTATATACTTGTAGCCCTTAATCCTTATAATCATAACATGACTTTTATCAGGATTATATTTTATATCGTTATCCTTCCCATCCTTTCACACACCTTCAAAAGTGTGCTGAGCCCTTTTACAGATGGAGAAATAAGAACTAGATTATTTATCTGTATACATCAGATGATTAACAATCATTGTACCAATATAGCAGCCTATTTTACAGGTGTTCAGCACAACAGATAGATTATCCACATAAACATTGAACAAGCGAGCGGCGTTGCTCAGGCTTCTGTATTGGGCCCCTTGCTTTTTCTTATATACAGTATATTAACGATTTAGATGTTGGCTTAGTCAGTACAGTTTCGAAGTTTGCGGATGACACGAAGTTGGGTAGTAGGGCGATTAATGACGAAGATAGAGGTAAAATCCAGGAAGATCTGAATAAAATCGTTGATTGGTCAGTCACATAGCAAATGAGATTTAACTTCGATAAGTGCAAAATTGTACATATAGGTTCGCGTAACGGTAATTTTGCGTATAATATGTCAGGGAAGGAGTTAGCAAGCGTAGAGCAGGAAAAAGATTTAGGAGTTATACAGTAGTCACTGGTGATTTAAAAGTAGCAAAACAAAGTAGAGCAGCGGTCAATAAAGCGAACAAAGTGCTACGTTTTGGAGCTCGGAATTTTGAGTACAAATCGCGCAATGTTATTGTTCCTCTTTATAAATCATTAGTTAGACCCCATTTGGAGTACGCGATCCACTTTTGGAATCCGCATATGCGAAAAGATAGACAAAATCGAAAGAGTCAAAGACGAGCAACTAAGATGATTCCGTCGCTTTGGTCGAAGTTGTACGAGGATAGGCTTAAGGAGTTAAAATTGACTACACTCGAGGCTAGGAGGCTAGGGGATCTAATTCAGGTTTTCAAAATTATGAATGGGTTCGATAACGTAGATAGATATGGCTTTTTAGAAATATCTCAATATAATTGGACTAGAAATAACGGGTATAAGTTGACAAGTAGAAGGTTCGAGACAGCAGTTGCCAAAAACCTTTTTACGCATAAAATAGTAAATAGCTGGAATAGTTTGTCGGTAGAAGTAATTATTAGGACTTCTATAAACATGTTTAAAAATCGATTAGATGCATATTAGGGCGGCTCGTTTTTACACTTTTTTCGATATTTGATTGGGGGTAGTGCGGAAAAGTTGCGATTTGGAGAGAAAATAAAGTGTGTAAAATTTTTTTGATCTACGTCAATACCTTCCGGTGGCGGCGAGTCCTTAAAAATCGAAAAATAGGCCAAACGGGGTAGATTGGAAAATGGTTTTAAAGACTTACAAAATAAACAATAAAAATTTCAGCACAATCTGTTAATAACTTCCGGTGGCGTCTTAGCCGTTAAAATATCCAAAATATTGATTTAAAGCAAGTTTTAACAAGATTTTATACAAATGTTAATTCCGGTATATTTCTGTGCAAACAACCCTGAGAACACTATTATAGGCTTGAATAAATTAATAGCAGTCATTGAACAATGAACATTATATAAAAATTATATAAAATTATATAAAAATTTTATGTGTTTTTAGGCCTATTTTTCGATTTTTAAGGACTCGCCGCCACCGGAAGGTATTAACGTAGATCAAAAAAATTTTACACACTTTATTTTCTCTCCAAATCGCAACTTTTCCGCACTACCCCCAATCAAATATCGAAAAAAGTGTAAAAACCAGCCGCCCTAATGCATATGTTGATAGATTGGGTATAGTTTAAGGTAGTAAAATTAAGGCTTTGTGGTTCGGAACCCACGTAAAATTGTAGGTCCTCTCCGCCACCACGGAGGACATGCACAATACACAATTACGAACACAGTTAGGTAGACCAGCCATGAGTGGATCCTAGGGTCTTTGTTGGTCTGAAACATTATAACATTATAACAAGTAGGGGAATAGTATCCCTCCCTGCCTGACACCATTGGTCACAGAGAATGGCCCTGAATTAACCCCATCCCATCTTACAATCATTGTCTGGTGATTATACCAGAATATTAATATACAGACCAAGTAACCAGGTACATTACGATTTACAAGTTTCATGAATAATTTGTCATGATTAACATGATCAAATGCTTTAGAGGCATTAGGGAACATGAAAATACATTAGCCTCTAGAGTTTGGTATTTACAGACCATTTCCTTCAAGACTGTACACACACATATCAGTACTGTGTTTCTCTTTGAAAACCAAATTGGTTATCAGACATTCAAGTCTATTAATGATTACACTGGTCTGCGTCATTTTTGAGGTCAAGGTTGTTTTAGTTCTTTTATAAGTTTTGCATGCTGAATTAAAAAATGTAACTCATTTTGCTTAATCAGGTCAGGTTTTTATTCTATCTCAATTTAAAAAAAATTAGATAATCGTTATGAAATGAGCAAGTTTATTTTTTTAAAACAGACTTACATTTTAGCCAAGTGTTAGCCAAGCTCTACAGTATATAATAAACAGACAACTTATTTCTAATTACGATTGTCATTACTGTTTTTCAGCATGAATAGAATGTGCAAGAATGACCCAAACAGGTTCTGCTACATCTGTGGTAAAGTCACTATGTCAGACCGGCAGTCAAACATCACACATTTTGTGAGGAAAAGCTATCACGCCTACTTTGGAGTTAAACTTGGTGACCAGGACAAAGCCTTTGCCCCTCACATATGCTGCAAAACGTGCGTTGAAAGTCTGCGGCGCTGGAGCCACAAGAGGAGAGTGTCTACCTTTTGGTGTCCCAATGGTGTGGAGGGAAGGAAGAGATCATACTACTGACTGTTATTTCTGCATGACAAACCTACAAGGTAAGTTAGTATGAATTTAGTATGAATTTCATTTTATACTTACAAAAATATGCCTGACAATATATGAGATATGTCTTTATCTTATCTTTATCTGTCTTTATCTGTTTCCTTTTAGGCATAAATCGAAAAAACAAGCAACACGTAAAGTATCCAGACGTGCCATCTGCCATAAAGCCAGTGCCTAATGGACCAGAAATTCCAATTCCAACACCGCCCGACAACTTTGATTCGTCGTCCGACTCAGATGAAGAAATGGATGACGGTGACATATCTGGTACATACCAACCTACTGCCGAAACAAGTCAACCCAAACTCTTGAGCCAAGCTGAGTTGAACGATTTGACAAGAGATTTGTGCTTAGTAGTTCGACCGCAAAAAGGGAGAGTGCATCATCGGATGAAGTCCTTCATAAACGCGGTTATACTACTCGCTCAGTAGTATGATGGCAAAAAGTTAGAGGAATTTGGATCACAGGGGCAGGATTTCGTAGCACCCCAACTTCCTCATACCTTTTGCCATCATACTACTGAGCGAGTAGTATAACCGCGTTTATGAAGGACTTCATCCTATGATGCACTCTCCCCTTTTGCGGTCACACTACTTTCGCCACAATGCGGCTCAGTCATTGTAGTAGTCCGACCGCAAAAGGGGAGAGTGCATCATAGGATGAAGTCCTTCATAAACGCGGTTATACTAATCGCTCAGTAGTATGATGGCAAAAAGGTAGATGAATTTGGATCACAGGGGCAGGATTTCATAGCACCCCAACTTCCTCATACCTTTTGCCATCATACTACTGAGCGAGTAGTATAACCGCGTTTATGAAGGACTTCATCCTATGATGCACTCTCCCCTTTTGCGGTCACACTACTTTCGCCACAATGCGGCTCAGTCATTGTAGTAGTCCGACCGCAGACAAGCAACACTACGTACAACGCGACTGGCCAGCAAGACGTGGCCTGGAACCAGGTTCGCACAACGTTCTGTCACACGCTGTCGTGAATCCGCAGATGATTCTACTTCCGCCGCTGCACATCAAGCTCGGACTTATGAAGAATTTCGTCAGAGCACTCAACAAAGAAAGCCGAGCTTTCGCTTTCCTGAATCAGAAATTTCCACGCGTCAGTGAGGGCAAACTGAAAGCAGGTATTTTTGACGGCCCTCAGATCAGGGAGCTAATGAAAGATGCTCAATTCGACGAAAGTGTGGAGGACAATGAGATCAATGCCTGGCTCGCATTCAAGTCCATTGTCACAAATTTTCTGGGCAACCACCGAAGTCCAGAGTACGAACGTGTTGTCGAGGAGCTCCTGCAGAGCTTCCAGGCTCTTGGTGCACGTATGTTCATAAAGATGCATTTTCTCAGCTCGCATTTAGACTACTTTCCGGACAACTGCGGTGATGTCAGCGAGGAGCAAGGAGAGCGCTTCCACCAGGATATTCGAGTGATGGAAGAGAGGTACCAGGGCCGCTGGGATGTGAACATGCTCGCGGACTACTGTTGGTGCCTCAAGAGAGACGTTCCAGCTGTGGAACACAGACAAAAGTCTTTGAGAAAGCCCTTTCGTCCACATTAACTGTACTCGTGTACCATTTTTTATATAGGCTACTTTGTACATTTTCTGTCAATTTAAGTCCGTTTTAAAAAAATAAACTTGCTAATTTCATAACGATTATATCACTGGGGAACCAAAAAAATTTTTTTTTCTTGGTGCCTGAGATTTTAGACCTTATTCTGGATATTTTCATGCCACTGATTCAGAAAATATCATCCATTTTGTTCTAGCAGCTCTAGTTTTTGAGATATTGCATACGTCATTACCTACTTTATTACCCTTCTGGAACGGTATTATGAGTTGCTCGTAAATCTAAATGCATCTGTATAATTAAATTGTAGCTATGGTTTTGCTGATGTTGCTGTTTTGCATGTGTATTGTACATGTACTAACGTGAATTCTTTCCTGTTACAGGTGTTGACATGGCTTCATCACGAAGAAAGTGTTTAAATCATCCAGATGTGTTTTGTTTTATCTGCGGAGAGTACACGTTCATTGAACAGAGAAAAACTATTACTGATTTTGCGAAAAAAGCTTATTTTGCCTATTTCAAAGTACAACTAGGGGACCAAGATAAGCCATGGGCTCCTCATGTTGTGTGTAAAACGTGTACGGAGCATCTGCGGCAATGGACCAACGGAAAGAGGAGGTGCCTGAAATTTGGTATACCAATGGTATGGAGAGAACAGAGAAACCACAGTGATGACTGTTACTTTTGTTTGGTGAACATAAAGGGCATCAATGGACGTAACCGGAGTAAATGGACGTATCCTGACATAGACTCAGCTAGACGGCCTGTTTCACATTCAGATGAGATACCTGTCCCATCATTCAGCCATCTTCCAGAGCTCCCTCAAGAAGATGATGAATCTGCTACTGACAAAGAAAGCATATGTGGGCAAAATGACAGTGATTTCGAAGGACCGTCATCAGTTGCAGAATGTTTTAGTCAACACGAATTAAACGACCTCATAAGGGACTTAAGTCTTTCGAAGAAATCGTCTGAATTGTTAGCTTCCAGGCTGGGAGAAAAAATTTACTGCTGCCGGGAACCAAAATCACGTTATATCGCGACAGAGAAAATGATTTACTGCCCTTCTTCTCAAAAGAGAACGATTTAGTTTTCTGCAACAATGTGCGCGGATTGCTGATGAAAATGGGCATATCGGAATACACACCAAGTGAATGGCGGTTATTCATAGATAGCTCCAAACGGAGCCTAAAATGTGTTCTTCTACACAGCGGCAACAGATACAGATCAATCCCAATTGGTCACTCAGTCGGTATGAGAGAAGAGCACGGGACAGTCGCCCTAGTCCTAGAAAAGATATCATACCGAGACCACCAATGGGTGATCTGTGTGGATCTGAAGATGGTGAATTTTCTCCTGGGCCAGCAGAGCGGGTACACCAAGTACCCGTGCTTTATATGTCTCTGGACAGTAGAGCTAAAGATGAACACTGGGTGAGAAGACAGTGGCCTCTGAGAGAAAACATGGTGGTTGGATAAAAAAATATCATCAAAGAAGCTTTGGTTGACAGAGAAAGGATCATATTGCCACCACTGCACATCAAACTAGGTTTGATGAAACAATTTATAAAGGCTTTGAACAGAGATGGGACGTGTTTTGGCTACATATGTAGAAAATTTCCCGCGCTGAGCATGGAAAAGCTGAAGGCAGGTATTTTCGATGGACCGCAAATCCGGGAACTCATGAAAGACCCGCGTTTCCAAGATTCAATGGACAACATTGAGGCACGTGCGTGGTCATCGTTTAGTATGGTTGTGAATAATTTCCTTGGGAACTGTGTGGATCTGAAGATAGTGAATTTTCTCCTGGGCCAGCAGAGCGGGTACACCAAGTACCCGTGCTTTATATGTCTCTGGGACAGTAGAGCTAAAGATGAACACTGGGTGAGAAGACAGTGGCCTCTGAGAGAAAACATGGTGGTTGGATAAAAAAATATCATCAAAGAAGCTTTGGTTGACAGAGAAAGGATCATATTGCCACCACTGCACATCAAACTAGGTTTGATGAAACAATTTATAAAGGCTTTGAACAGAGATGGGACGTGTTTTGGCTACATATGTAGAAAATTTCCTGCGCTGAGCATGGAAAAGCTGAAGGCAGGTATTTTCGATGGACCGCAAATCCGGGAACTCATGAAAGACCCGCGTTTCCAAGATTCAATGGACAACATTGAGGCACGTGCGTGGTCATCGTTTAGTATGGTTGTGAATAATTTCCTTGGGAACTATAAGGCCGATAACTACGGTGAACTAGTGGAGAATATGCTCTCTTCCTTTTGTAAACTTGGCTGTAAAATGAGCATCAAACTGCATTACCTCCACAGTCATTTGGATCGTTTCCCAGATAACCTCGGTGATCTAAGCGAGGAACAGGGTGAACGATTTCACCAAGAACTAAGGACCATGGAAGAACGGTACCGCGGACGATGGGATACTCACATGATGGCAGATTACTGCTGGAGCATCCAACGCGAATGTCCTGGCACATCTCATCGCAAGAAATCTCAGAAATGCGGTTTATGTGAGATGTCTCAATGAAAGAACTTTTTTTGCTGTTCGTGTCTCAAGCTTGTTTGAATTTAAGAAATATTTTTCGTACCTTATGCTTGTTTGATGTTAATACACTATTTTTGCTGACATTCATCATACTTTTGTATTCAATTGACAACAACAGTGATTGCCAGTCAGCAATTATATAATATTATATACATTATATAGAAATATATATAGATATTAGTGATGTAGGTCACATCCGCATCCGCATCCGCATCCGCGGAACATCCGCACATTTTCTCGCATCCGCATCCGCACCCGCATCCGCACTTTGGACTGCGGATGTCATGCGGATGTGGACCGTTGAGATAAAATGTCATTAATAAGCGGAAATTATCAAATTCTACTATATTAATAGAACTAGTTCATTGTGCGCAAAAGTGATGCAAGCGACAAGACGAGAGGCTGTTCTTGTATGAAGTTACTCTCTTGCAACCTACTTAGATCCACGTTACAAAGCTAAGTTATTTTCACCTAGTACATTAGAACGAGTTAAATCATCACTTGGCAAAGCAGTTGAAGAGCTTCAATCTCTTGAATCTGTCGCTTCGCCACCCACCAAAAGAATAAAAGTTTCAGTGACAGAACCAACACCTTCAACAAGCAAATCTATCACAGAATCTGTCCCTCAGTTTCTTGAGTCAAGCAGTAATGACGAAACCTACGCGATGTCAAAAGATCTAGTAAAAATGATCGAGAGCTATCACCAAGAAAAACGCCTGGCTGCATGTGACAATCCTATTAGTTGGTGGAAAAATACGCAGAATATCTATCCATACTTGAGTAAACTTGCAAGGAAACATTTAGCCTGTCCTCCAACAAACGTACCAAGCGAGAGATTATTTAGCAGTGCTGGATTAATATATGATGAAAAGAGAAACAGACTGGCAGCAGAAAAGGCAGAAAAATTAATGTTCCTTAAGCATAACCTTCCTATAATTAAGTTTGAACATTAAACGATGAACATCTTAGTTTACTTTATTTTAATTACTCATTTATAAATATGCCTAATAAAACTTTAAACTTAATATAAATAGTTATCAAGCTAATTAAAGATCTCTTTCTATAAGGGTGGAGGTTGGGGAAAGAGGTCGGTGGGGTGCATTTGAGTTGGGTTCACGTCCCGCATCCTGGTAACACAATTATGGTTTCTAATTGTGGCTGAAACAACAAAATATAACGAATTTATTTGCAGACGAATTCACTAATTGATTTCTATATTAGTTAGATGCTTGATATTATTTTATATGTTCAGAGAAAAGTACAGCAATTATTGTACAATTAATCAATTATACTACATTATAGCTACAGCTCTCTCTATATAATAACTTATTATATACGTTAAACACAACAAATCTCGAATATATCCTAAAAAATAACGAAAATGTAGACATCCGCATCCGCATCCGCGGATGTTGAAATCAAACATCCTCTTCCGCATCCGCATCCGCGGATGTGAAAAAAATGACATCCGCTACATCACTAATAGATATATATCATATCTTGATAAGCAGAGCTGATGGAGAAAAACTAATGTCATTTTCAGAATCAGCGACCTCAATATACCCAGAAACAGGTCTAACATCTAAGTCACCAAAAGTTGTGTTCCCCAGTGTTATTTTCGAATTATCTATTTTTTTTTAAATTGAGATAGCATAAAAACCTGACCTGATTGAGCAAAATGAGTTACATTTTTGAATTCAGCATGTAAAAATTATAAAAGAACAACTAAAAAACCTTGACCTCATGAAAAATGTTTTCAAACGCAGACCAGTGTTATATATTCAAACACCTTAGACATAATACTTGCCAAGGCTATTGGCCTACAGTTATCTTTACTGTTGATTTTACCCTTTTTATCTTTTAGTACTGGCACAAAAACAACGGATAACATTGTATCCGGCAAAACACCATGTATGAGTAAACCTGGAAAGCACAAAGCTAACAGAGGCACTAATCTGTCACTACTAAATTTCAGATGCTCAGCAGAAATACTATCAATACCACATGATTTGTTACAATCTAAACATTTTATGGCCTGTTTAGTCTCAAATACACTAACTCTTATATCTGGACTATAGGTAGCATCACAATTAACATTATTGTTCCTATGTACAGAGTTGAATAACTCACTGTAGTGTTTTCTTCCATAATTTGACCATATTATCAGGGAGAGACATTGCACTATTATTCATTGTTTTTAATTCTTCCCAAAAGTTTCTTGGATTCTTACTGGCAAGCTTTCTAGCCAGAGCATCCCTGCTTAACTCATCCTCGTGATTTCTTATATACTTTAATGCATACTTGAACCTGGCATTAGCCCTCTGTTTTTGTTGTAATACAGGGCTTTGCCTTGGCTTCCTTTGTTCACACCACATTAAAAAAAAGCATCTCTAGCTGTGCTGGCGCATTATGAAGTTCAGCCACATAATCGCTCCAGCCAGGTCTCCATGTATAATTTTTTCTTCTAAAGGTATTTAAGTCTAGGCTAGCATTATTGAGAGAGAAGTCAATTTGTTCGTACATGTCTTTAAATGCCAAAATATGTGTTTGAATTCTACAGTTTACATTTTGACAAGCTAGAGCATCATTAGGGATAGATATGTTACTTAGCAATACATCAGACTTATTACAATACTGTTGTTTGTCCTCATCATCAACTTTGGACCAGTCTAACTTCGCTTTACATGTATCATTTACCTGTGATAGCATTGGAATACAATTAATGTCAAACTCAATTAATGGGGGCATGTGGTCAGAACTAGCATAGGAGTACAAAACTGTCATATTCAGAACTGCCTGATTTGCATCAGGTGTACAAATACAATGATCCAACCATAAGGTGGTGTGCCAACTATCACTAACATAAGTAAAGCTATCATCAGGAAGACTACACATTAGGGTGTGTCAATTTTGGGGGTGAAATGACTAAATTGAAAATCATGTGATTTGGTAGCAATTTAATGTAATCATTTGGCATACAAGATAATATCCTTGCTTCAAAAACAATAAAAAATAACTCCTACCTACATCAATTTTAATTAAAAAAATTCATTTTTTCGTAAATTCGTAACAAAATAACAAATGTGCGAAAACATCCTATCAACATTTAAAGTGGCAATAAGATATCATTCAGTCTTTATTTGAAAGTAACCAATGCAGTCATGTCCTTTTTGCTGCGGTTCCTTGACATCAGCATTCGGCTTGCTACTTGCGCTTTGATGTAGCCCTCTCGCCTCTCGTGACCGTAAACTTGACTAGCTGCTTCTGTGACCATTTTCACACATCTCTCCACACTCTGAGTGTGAGAAGGCGACTTTGGCACTTGCATTGGGGCCTCTTTAAGTTGTGTTAAATCTTTGTTTGTTATACATGTTGTCAGTGGTGGCTCCAAAACTTCCGAACTCAAGTTAACTAATTCTGACAATTTCATGGCATTGACGTTTATCGGAGGTACCTTCCTTGTCTGAACAGAGCAGTCTCCCAGCTGGTCATCATCTAGTGATGTTCCTCTAAGCTTTAGAATGATTTCCACAGCCTCAGTTCGCCCTTTGGTACATTGGCTGCAGAGTATTGCTTGCAAAACTGCCTCTGGCCTAGCATACCAAGCGGACCTTCTCACCACAGGTAAACGATGTCCACCACTACTTTCCTTTGGGTTCTCAGTAGCTGTAATTGAAACAAGATGTGGTTGGGCCCCTCCATCCACATTGGATTAAGTTTTACATTGAACCAGTGAGGAAGATAAAACCCAATAATAAATTCAACAATCAACATCAAATTCTGTAGCATTTTGCCCTTCAGTGCATGTTTGGAAACCCAAATCCTGCAGAAACGAATCGCTGTAGTTAACCAACGACTGTGACTTACGGGTCCAATCTCCAAGAGAGCCAGATTTTGAGGCAACTCTCCTGATCTGATTGCTTGAACAATACGATAAGCGTAAGATTGATCCGTGCTGAGGTCTTTGATAACTTCTTCAGACAACAGTGGAAGGGGAGGGCCTACTTCAACCTTTGGAAATTTTGTATTTATTTCTAATTCCGTTGCTTCATCTAGCATGTTGCCAAGGGGGCCTGACCACTTGTTGTTGCTCTTTGTAGGACCATCAAGTTCCTGGATGAGACGACGAAGAGGTAGTTCCCCTGTGTGCAAATCACATACAATCCAAACAAGCCTTCTTCCAAGTTTTTTCTCTAAATGCGTCATAACACCACCCTGCCATCCAGTGTTCACCGCAGTTGAGTCTCCACCAACGGCCTGCAGTGAACTGTGAAGTCTTCTTTCTTGAAGCCAACATATTATTTGATCAGCAATTGCCTCTGCATGTTTCTTGCCTTCTACTTCTGCTTCAGAAACAAATTGAAACAAATAGCAGCCACCAGGTTCGGAACACACAGAGTAGTGTTCTTCTTTGATGAGACCGGGAAACTTTCTGTCCGTTCCCTCTACCTCTAGGAGAACTTTTGTGTCATCTCTTCTTCCATCAAACAAAAGGCAAGAGAGACCTTCCTCCTTCAAATCTTTTTCATGCTGATCAGATATTTCCTTCATTATTTTTTCTTGTGCTCTTCTTATCTTATTATGATCTATCACTAAGGATGTATCCTCTCGGCTGATGAAGCCTGCATCTATCCAAGCGGCAGTGGCAATCTCTTCAGTCTCTCATAGCCCCGTATGGTGGCGAATACTGGCAAGGGCAATGTTTGAGATGTCTTTAGTGTTGTATTTCATTCTCTTCGGCGAAGGTTCAGATGGCATTTTGGGGCTATCATCTGATGTTGCTTCTTTCTGTTTATCTGAAGAGCTTTCAAAGAAGTGAGAAACCTCTTGATAGAGCTCTTCATCTCTTTGGGTGGCTTCTTCACTCTTCTTTTTCTTCCTTTCTTCCCTCTCTCGGATTTTCTCTTTTTTCTTAGCAATAACAATCTGTTTTTTGTTTCTGAATAATCTGCCGAACCAATCTGCATACTTCCTTGGCCTCCTGCCTTTGTTCTCTGCGCCTTAATGAAAGCCAGCTCCAAAACAGGGATCTTCTTCTCACGAGGACAGCGACAATCAATGTGAGGGTGAGGTTCTCTTCTGCATGAGGGAGAACAATTGGCTTCAGAACACAACTCTATGGGACACTGGCAGTTAAAAATGTCAAGAAGAGTATCAAGTGTGTGCAGATATTTATTTTTCTTTGCTAGTTTTCCTTTACCAAGTGATGTCTCAACTGCTTTGTGCCACAGCTTTGTTAATTTTAGCTCAATAGTTCTACACTGATTGAGTACAGGTGGTTTGAATAACACATTAGCTTTTTTCCACTGATGCAGAAGACGGGGAATCATGTCCCTTATGAGCTCTTTCTCTGTGTAGTTCCTTCTATCCTTTGTATTTTGTTCACGAAGGAGTAACCCTAGTCTCAGCATGTCTCGCACTGTTGGTAGTTCTGATACGGGAAGCTCCTTGCCTGTACCGACTAACAGGCTCAAGTGGCATGACGACTGACCTCTTGTCTTCAATTTTGGCATCTTAGGAATATCTGAAAAGAAAGAAAAACATTTAAGTATTTTATATCAATTACGATGTTTCAAAGTTTAGTCATTCGATGTTCTAAAATTCAATAAAAAATATTTCATGGGATTACAACATAATTAGACAGAAGAATATGATAATAATAAATAATTGTAATAATCAATAATCCATACTTACAGTTAAACTGTAGTATTCGTCTAGTAGAATAACTATGAAGTAGGTACAAGAGCAATAACAGCAAACCACCGTCTATGACATCTAAGAGGCAACTGAGGACTGAGAGTGAGGGACAGTTCTATTCATGTTGTGACTTGTACATTGTACAACAACTATATGACCTTGAAAACACTCCATATGCGATCAGTGGGATAATTCTGTGACAGATGAATAGTTAATCAATTTATGTCCTATTATTTAGGAAAAGAGTCAATTTCTGAAACTTTAAGGTAAAATTGATGTAGGTAAGGGTTATTTTATTTCATTTTGGTTGGCCAATTTCAAGTTTTGACATGAAAAGACTATATTTATCACTACCAAAATTGATTTGAAAAGAGTTGACAAAATTGACACACCCTACTACACATGGATGAAAGGGTCAAGTTATTATTTTCACAGAAGGTTTTTAAGTGGTTGCTAAGCAAAGAATTATCATTAAGCACCAGGCGCGTATTTACATACGGGCCAAATGGGCCATGGCCCAGGGCTGAAAATTTTAGGGGGCAGCAAAATTTTGAGGGCAGTAAAATTCTGGAAGAAAAGTCGTAACAAGAAAGGTAACAAGAAAGCACTTTTTAGGTAGGAAAAAAATCCAAAATTTCTGGTATTTTTATAGCTAAAAAAACGGAGAAAAGTTAGTGCCACTTAAAAAAAATCTCATTACGTTTGAACGAAGTCGATTTCAAAGTTGGTCCTTCGCTTTAATATATTTGATTAATTTTAATAATATCTTTATTAATGCTATTAAGCTTTGGGAATTTTACAAGAATGACTTGGCGGAAGCATTTGTTAATGAGTGTCTTCATTTCCGTGGGTTTCTTCTGAATTTGGAGAAAACTCCTACGAGCATTCTTGAGATGAGTGAGATGATCCAAGGAAAAGGATTAAAAGAAGTTTACTCATATGTTGATATTGCGCTCAGGATCTTCCTCTGTACGCCGGCTTCCAACCAGTGCCGGGGGTTAACCCGAAGGCTTAAAGGCTGAAAGCCTTGGCCTACAAAAAATGTGGCCTACGAATTTTTTTTTTTTTTTCAACAACACAAGCAGATTTTCTAGCAGTTGTCATCTGACCTTGAAGTAGAGGTGTTTGTTTAGTTGTTTTCTACTTTATTTGTGTAGACTGTAGAGTAGACCTAAGGAGTGATATAGAGCTAGATCTCGGTGACGAAGTCATTGCTTTCTCCAAATACAGTATTTCTGAGGTGTCCCTCAAATCGGCAGAGCGGGTGCTACAATTTCTTTTGCAGCACATGATGACCACGACTTTTCCAACCTCTACATAGCTCTACGTATTTATTTATGCTTGTTGGGTACTAATTCCGAAGGAGAGAGATCATTTTCGACTCTACAGAGAGTCAAGAATTGTTATCGATCAACCCTTCGACGATCTCGCTTATCTGCACTAACACTCATCTCGATTGAAAATGATTTGGCTCGCAGTTTGGATTTTTCAGAGATTATTGAGATGTTCTCCCAAAAGAAAGCCAGAAAGATAAGGTCACTTAAGTTAAACCGTTAGATGTTTTCAATGTCCGGCTTTTTGCTCGGTTTACTGTGTGCAATTTACTTTACGTTTGTTTGCTTTACAATTTACTTTACTGTGTGCAATATATATATATATATATATATATATATATATTATATACAGTATATATATATATTACTTGGTGAAATATATTTTTTTATGGAGGCTTATCGTATTTAATCTCTTAAAATTATCTATATTATACTCAATTACAAATGAAAAATATGTAATCTCATTTAATAAAGCCTCTATATTTGTCGAATACTTTTTCTAATACCGATATATTGGAAAGATTTGTTGAAGTCCACGCAGTCCAGCCTTGGCCTACGAAACCCTTAATCCGGCCCTGCTTCCAACTGTTCTGCCGAAAGATCTTTTTCTGGACTGCGACAACTAAAGAACTACCTACGGTCAGTGATGTCAGAAAATCGTCTCAACTCTTTAGCTATCCTTAGTATTGAATCGGAACTCTCGAGAGCTCTTAGCTATACAGATCTTATTGACTCCTTCGCTGCTGAGCAATCTCGGCGGAAACTGCTTTGAGTATTCTACAACGGTCGATTTCGTGTATTCTACAACGGTCGATTTCATAATTAAACATAAAGATCGTAAAGATAACCTACAATGCATATTTGTTCACACATTTAAGGGATTGTTAGCGTCGTTGACTACGAATCCATCGGCCTCGGGTTCGAGACCCGATGGCAGCCGGCGCACAGCAAAACCCAGCTGTTCATCCTTCCACACAATAAAGAAAGTGGTTAAGACGCTGGGCTGCTGATGGGGCGTGGTTCGGATTCCACGTTAAACTGTAGGTCTAAGGTGGAGTGAAAAGCTTGACCTTCGTCAGAATGAACAATTCGGGCGGAAGCTAACCAAAGGTTATTATGATTGATATAAAAATATCTTATATGTTAAGATATATTTTGCTACACTAAATGCCTAAACTATTTGATTGCACTTTACTGAAAACCCTTATATCACATAACTATTTATCGCTGAATGGTAACTTCGTAAGTGTCCGAAGGGGGGCTAAATCAGTATGGACCTTGGCGCCAGGAAACCTAAATCCGCCCATGTTAAGCACATTAGCATTAAAGTCACCAATAATAGCTACACATGTCGTATACGACTCATCAATAATACTGCTGACCTGCCCCAATTTAATGAGGTAATCTTGATTATCAACTGCCTGAAAAGGCATATAGATACACAGAATTACAAATTTTATTGTCTACACAAATTTCTATTCCAGTTAGCCAGTTCAAACCAAATTTTAATTCACTAATATATTTCCCATACCCGAACCTCCATAGAATAGCTACCCCACCAGGTGGGTGGCCTGCAAGGAGACCATCTTGTTTATCTCTGGTGGTCTTCCCTATTCCATGAAAGTTACTGGACAGGCTATTCAGGTCCTTTAAGTCCTGTTTCCATAACCACGTTTCCTGCAGACAAAGAATATTAGCATCTTCTAACAGCTTATCAATTATGATCCGCCTGTGTTTGCTGTTATTGCCTAAGCTTAGGCCTCTACAGTTATAAGAGATTACCTTGAATGTTGCAATTAGGAAGATGCAGTAGTCCTGCCAGCCATCTCTACATGTTGAATTCCACTTATACAGCAGTTACAGCACTAGACCCAGCTGGATTTTCCTTTAAAGTACGACGCATGATGTCTCCATATTTACCCTCTCCAGCACTTGCGAGAGGGGCTACAGGTGTTTTTCTTCCCTTCTTCTCATTGAACCGCAGTACATATACCCGTTCCGGCCATACTGCTGGATCCATAAATAGCCCTGGATCATCACAGACTGCTGTAACTTGAAAGGAATTGTACGTAGTCCATCTGGAGCCAATTTTCCTACATGTAGCCTGAAGGTTCACTTTATCTTCCACAAATGCCTGTAGCTCCTCGGCCGTAAGATCAGGTCGACATCTCGAGACGAAAATGTTTGCAGTCTTCGTTGGTACAGCCATCATGCGATCTGTTTTGGCAGCCCCGCCGTTCTCTGCCAGCCTTTGCCACAGGCTGACTTCCTCTAGCTGCATGAGTGGGACCAGACCCCCTTGAGAGACCACCACCATTAGCTACTGCAGTGGTTGCAGTTCTCGGAGGGGTCGCTCGCTTCCGGCCCCTCCTTACCACCATTGTCCAAGATGTCTCCTCATCATGACTCCCGACTGCATTCCCAGCATCCCGATTAACAAAGGCTCCTTGGGGGGTACCCTGTGTGAGATGGCATTTAGCTGGCGATGTAGCAGTGTCTGGATTCAGGGATCCAGGATGAAGCTGAGAAGCAGAAGGCTTTGCACTCATGGATCCAGGATGAGGCTGAGCGGCAGAGGGCTCTGCACTTATTTATTTGGGAGTAGGCTGCACCCTGCCCCCACAGGTCTTGACCATCTAGAAGAAGAGGGAATTCCTCCTGCAGTGTTCCATCTCTGAGTGGGGTGTGTCTAGGTGCTGGCAAAGGAGGCTGAGAGAGCCCCTGTACCCTTGCCCCATCATACTCTGATGGGACCCTCACAGTGGTGGGGCTTGGCAATGTTGGTGGGAAAGACTGCTCCCTCCATCTTTCTAGTGCCTCCACCCGGGAAACAGTGTCAGTACATACTTCTACCAAACCACTGCAGGTTGTAGCTTGATTATCCATCGCCCCTCTCAGGAGAACCAACCCCTCTTGCACCTTCCGGATAGATGCAAGTAGCGAACAAACATCCATATTTTCCATTGACACCGGGGGCAGATTAGCCAAATCTTGGGCTACAAACACTGGGATATCAGTACCCTTCTGCTGAAACATTCTAATAATGTTCTCAATATTTTGAGCACTCATTTTAGGGCCCTGCTTTTTAATTAACCTACCTGTATCATTATTAAGCACATAACTCAAACATCAATTTTTTTGAGCGTTCAATTTTTTCATCATCATAAAAATCAACACATAGCTTGGTAATGGTTATTGGATCCAGATAATCACTCTTGTTGGCAATAAAGCATAGTAGCTCGTCCATCACTGCACCATCAATGCAATTATCAGTTGTTCCTGCCATTTCAAGTTGGCGTTCCTGGCGGCCGCCACTTGCCATATCTTCTCACTACATTCCTTGCCTTCACTTTCTTAAACGTGTTAACAACTTAGTACATGATGGAAACATTATAACCTGCGTTAAAAAGATTCAGGTACGGTATTTTAAGAATTTATATACTGTTTATGAAGCTAATCGTAAAAGTTAATTAATAGTTTTCAACACTTCTAAAGGGCGTAAGTTTGTAAATATATTTAAAGTAATAAAACTATTAATTTATCTGCTAGGTCTTTCGTTTTAGATTTCAAAGCGTTTATCCAGCCTTTGGAAAATATTCTGAGCAATTTATGCAGATAAAATTCACTCATTCATTCGTTCGTTCGTTTGTTCATAATATTAAGGGTCTCGCTCGTTCGTTTGTTTGTATGCCCACTATTTCAAGGTCACTGCGTGCCACTCTTAGGACTTTGAAAGTAGTTCCAAATGCCGCTAGAAAATTTTTAAGATATATTATATGTGGTATCATTAGTTAAGTATTGTGGATCATCTGATGACATCGTAACTACATAATCTTGGTGCATTTACAAATTTCGTTGGATGAGTAACACAACGGTTCACTGGCTTTAAACACTGTTAATTCTGACACGTCACCGGCGTTCAATTTATCCAATTCAATAGTGTTATATAGTGTATAGTGTATATATAGTGTTGGGCCTCCGGTATTTTCAGCCTGCATGGGAATCTGACTGAATCGGTGAGCAGACGCTTAGTCGCTCAGTGACTCTTGACTTCATTCTCCAAGCAGAATCACTGCTACCCCATTTTCTTTTTACGTCATTGTTAGCATAGTTTGTAAGTTGAATGATGGCAACTCACTAATGTTTCTGTTAACAGTGTTGCTTGAGTGAAACAAAACGAGTTATTCCAATAAATACAATGCGACAACGCTGACAAATGGACAAAAAGGGCATTCAACAACTCCCGTTCTAACGGAATATTGATGTATTACACGTGTGTTCTAATCTTTTCCCCATCTGTCTAAAGTAAAAGGAGTCTCATTGTTTACAACCAATTTTATAGATGATACCTGAATTGTTGGTAGGCCTATTCTTTAGTGTGACATTTTTTACAATATTTTCATATGAAAATACTACGTTAATGTTCAGAAGTTCAAATACACTTGTCTGGATATGTAATGTCCCTCACCTCACAGGCGACTCCGGACATGTGGCAACGCCGCAGCGATAGTCAAGGTACCCCAACTGGGGTAAAGTTGGGTGGAGGGGCGACAACCGAGTCCAACAACATATAACATTGACATACAGGTAAGGCGCCGTTCAAAAATTACGTAACGCTACTTTTGCTAAAACCTGAAACCCCCTCCCCGTAACGTGTGGGGTGTGGGAAGTGTTACATAACATCTTAGGGGGTGCCTGGTCTAGCGTTACAGAACGTTCCTGGGGATCTGGGGTGTCAAGTTTTAGCAAAAGTAGCGTTACATAATTTTTGAACGGCCCCTAATTATAATGTACTGTCTGTGTTCATAAAGATAAACGATTAATATGATCGTGAACAGCGTTGAACTTCATGTTTACTAGTCTTATACAGTACAGTAATAAGGTTCCATTATGATTATTGCAAGTCTATATGACGCGTTCGGTGGAGAAGGGGCGAACGCCACAAAATTCGAAAAATGAGTTTTTTGTCGTATAATTATCCTTTAAAACCTTTGCTTTACCTATGCAAAAAATTAGATGTTAGTCTGCACTCTTTCACGGTAAAATTTAGGTTTTAATGTATCTCAGAGAAATTCACTCCGCATCATTGCTTCACATTGAACACATCTATCTACTTTCTGGTCACTCGACAATGCCCTCTGATGCTCAATTTGGCCAAATTGAACAAAATATAAAAAATAATTACAGCAATATTATTTACACCAAAAAAGATTATGTTACGGCCATAACTACAGCCGTTTCGCAGCGCTTCCTAGTTGTAGAAATGAAACAGGCTCATTTTCTCGATTTTGACGTCCTAAAAACGTGCATTGTCATTAGGAAATCAACAACTACTAAATTTACAGATGCAAGAAAGTTAATATTTGACTTTCAACACAAAGAAGGCTACGTAATATCTACTGCATAGCGCACAACCCCAGATAATAGCCATCCCGTCAGACTGCAGAAAGGGAAAAAATCCTACAGTGTCAGTTTATTCAATCTAGCCCAGCAGACACTGCAACCAAAGTATTGCCAATTGCTGCCAATAACTAAGGAAAAAATAAAAGATCTCAAAGAATTATCAGACCTAATGCCTGCAACTGCAGTGAACTATTATACAAGATTGTTAAAGGAACTGGAAGAAACCGAAACAGTTGAAGCAGGTAATACAACATTCGACGAAGAGGACCAAATAATGGATTACACCAGTTAACATCAGAAGCTATCAATAAATAATATTGTAAAATTTCTTGGCGTTTTATTATATCGACATATTACACAACAATATTTTACTCAAATATGTGTTCAAATTCATACAACATTTCAATAAACCGGAAAAATACAAAGGTTTAAAGTTTACAAACTTTAACCGCATTTTGTGGCATAATTCGAAAATGTTGCGTTCGCCCCTTCTCCACCGAACGCGTCATATGAACAGATGCTACAATACAACTTTTTATATACTAGTGAATTTGAACCAAAAATAGACACAACCATCCTGCACACTCCCTCATTCCCCTTCCCCACCCACCAGTCTCGCGTATATAAAATCATTATGTAACAATACTAATACAGCTGTTTGTAGAGTCCGTATGCAGCCTTATACCTTTACCAACTTACGAATCTACACGATTATATATATATATATATTGACATTGGGCGAGAAAAAGATTGAGACACTGAGAGAGAGAGCGAGGTGGAGGAGCAGAGTTAGTGGGAAATGGCTTATCGATTGTTAGGCAAAAACTTGTTAACAGTTTCGATCTGAATAACAGTAACTGATTATGAAAATCACATAAGAATAATCCATGGTTATACTAGCATAAACATATTTATATACAGGGTGGTGTCTCGGGACCAAAAAAAGTAACGCGATACGATACTCGATACATTGGCAAAAATAAAATGTATCTCGTTACGATACTAGACATATGAATATAGTATATGTATCGCGATATGATACGATATATAAATAATTATATATATTATGAAATAACTGCTGAATTACTTTCTATTTTTATTGAACTTTACAAACAGTGACTTCTCAAACAATTCATCAGACATTCTATTTCTCTTTGAAGGAAAGAGATTTCCAGTTATGCCAAAAAGTCTCTCAACCGGAGCGCTTGATGGCAGTGTAGTGTTGTATTTTATGAACAGTTCTTTTTATCAAAGGATACACGTGTAATTGTTGAATGTCTGATGATTTATTCGCTAAATAATTAGAAGATGGAGAGAAGGGAAAGATCACTGACTGAGTCTATGATAAAGTATCGCGTTACTGACACTTATTTGTATCGTATCTTTCGATACGATACAAATAATAAAAAATGTATCTCGATCCGATACAAGTTACAGAAAATGTATCGCGATACTGCGCCACCCTGTTTATATATGATACTTATAAATTCATACAGTATTATATCAATGTTTGTGAAATGGCGTTGATGGGCCAAACCGTGGTGTTGACATGGTTACTTGCTGTCGCCGTCCAGGGGAGACTACATAGGGCGTGAAAGTGGAAACCGTAAGGTGACGGTTGCATGAAGTAGGCTATCACCACCTGTTTGTGGCTGATAACTTATATTAATAGTGTTTTCCAGATTGTATTTGTATTATCAATGTGTAGAGATAATGCTTTAATCACGATGGGCAGATAAACCCATTAGTAGTATGGGCGAAAAAGGAGAGAGTGCAATGCACTTGCAAATGTTGATCAATGGTGCAAAGGAAATGTTGAATAATATTATGCAACAAGGGGAATGTTGCAAGATGTTATGCAATAAAGGGGGAGCGGCAATGTTGCAAGAGCAAAAAGGGGTTATGCAACTTGGAGGCGGAGTTATACCCCAAGAGAAAGAGAGGAGAAGGAGAGAGAGGAAAAGAGGTGCTCGCCTGGCAGGAGCCAAGTGCATATTAAGACTTCAGCCGAGCGGCCGTTGTCGTAATATGTTCCTAATCAGCCAGGAGAGAGAGGAAGAGAGGTGTTCGCCCAGGAGCCAAGTGCATATTAAGACTTCAGCCGAGCGGCCGTTGTCGTAATATGTTCCTAATCAGCCAGTTGGCTTATCTGGCTGAGCTGCCAGATTGCGCCAGATTGCGCCAGTTGACTTACAAGGCGTAAATGGCTTGTTCAAGTGTACATTATTGAGTTGCCAGATTGCGTTTATTTATTTAATTAAGGCATATATTCTGGCTTAAACAGCCAGTTGACTTAGAAGGCGTAATTAACTTGTTCAGGTGTACATTATTAGGGTTGCCAGATTGTGCTATCCAGATATTTTTGACAGTTGGCTTAAAATCCGTCAGCCGCTTTAGAAGGCAGCCATTTGCTGTAATTAAATGTCGTGTACAACCAAAACAATTAAATAAAACACCATTACATCATTCTGTTTATTTAGACAAAATAATGGATTCAATTTCACGAAATATATAGAAAATAAATATACAATGGAATATATATGATCAAAAATAATAATAGCATAAGAAATACGAACGATGAATATATAATGAAAATAAATATACAATGGAATATATATGATAAAAAAAAGAAATACGAACGAGAAATATATATATATATACATATACTATATATATATATATATATATATATATATATATATATATATATATATATATATATATATATATATATATATACAGGGCGTCCCAAAAAAATGTATACACACTTTAAATAATTATAAAGGCAGTGTTTATTAAAATACATTTCATTTTCAAAATGTAATAGAATCTACAGACATTATTTAATTGTTTTGTCAACGCCTGTTTTCAAACTGACGTCCGTTCTGGTCCAGGCACTGCTGATAACGCGAAGCAATGGAATCGCAAACATCACGAAACATTTCGTTTGGTATTTGTGTGCATTCTCGTTCAATGGCTGCTCTCAATTCAGCGACTGTTGCAGGTTTTATAGCGTAGACTTTGTCTTTTAAGTATCCCCATAAAAAAAGTCTAGTGGTGTGAGGTCTGGTGAACGCGGAGGGTATTCTACGAAGCCCCTTCGTCCAATCCACATCCACATCGTGCCAAGTACCACTCGCAATACTCCACTCTTCGGTCCGGATCATCTTCATTAATAGCATGGACTAATCTTGGAATGTAACTTTTCCATTGACAGCACTTCAAAATGCGTTGGACAGACGATTCTGAAATTCCTACCTCACGACTCGCTTGCCGCACAGATTTTCTTGGACTTTGGTGATACGTTTCCAGTACTCTTTCTTGCTTTGTAGGGCTTGTCGATGTCCGTGGTCTTCCGGAACGCTTCTTGTGGACATTCTGAACAGTTCCATCGGCTTCAAACTTATCTCTAATTCGAGTGATGGTAAGTCGCGTTGGTGGATCTGTTTGAAACTCCCTCCTAAACTGTTTTTGCACTTCAACTGCGTTTTCACACTTCCAGTAGCATTTTAGAATGAATTTCCTTTGTTCAAAGCTTAGTCTGACTGCCATTATTAATGCTAATGGGTTTAACTTGGAAAGAAAGAAACATCAATTGAGCTATCAGCTGTTAAAGTGTGTATACATTTTTTTGGGACGCCCTGTATATATAATAAAAAATATACAAACGTTGTAGTATAACCATCAATATATTAGTACAGGAAAAAAAAAAAAAAAATAAATATATATATATATATATATATATATATATATATATATATATGCACACACATACAGTTATATTAAATAATTAAATATAATGAAAATAATGATATACAAAACGAAGGAGTATAATCAGTTGCATATTAGTAAAGGAAATATATATATATATATATATATATATATATATATATATATATATATATACACACTTATATATATACACACAATTAAATAATTAAATAAATAAATATACATCAAAATACTTTGTTCTACGGCGCAAAACGCTAAACTCACACGTAATCGATTCTACATTCACATCGTTATTACTTTGCACTACACGGTAATACCGTCCAAGCATTACTTCACCGCTCAAGTTATACGGGTACCTATACTCGACAAAAATGGCTTTAATATCGTTCGATACTATTTTTGTGCCCACTTTACATTCGGTTGGCAAGTTATCTTTAAACACGGCTAGAATACAATCAAAAGCACGCACAAAGAGGTCATCGTTAACCACAACATCATTATTAAATACAAGTTTATAAACACTCCTTTCCAATCGAGGGTTTTTTCTTACCGTCCCGAGCTTTTCAATTGTGAACTCTTCACTCTGCATAGCCGCAATTGAAATAATCTTCCAAGTCGTAACGACAGCTACTCATTATATAGAGATACACCTCTTCAGGGTGAACAGTGTAGGCGAGCTCTGCCCTGTACTGCTGAAGTGCTTTGTACCAAAGTTCGGGATACTTCGAAGAGTCTAAACCTTTTAAATATGCATCCAACTCTAGACCATTCTCGCATTGTTCAGTCTTACCTTCGATAAATCCGTCGAGCAGAGCGGTGTATGCGTATTCAAGAACCGTGTCAAAATAAGTCATGTCCGTAACACGAGCGTCTAATATAGGCTTCAGCTTGCGGAATCCGACGATTTCAAACATTCTGTGGAGTATGAAACGGTTTCGCGTAGAGACAAGAACGTTATTATCAGCTGCATTCTTCCACATCAGTCGTATATCAATGCATGGCTGATCGTTATTTATACACAACGTGCAAACAACGGCAAATGAGGGGGCATCTCTAATCTGCTCCCTTCTTGTACCTACACCTGCAGGTATTTTATAACGGTCCTCTCCCCACTTCTCAACTATCACGAAGACTCTATTCATCTCTTCAACACTTAAATAAATAACATTACGTTTACCAGAGATTGCTTGCCTGCAAATCGTTTCAAGTACATAGTTAATGGTGCCGGTTTCACGCTTGAACACGCGCAATGACTTCGTCACGGACATATAGTACGCGGCATTGAGAGTGCTTCTCAAAGGAAGTTCCATCGTATTCGCACGTCTAGTCGGTTCAAGCTCTGAGATGACTATGAGCCACAGTTGGGCGGATCGGCTCGACGGGCGGAGTGAGTCACACTGATGAAACGTGTACGGGTCTGTTCGAACTCGTGTGTTTCGGAGGGGTGAGGTACACGGATGGGCGGGTCGATGGGGGGAGTGAGTCACACCATAAACTGCTGAAGCGTGTTCAGGCTTTTTCGAATACTTGTGCCCATTATACTGGACAAACAGAATTTTTCGCTATATGAAGCAATACCGGCTTTAATGTTTTATCACTCACCAGAAGTTCATTTCCACAAACTAAACATCTTCACAATCCGGTGCATTATTTAAGAGAAACATATGCCCATATTTATCCTTTTTGTTTAACAAGCGATACTCATCTCTAAAGTCTGTTAAAAACTCACGCAGGCCATTAGCCACAACCTCAATACAAACCTCGTCATTATATATATTAATATAGTGGTAAAAATACTTAAGATTCTCCATGATGAAAAGATTTACATTCTCAACCGTAGGGTACGAGTAGTTGGTATGATGTAACATGACAATATCGCTTGTCACACCACTCATCAACAAGATTCACTATCCATAACCGTTGCTTATCTTCTGAACGTGTTGTTTCTTCTACTTCGCGGTATATGTGAGCTTTTATAAAGGTTAGGTCTACAACATACTTCAATACATCGTTTGTACTACGAAAATCTACAATGCCCTCGCCAAAATACCCGAAGAGTATTTGAACATCTTGGTCCTTCACACGGCTCAATGTAACCTTAAAAGTACCAAAGGAGGGTGGAATAGGGAGTTTTTCAGTATCCACCACATCTTGGCACTTTGCCGAATACCACTTCATAAACGTTGAACACGCAATATTAAAGGTAGCCATTACTATTTTTCGTCTACGCGGGAGAATACACGTCTGAGCTCAAGGGTATGCAGAGGTCAACTGAGCATGCAGGGATAGAGATATGTTCAGGTAGCGGCAGGAGCCACGTGACCGATCTTACAGTGGGTGGAGCTTAGCTTTTAACTGTACACACACACGCACGCACGCAGGCACGCATAGGAGAAAATGAAACTTAATTGAAGCAAATATACGTGATAAATAAACATATCGTTAACAATACACATATATATAAATAAAATCAAGGATTAAGGTAGCAAAAGGGTACGGTATCATAGGTACCAGGCATCTGGTAACGTTTCCTATAGGTGTTACGGCATACCTTCGTGCCCCCTAAGTTCCTTCACACAGCCCAGTTTCAGCGCCCGAAAATTGAGCGTCCCCACAGTCAGTTGGGGTTGGTGGTCACCCTCATCTTCCAAGCACACTAGATCCTTCAACGAGTCAAAGTTAACGACTCGACGGTTCGCATGCTTAAGCGTGATACCCTTAGCCTTCACGATATACTTCATATCATCCCTCACCCTCACCCGTACCCTATAGGTTTTTGGCTCCGTTGATACACACGAGTTTGCGTATGCACCATCACCATACTTGTCCTTGCTCTCATCAGTTAGCTCTCCGAGGAATTCCCTAATAGCAGGCATGTATTCACCCTCCCTCGCTGTGAATATCACGCTATCTGTGTCAGCGTACAGCACCCTCCGTCCAAGAGAGTGCAGTGGATCCCAAAGTTTGATGCGGGCGTAGGCCGTTGTGAAGCTGGCTACAGGTATTTTTGTAACCCGTGAGGTATCTGTGGCCAGTTCGGTGATGTTTTACTTTATTATGTAAGTATTACCTACATTCACGACTCCATAACCTCTTTATCGGGAGCGTTGGCGTAATCCCAGACTTCACTATAACTTTGTGCCAAATGAACGTTCCCTTTACTGGTATTCTGTGCAAATTTCCCCTAAAGACTGTTTAGACACAACTTTGCACTAAAGCGCTTGCCAGGATTCTTAACAATTTGGGATCGGTCAAGCTGTATACCTTCATGGGCACGGTAACGCTGAATATAAGCCGTTTTTTCATCTTCGGTATCAACCCCTCCCGGATATCCTGATGCTTCTACTTTATCCTTCAAAAAAGCGTTTATATATGGTGTGAAAAGGTTGGGTAGCTTCTGAAACCTCCACACCTCATGTATCTTCACTATTCTCTACCCATGGCGAACGGCTAGGGCCAGCTCAGGGCTTGTATATACACCTCTGATCTTACGCTGGTTGGTTGTATTGTTACAATCACCGTTGTTCTCCTCTGCGCACTTCACGTACAGGGAAAACATGAGCTTGTGATCTATAACAACGGGTAAGATCGGCATCCATAAATCGCGATGGTTGGTATGGTGGGGCCCACCATTCTTTCAGGCGCACCTACAGGGTACGGATTGTTCTTCATTACGTAGGGGTATAAAGAGCAGAAGTCGTAGCAGTGGAGTTTTACGCCCTCCGTAGGCGGAAAGTATAGATTGAATGGGTTTGTGTGCCCTCCAAACAAGCTGTCACCGCATTTGAGGGGGTCCAACACCATTGAACGTTTGATGGCCCTTATTTCTTCACGGTTCTGGTCATCTGTTTCCATCCGTGCATCATACTCATGCTCCCACACGATTTTATGAGTGAACTGGGAGCCTATAAGTTGATAACGGTTACGGGTCCATGCGAGGCTGTCGGCGGGGGATCTTCCATGGAGGTCCCCTGTGACGGCACATTCAACGCGCGGGCATCCATGCCACCAGCAGCCGTTAAAGGAATACACAGTCTTCTCACCAGTGGCTGGATCCTCACTTAGGCCATCAACCCAAAAAACACGACTATTGACCTTAACGGGTAGTTCACCCGTGTTGCGGGCACGTTTTATGTATACCCCAGTCTGTTGCTGTAGGTGTATGAGCCAGTAAATAGCCTTGTGCCCATAACTGCGGGGGTTGTTTCTGTGAATGACTGCTAAGGTGTCTTTAGGCATGAAATTATTCTTGAACACTGTAAAACATAATGAGGCGATCGTGTCGCGACTTGCAGCGGATCGCATTTGAAACGGGCTATGTACATCCTTCTAAAGGCTTGAAACATACTCTAAGCACACGCACATCATTCACGCAATGTTCACATTCATCGGCTATATTGTATGGACTAGCTTCATTAAAACTGTTGTAGTAGCGGTCAAAATCTTCACGCTCACTATCACTCATGTTGGTGTAGTTAAAGTAATGTTTGGGTGGAGGTAGTCCTACGTAATTCAAAGTTTCGTTAGTGAGGAATGTGTAAGGGAAATACCCTTTTGAAACTTCAGCGGCTACGCCCATGACCTTGGGTAGCTTTGCTAATTTACAAGGTGTGAACAGCAGGGTGTCTTTAAACTGTACATTACCTCTTATCTGCATCTGTATTAGTTTGTTGCCTCTTTTCAAGGGATCACCTGTAAATATCGCAGACGACTCGTGTTCAAGCAACTCCTTATAAAGGAACTGTGTGTCAAATTTCGCCCCGTTATGGGCAAGAATATACAGTCATTTTTTTAACTTGTCCGCTAATTTGACAATATAGGATACAAAGAGTTTCACAGGGCTGTCGTGTGCATTCGTTTTAAAAACGTTTGTCCGTTTTCCACATTTTGGCACTCCACACTCGATCTCCATGCACTCATCACAGATAGTCTGACTTACGAGTAAATGTGGAATGACCTCTTTGGTTTCAGCGTTCGTGTAAGTTTCTATATCGTAGTACACGGTTATACAAGGGCTATTTTTAGGCTTAGCATCTTTCATATAACATACATGCTTCACTCCATCCGCCTTATATTTTTCATGACATGTAGAACAGTGAATTTCATCGCATTTATGTTTGAAATTCCCCCAATTATCCATCATGTGAAACATACCGCACTTACAAATCCTCATTTTCCTGCAAGTGCCATTGATTTATGGAGTTCAAAGCATTTATTATTGAAAAATGTACGTCTACACACATTACATTCCCTCTTCTCGGTTTCAACTACACGACTTTCACATTTGGGGCTTTTACACTGCTCACATACCATGTAGCAATCCTTACAATGTTTCACCATATCATCAGCAAACTCGAGACATCCCTTACACAAATCATGATGCCTTCCATATTTTCGACTTTTATCATAACTGGCGTAGAGAGCCCTTATGTTACGGATGGGAGATACGATGTTCCTGACAATCCTAAAATAAGTAGAGGTCTTGTACGATCTCTCACGCTGCTTTTAAAAACATACACAGTCCTACGACGATCATCCATTCCAAATACGACTATACGTGCATTCATTTCCTGCTCGGCCCTTCTCAGTTCTTCAGGACCCATATTACACTCAAACTCAAGCTTACAATCTGAAGCCAGTTTACGGGCACGCTGCACAACCGTAGGCAGCCAAATTTTTTGCGTCCAAGTATTTAGCACAGTGAACATATGAGCTAAGATTATTGCTATAAAACCACAACCACGATCGACGTTTAAATGCTTTCTGTAAATAACCGGAGAATTGAAATTAAGAGTATAAGGTGTGGCACTATGACCCGCAACCCGGAATACTCTGTCAATATCTACCATGAAGTTGTCCATATTGAAGGCTGTACTACTTTGAGAGGCTTGCATTATACGGCCCAAGATATATTCTATGTCTACAGCCGCCAAACGTCTGAACGGTATTACTACCCAAAATCATCTACGTCCCCATCATCTGACCCGAACCTGAAGGACAACCTCGTCCGGACTTCACGTTCGTCGCGGTTCTGAAGGGCAAACTCCACAATACGTTCAACTACGCGCCGCAGTCCGTTGGTATACAGGGATCCAGGGTCAACCCTGACCACGTACCGATTTCTAGTCAGGGCAGGGGTGGGGTAGCGGTGCGCACCAACTCGAATGTTATACCATCCTCCACAGTATGAGAAGCTGCTGTGGAGGAAGTACCCGGAACTGAATAATGGGGCATATTTGAGGAAGGTACTATTGTGGGGGTTGTGTCGTAAGACGTAGAGGGTTGGGGCTCTATTACTGGGGGTCTAACAACCGGAGCAATCCTGGCACGCTTTATACCTGACGTGGAGGGCTCTTCATCATGCTTCCGCTTTGAACTGTCGCATGCTACAGGTGTCGCTGGTGAGGGTTCGTCAGCGGGAAGGTTCTGTAGCTGCACGGTCATCGGGTTCGTCTGTGATATCGATGATGGGGGCTGTACATCGTCGTCATTCACGGTTCTGTGGAAGAAAAACAAAATATAAGGAACAGCACTCAAAATTTGTAATATTTTGTAAATGACCCACTTAGGGGTGTGACGTGTTAGAGATGGAATCTGTAGAAAAATTCAGGTTCACAAGCCCCTCCACATGTATTATATCTGGCCCTACAGGATGTGGAAAAACTGTATTTATGCTTAAAATCATTAAAGATAAGGGGGAGATGTTCTCAAAATTTGTGCATAAAGTAATATGGTGCTATTCGACGTATCAGTCAGTGTTCAACGAGTACCAAGATGAAATTTTGTTCCACAAGGGTGTATATGACGTTAATTCGTTAAAAGGTAATGAGCATACAGTTATTGTAATTGACGATCTCATGTTGGAAATGGATAAAACGTTTGCCGAGACATTTACAGTGTTCTCCCACCATCTTAACATAAGCGTATTCTTCATCAACCAGAATCTTTTCAAAAATAGATACATGCGCGATGTGTCGCTAAATACACAATATCTAGTCTTATTCGCACAACGTAGAGATGTGTCACAAATTGGGGTATTAGCCAATCAAATGTTCCCGAATAACGTAAGGAGTTTTTGGAGGTTTATAAAGAAGCCACAAGTCAGCGTTATGGATATTTGCTTTGTGACCTTCACCCGCGAAACACGTTTAGGGTGCTTCTAAGAACGAATATATTCCCAAACGAACCTGAAACGGTGTATATTCCAGAATGACAAATAGGCTGAAGAAATATCGTGAATTAATAAAAATCTATCAACGATTGCCCCGGGCACTGCAACAGATGTTTGTTAAAAATATCGACTCCGACTTTTTAAAATGCATCTGTGAAATCTGTCTTAATGTTATAAAATGTAATGTGCCAATGAAACCCCTCAGAAGGCTCGCTTACGTCGTTACAAGAACATAATACGAGCGCTCGCTCATAAAAGTCAAACTGTGGGTAAAAAAAGCGAATTATTGTACAAAGAGGAGGATCATTCCTCCATCTTATTTTCAGTTTTGGGTCCTTTACTGACTAGATTAATATAATGAAGAAGTGGTAGTGATTCCGCACGAGGTGTATGCTTCATTGCAAAGTTCAAAGATTCCAGACACGGCTCTAGAACCCGTTAAAAGTAGGCTTAAAAGAATGGAAAACGATTTGCTAGCCCTATTGAACAGTGAAAAGTCACCTGATGAGAAAAGGCTCTTGTACCAAGAGGCTTTGCAGAAATTTCTTCATGAGTACGAAGATTATAAGAATCCGACAGAGCTCCCCGTGGTTATTAGGCACAGCGCGAGTAGCGCTGAGCATGGCGAAGGACCTGTGCCCGACGTTAGAGATGGCCAACCAAAGAACAACGGAGCACAACACATCGAACATGTGTTAAAAAACAGTCTCCCACATACATTGAGGAATAAAGGCTTAAATGAGTGAGGACCCCATCATACAGTGGGCCGATACAGGCGAGGTCATTGTTGAAGGAACAAAGGTACAAGGATCCAACATCGTTGACATTGTTCATGATCTGGTGAGAAAGTGGGACAGGCCGTCACCAACAGGATGGAAGCATATCAAGGCAAGACTACAACAAATAAATGTCCCCAAAACATTGATAGGTAATCTGAATAGGTTAAAAGGCCTGGATCAAGTCTCGCATGTGTCACAACTGAGTACGCCATCGCCCACAGCAGCAGCGTCTCTGAAGAAGAGAAAGAAGAGAACAAACGGCCAACCTTATCCACGTGTCTCTAAAATACGCAAATGGCTAACATATTAAGTAAACGCTCTTATGACATTTCTAACCCCGCCTCCTATGGTGGCGTTAATAGACTGCACAGAGGTGTTTACGGAGTAGGGAAAAAAGATGTTGAGCGGATTTTGCGGGAACAGGATGCTTATATACTTCATAAACCGGTGATAAAAAGGTTTAAAACGGCCAAGAAAACAAGCGGATTTAACAGACTTGCAAAGATATTCAGTGTATAATGACGGATACCGCTACATCCTATTCATAATAGATGTATTCTCTAGATATCTGTGGCTAATTCCACTGAAAAGTAAATCGCCCGAAACAGTTGCTAAAGCTACCAAAACGTTGATGTTAAAAGAAGATAGGGTTCCTGGCTATTTTTGTACGGATATGGGGAAAGAATTTATAGGTCGCGCTTTTCAGAACATGCTGACAGAGTTTAATATCAGTTACTACACTAGTAGTTCTATACATAAGGCGTCTTTAGCTGAAAGAGTTCAACGTACCATAAAGGAACGTATGCATCGCTATTTTACACATAAAACACATACAGATATATAAACGTTCTCGGGTCATTGGCATCATCATACAACCGTTCACACCACCGTACGATCGGCACAACACCTTACGAAGTTTTAGAAAGAGGTACGCTGCCAGAGGTGAGAAGAGATGGAGCACCGCCACCACACTGTACACATTTCAAACTCGTAAGGCTATCACGTTCGGGAAATAAATTCGCGAAGGGATTTGAGCAAAGATGGACACGTGATATTTTTAAAGTTAGTGCTATGAGACCTAAAGCCGAGATAATGATGTATTACGTTGAAGATTTGAATGGGGAAGAGATCGCTGGAGGCTTTTACCGCGAGGAGTTGCAGAAAGTGACATATAATTTAGGAAAAAGTGTTTAAAATTGAAAAAAATTTAGGCAGCAAAGGTTCAGGAAAGAGAAAAATGTACCTGGTGAAATGGCTGGGTTACCCAGAAAGCTTCAACACCTAAATAAAAGCTGCTCCAATAATGAAGCTTAAATAGTATGGAACATGGCTCCTAGCCACTTCTATGTCACACTCCCGTCCTCCTCTTCTCTGTCTGTACATCCTAACAACACCCTGGCCAACTTTGTGACAACTCCACGGACCCATTGAATTGGAGCGTGATTCGTATGAGGTGGGTTTATGTGAACCCCAGTTAGTCTCCAAATTTTTAACTCTTGAAATTGAGCAAATCATATTTCTGATCCTTAGAAGAATCGATGAGTGCGAAAAATTAGACATGACCTTAGACAATAAATACTATGCGATCAGTCCTGTTCGGTGAGGTGCAGTACTATAGCACAAATGTTTCGCTAGGAATTGGCCATTATGATACAGCCGTGGACATTGTGACGGGGCTAAACAAGAGTCTTGAAAAGTCGTACCTAACAAACGATTTACAGTACTTTGAAGTAAAAATATTAAAGATAAAGAGCTGTTCACAATTGTGGCTGAGGGCCGATATAGCGCAGCTCTCCAAAGAGATACCTTTCACGAGGCACAGCATGACTTGTCCAGCTTAATGTATCAATTGAAGATGGAGAAATTGGGTGAAAGCTCTCCATCCCCAGACATGTGCTATATTTACAGCAATATAGTAGAGCACCAATTTGTTGGGGACCCAGGCACGCCTGCTGCGCATTGCACAAATCCCCAACCATAGAGGAAAAAGTTTGAGCATTACATATGACAAGCCCCATTCTGTGAAGTGAATGTTGCGACTAATCTATTAACCAACATCTCGATATATATAAGAACAATTGAGGGAAAAAAATTCCCATTCGGTGATGGGAGCTTAACAGTGAAACTACACTTTAGCCGTTTATAATGAACCGAAGGCCATTCACAGTCTATCGAGGAGTGAGATATCAGCGTGGGAGTGGGCTTGGATCCAATTTTTCATCCATACTAAGCACCGCTGTCCCACTGTTGAAGAAGGGTGCTAGATACCTAGGGAGGAAGGCGTTACGAACAGGTTTTAACGCGGCAGAAGACATAATAGGTGGAACTAAGCCTAAAGAAGCTCTAAAAAACATTTAAAACGTACACGAGATGAAATCATCAAAGATGCAAAGAGAAAAGTGCGTGGTGGCGGAAAGAAGAGATCTGCCAGGAAGAAGGAGTTACCATCACATGGCTCTAAACGTAAAAATAAATTAAAAAAAAGAAGTGCTCTAATCGTATGAAACCTATGACTGATCATTTTTTTAACTGATATAAGCTGAAGACACTACTCTCACGAATCATAGGCTGATTATTAGTTGTCGAGAGAGGTGGCACTATTTCTGAGTCGTCATGGTGCCTTTCATCCATCCGCGTAGTTCACAATGCTGTAAATCGGAACTGTCCCTCTTTGATATGCTCCCCACTCAGGTCTCTATTGAGCATATCGACTTTATTACAATTAACTCATTAAACACAATTAGTTCGCCGAGTGCCCCTATAGAATTCGCGATACCCAGCTCAGGCCCTTACTTTTTTGACTGGAGCTGCATGCACATGTACGCTAAACTGCGTATAGCCCATTCAGATGGAACGGACTGCGATAATAGTTACTCAGCGTATCCTGAAACCAACTTTTTACACACCATATTCAGCCAGTGTGAGGGGTATTTAAATCAGGTTAACATCTCGGCAGGAACGGGGTATTATCACCTACGAGCCTATCTGGAAAATGTCCTCAACTTTTCAAAAGAAGCGAAGGACACCTTTTTAACAGCGAGGGCTTTTATCAGACTAAAGATGAAAATGGTATAAAGGATAAATTAAAAAATTCTAAAAGAAAGGTAAACGAGTGTTTTGGACGTCTTCCTTCAGATTTCACATTCCAGGAGAAACTGCTTATGAATGGGGTGGATATGAAGCTGAAGTTCAACCGCACGAGTCCTGAGCGCTGCATAAATCTGGGGTCTGATCAAGAAGAGGGCGCAAAACCCGTTGTGATTTACATCATGGAGGGGTATTTGCGTATACGTTGAGTGGAATTAAGTTCGCCAAAACAAATAGAAATTGAGAAAGATTTAATACACGCCACAGTAAAATAACCAATTAACAGGGTACAGATCAAACTATACACGGTGCCCGCCGGGTTGGCCTCGAAGGAACTAGAAAACGTGGCCCTTAGAGTCCTACCTAAAAGGATATTAATTGGAATGCAGGACCACGCCTCGACGAATGGAAAATATAAAAAGAGTGCCTTTAAATTCGAGAATTTCGGCCTTAAAAATACAACTCTATACGTAAATGGCATCGCGTTGGGAGGGACTACGTTTACGGACTACTCACCAGACGCTGTGTTCCCGCTCTGTGCGAGAGCTTATAGTAGTCTGGCTCATAATACAGTGCCTGTGATGAATTCGATTTCGGCGTAACGCAGAAAGAATTTCCCGAGGAATTTAACATTTATTCATTTGTTGTTACGCCTGATTTGTCTGCTGGCGTAAATACACACTTAAGTCCACAACAGAGTGGGAATATCTCAGTCAGGTTGGAATTTGCCAAGCCTATAGACGTTCCTATTAGTGTACTCGTGTACCTCGAATCACAAGCACTAATAGAAGTTGATCGTTTCAGGAACGTGGTCACAGAGTTTTAAAATGGACACGAATACACTCCAGAGAGTAATGAAAAGTGACCGAATCACACGCTCAAAATTTATCGGTGTTTGCGAAGAATGAAATATTGAAATTGCCAACTACAAGAAACTGCTACGGGATTATCGTTATTACCGACATTGTGTGGGGTGAGGGGATTCATTGGTTTGAAATCTATTTTAAAAATAGGGAAAGAATGTACTATTTTGACTCACTCGGCACTCAGCCCTGGAATGATCCTGTGATTGTACAATTTATCGAACAGATACATGTACCTGAGATTGTATGGAACCCGTATCACTTTCAAGGATATTATAGCAACACGTGCGGCATGTACACCCTCTCATTTCTCATGCACATGTCACGTGGGAAGGGATTTATAATTTTTTTAAAATTATTTGATTTGTGCGATACTGAAATGAATGACGAGTTGGTATGCAGAGAGATGAAAAAAAGTTCCCATATGTTAGCACCTGCTGTATTGTGTAAAGGTGTATATCTATATTGTGTAAAGGCATATTTTTTGCCATTAAGACTTATTTAATGGACATTGGTTCCGCTTTGGACATGTTTTCTACCATTTAATAAATTAAATGAAAATACAATGTTTTGTTCTTAACCCCCCCCAAAATACTTACATTAGTTCCTCGATGAGCTGGCGTTCGTTGGAATGAATTTGACCCAATACCTCGACCTCTGTGTTCAGGTCGCTGGGTTGGTTGTGGGGTAAAGCATCCATATCACTTATTCCCCTTTCATCAAAAGGAAAAGTAGCTATAACGCGATCAAGTTCCGCATCGGTCCTTTAAGGAGAAGATTACATGATTAATTCATGCTGAATCAAATAAAGTGAAGTAAAAATAAATTAGTTTAATTAAAGCGATACAATAAGGGAAAATGCCGGTTAGAACGTCTGGCAAATTATAATCACAAAGCAGATATCCTGACAGTTTTCAAAAGTAAGAGTGCTAAGACATCGTCTGCCGACACTGGGTCTCGAGCCGGGCCCGCAGGCAATTCTTAAAAGTTTTTAATATTTCTAAAATCCTACTGGGGAGCTGTCTTTCATTTTTTTAATTATCGAGAAATTTACAAATAAAAACACCATATATATATATATATATATATATATATATACACACACATATATATATATGCCGAAATAACCACGAAGGAAACAGACAATGGACAAAGTAAGTGCACTAATTTACAGCTCAAAAGTAAGATTAGCTGGGTGTGCTATGGTTCATCTGCCTGCAACGAGTCTCGAACCCGCAGACAATTCTTAATAGTTCTTAATATTTCTATTGTATCTATATTGTGTAAAGATGTGTATACATTTCCGCTTAAATCACAAACTAATTTTCAAAACAATTATTATGGCACTTATAAGTTAATTAACACTGAATGAAACCATAGTTGGATATATTGTCCCGGTTAAGTTATATTATTATAAACGAGAAAGAGCCCTGGCCGATATATATATATATATATATATATATATATATATATATATTATGTCCCGGTTAGGGTATATTATTATAAACGATAGTAGGAGATATTATGTCCCGGTTAGGTTATATTGTTATAAACGAGAAAGAGTCCTGGGCCGATATATATATATATATTATGTCCCGTATAGGTAATATTATTATAAACGAGAAAGAGTCCTGGGATAAAGTTTTTCGTTGTAGAAAAACAGAATAAAGCTAGGTTAGGCTAACAGAAAATTGTATGCACAAAGTAGATATCACTTCACTTCGCTTTATCACGAATTTTAAAAATTATGATACATACAATGAATGAACCGGAGTACATGATCACAAATTAACTACTTACATCTCTGCAAAATCGTTAGCGGGAAAATCGTGCTCGCTGTCACAAATTTCTGTAACAACCTGCGGTGAGAGAAGTTCATTCTCGTCAACAGCATTGAAAAGGTGGAGCGCAGCTGTTGGGTAGAAATCTCCATCTTCAAACAATTCGGGGGAATTGTATAACTGACTCATGGTTGGTATTTCAAAAGCACTAAGCGAAAAAATACTGAAATGAGGTCCTGAGATGAAAGTGCCCCTTTTATAAGCGTGATTGTGATCAACCTACAACACACGAATCGCGAGCTTCCTATTGGCTATAAGTGAATTTTGGGCGGAGCTTGACGCGTAGGCCCGCCTAGACTCCAACCAGAGGTCCTGGGCTCCGCCCACAGGGGTGTGGTTGGCTGCCTCGTGAAATCTGGGGCGTGTCAGATATTCCCATTCGTAGAGAGAGAGAAACGCGTTGTTTTTTTATCTTGTATTCGGCCCCGAGAGAGAGAGAGAGAGTGAGAGGGAGAGAGCGAGGAACTTGACGGGGATGGTTTGTGAATCGGTTTATGGTGCCGTATCTAAAATAGGATCGGAAAAATTTATTGCCTCAGAAATATAAAACTAAACTGGAAGGTAATTTCAGAAGCAATTATCCATGAAGAAAAACCATCAGTGCGCGAAGCTTGCTCTCGCCGCTGTAAAGGTTTATTGGGGGGCCCTGAATTCGCATACGATACAATAAATTTTTTAAAAATGACAGAATATTCCGGGTTGCGTGTCATTAACCCCCAAAGCTTAGACCATAAACTTAGCGAAAAAAGTTTATCTAAGGGAGATATATATACAGTATATATATATATATAAGAGTTCCTTCTTCCATGCACTGTCTGTGTATATATATATATATATATATATATATATATATATATATATATATATTCCATAAATATTTATGACCTTCTATTGTTCAGCTGTTTACTTCGTTTAATTAGGAAAATGTTTAAGGGGGAATTTGATTATACCGTCTTACCTTCTCTCCATTTCCCTAAAGCTTTACACTCCAACTTAGAGAGAGAGAGAGAGAGAGAGAGAGAGAGAGAGAGAGAGAGAGTTACAAGGAGTTACAAGGAAAAGTAGTACCTCAAAAGGCCTTGCGGCCCATACCGAGGAGGTACCAATGGCAAAGGGTGCCAGGGAAAAATTCTGTCACCCTCAAATAGTGTGCAAGATTCGATCTAACCTTTTCTTGAACAGATCCACGGAAGAACTGTTCACAACTTCTGAAGGTAGCCTGTTCCACGTGTCACAGATCTTATACGTAAAGTAATTCCCACACACACTGGTCCTAAACCATTTCAAATCCAATTTCCAATCACTGTTGCGAGTTGGGTTATCATTTAAACTAAACATGCTTCTAAAATCGACATTGCTCAATCCGCGTAAGAACTTGGAAAACCTCGATGAGTTGACCGCGCAGCCTCCGTATTTCCAGCGAAAACAAATTCAGGGCGCGTAAGCGTCGATTGTAGCCCTTATGCCTAACGGAAGGGATTAACTTTGTGGCCCTCGCCTGCACTCGCTCCAGCCTCTCAATATTTTTCCTGAGGGTGGACGACCAGAACTGCACAGCATACTCCAGTTGCTGCCGAATCAGGGAATTGTACAGTGATAACACAATCTCCTTGTTCCGAAATCGAAATTGCCTCCTGATACAACCCAACAGCTTCTGCGCTTTCTTTTCCACCTCTACGCACTGTTCGGTAAACTTAAGGTCGCTGCTAACTAGCAAACCCAAGTCCTTTTCCAAATCAGTGGCCTCGATATTACTCCCCAACATCGAGTAGTCCGACTTGGGATTGGCGTAGCCAATGTGCATCACCTTGCATTTACTCAAGTTTAAACGACATTTGCCATTTTTCGGACCACTCTCCTATCCTACTAGGTCCGCACGTAGTTGCTCGATCGTTTCGGGCGTCCCAATATTGGCCCCAAGCTTGGTATCATCAGCGAATTTGGCGATCTTACTGACGATGCCACCGTCGATATCATTTGTGTAAATGATAAACAACAGTGGCCCCAAAACAGAACCCTGAGGAACCCCGCTAGTGACCGAGGCCCAACCCGAACTAGCCCTTTTAATTACAACCCTCTGCCGTCTATTTTCAATCCACCTACCTATTTCCCCACCAATACCCAGCGCGCAGACTTTCGCCATTAGCCGGCGGTGAGGTACCTTATCAAAGGCTTTCTGAAAGTCGAGATAAAGTATATCAATCGCCCTACTCTTTTCGTACTCTCTCAATATGACGTGGAAAAACTCGAGCAAGTTGGTGAGACACGACCTATGCTGTCTAAGCCCATGTTGGGAGTCCCGAAGCAGCTTCTACGAATCCAAATGGTCAACGATCGTATCCGCTATTATCCCCTCTAGTAATTTACCTACAACCGAAGTGAGACTAATGGGACGATAGTTCCCTGGACTTTCGTGATCCCCTTTCTTAAAGATAGGGGTCACGTTAGCTTCTCTCCAGTCACCTGGCACCTGGCCCGTCTCCAAGGATTTGTTGAAGACTGTAGCGAGAGAGAGAGAGTTACAAGGAGTTACAAGGAAAAGAAGTACCTCAAAAGGCTTTGCGGCCAATACCGAGGAGGTACCAATGGCAACGGGTGCCACGGAAAATTTTCTACACCCTCAAATAGTGTGCAAGATTCGGTCTAACCTTTTCTTAAACTGATCCACAGAGGAACTGTTCACAACTTCCGAAGGTAACCTGTTCCACGTGTCACAGATCTTATATGTAAAGTAATTCCCACACACACTAGTCCTAAACCGTTTCAAATCCAACTTCCAACCATTGTTGCGAGTTGGGTTATCATTTAAAATAAACATGCTTCTGAAATCGACATCGTTGAACCCACGTAAGAGCTTGAAAACCTCGATGAGTTGACCGCGCAGCCTCCGAGTTTCCAGCGAAAACAAGTTCAGGGCGCGTAACCGTCGATTGTAGCCCATATGCCTAACGGAAGGGATTAACTTTGTGGCCCTCGCCTGCACTCGCTCTAGCCTCTCAATATCTTTCCTCAGGGTGGGCGACCAGAACTGCACAGCATACTCCAGGTGCGGCTGAACCAGGAAATTGTACAGTGAGAACACAATCTCCTTGTTCCGAAACTGAAATTACCTCCTAATATAACCCAACAGCTTCAGGGCTTTCTTTTCCACCTCTACGCACTGTTTGGTAAACTTAAGGTCGCTGCTAATTAGCACACCCAAGTCCTTTTCCAAATCAGTCGCCTCGATATTACTCCCCAACATCGAGTAGTCCGACTTGGGATTGGCGTAGCCAATGTGCATCACTTTGCATTTACCCAAGTTAAACGGCATTTACCATTCTTCGGACCACTCTCCTATCCTACGTAGGTTCGCACGCAGTTGCTCGATCGCCTCCGACGTCCCAACATTGGCCCCAAGCTTGGTGTCATCAGCGAATTTGGCGATCCGACTGACGATGCCACCGTCTATATCATTTATGTAAATGATAAACAACAGCGGCCCCAAAACGACCATGAGGAACCCCACTAGTGACCAAGGCCCAACCCGAACTAGCCCCTTTAATTACAACCCTCTGCCGCCTATTCTTCAGCCAGTTTTCAATCCACCTACCTACTTCCCCACCGATCCCCAGCGCGCGCTCTTTCGCCATTAGCCGGCGGTGAGGTACCTTATCAAAGGCTTTCTGAAAGTCGAGATAAAGTATATCAATCGCCCTACTCTTATCATACTCACTCAATATGACGTGGAAAAACTGGAGCAAATTGGTGAGACACGACCTATGCCGTCTAAACCCATGTTGGGAGTCCCCAAGCAGCTTGTACGAATCCAAATGGTCAACGATCCTATCCGCTATTATCCCTTCCAATAATTTACCTACAACTGAAGTGAGACTAATGGGACGATAGTTCCCTGGACTTTCGTGATCCCCTTTCTTAAAGATAGGGGTCACGTTGGCTTCTCTCCAGTCACCAGGCACCTGGCCCTTCTCTAACGATTTGTTGAAGCAGGGGTGACCCGTTTTGAGGGTATGGCAGCAGACTGCAGCACCATAAACTCGTCCCGGAATGCATTCAACACTCCCTCAACATCGTCGCCGACCTCTAACCCCATCTCTCCTACGCTATCCCTGAGGCTAACAAAGTCCGCCCGCGGAGATCGAGCTTACTGCCTCTCGAGTTACTACGCTTCACCCGAGGGACGCACACACGGAACCTAATCAGACCGTGATCACTCCCGCCCAACGATTCGTCAACGGTGAGGCCAGTGATGAGGTTGTCTTCGGTCGTGAATACTAAGTCTAGAACGCTTTCACCTCGTTTAGGCTCATTGACCCACTGAGTGAGGAAGTTCTCATCAGCAAAGTCAACTAGCCTCCTCCTTTCAGCATCCGCAGTCCTGTCTTCCCACTTTATGCTGCGACAGTTGAAGTCTCCTAAAACTACGCACACCCTATCCCCTAGCAGGCTACTGAGTTCGGTGTACAGGGCTGTATCCTCCTCGAGGAGGAGATGCGGAGGTCTGTACACCAAGATTAACCTATAGCTCGTCCCTCCCACATTTAGATCAACGCCAAGCAGCTCCCGTTCCGACCGGAACTGGCAGTCAACCGGACTCAACGTGTCCCTGACGTATATTAGTACCCCACCCACCTCCCCACGGGTGCGGTCTTTGTGGAACATTCTATACCCGGGAATTTCGAACTCCCCAACGTAGTGCCTACGATCAGTATGAATCCAGGACTCGGTGATAACAAGGATATCCTGGTATTCTGATGCTAAGAGCGCCCGTAGCTGCCGAAACTTGTTCCTAATTGACCTAGCATTAAAAAGCATTGCACGGAGGGAGCCTTCCCTATTCTGACCGCCCCCTAGCACGACCCGTTTCCCGAACAGCCAGGGCTGTCGGGAGTTGAAGAGCCCCTCACTAACGAGGGTGCAACTTCCGCAGGAGCCTGTGCCCCCTCGAACGTGGAAGGAGGGTCACTCACCTGTAACTGGACGCACCCTTCAGTTGAAGGTACGTCCTCCACCGGCTCATCATCATCCCTCCCCGGTGGGGCCCATCATCTCTCCCCGGACTCGACCTCACCATTCTGTATAGGTGCCGGTCGAGCAGCGCGCCTAGCACACCTTTACCCTTGTTATTGAGATGGACACCATCCCTCTGGTAAAGGTCCCACCTACCCGAAAATGCGTCGAAGGGATCAATAAGCCTCACGCCCAGAGAGAGAGAGAGAGAGAGAGAGAGAGAGAGAGAGAGAGAGAGAGAGAGAGAGATTTGTAGTACGTATATAGGATCACCTTTGCTCTCGATACAATAAATAAATTTTAAAAACTAACAGATGTGTCATGGTTGCGGGTCATTAACCACCAAAGTTTATTTCAATATCATAAACTCCTGCGCCAAACACAATTTTCAGAACGGTGTTTAGCATAATTGTGTGTGTATATATGTATATATATATATATATATATATATATATATATATATATATATATATATATATATATAGCGAGAGAGAGATAGAGAGAGAGAGGGAGGGAGGGAGGGAGGGAGGGAGAGTGAGAGAGGGAGAGAGGGAGAGTGAGAGAGGGAGGGAGAGTGAGAAGGAGAGGGAGAGGAAGCTAGAGGGAGAGAGCGAGAGGGAGAGAGAGAGAAAGGCGAGAGAGAGCGAGAGAGAGAGAGCGAGAGAGAGGGAGAGAGGGAGAGAGAGCGCGCGCACGAGATAGAGAGAATTGTACATATATAGGACAACCTTTGATTTCGATGGCTTCGGCCCGAATTGTTCATTCTGGCGAAGGCCAAACTTTTCGCCCCGCCCTAGACCGACGATTTAATGGGGTGTATATGACGCGTTCGGTGGAGAAGGGGCGAACGCAACATTTTCGAATTATGCCACAAAATGCAGTTAAAGTTTGTAAACTTTAAACCTTTGTATTTTTCCGGTTTATTGAAATGTTGTATGAATTTGAACACATATTTGAGTAAAATATTGTTGTGTAATATGTCGATATAATAAAACGCCAAGAAATTTTACAATATTATTTATTGATAGCTTCTGATGTTAACTGGTGTAATCCATTATTTGGTCCTCTTCGTCGAATGTTGTATTACCTGCTTCAACTGTTTCGGTTTCTTCCAGTTCCTTTAACAATCTTGTATAATAGTTCACTGCAGTTGCAGGCATTAGGTCTGATAATTCTTTGAGATCTTTTATTTTTTCCTTAGTTATTGGCAGCAATTGGCAATACTTTGGTTGCAGTGTCTGCTGGGCTAGATTGAATAAACTGACACTGTAGGATTTTTTCCCTTTCTGCAGTCTGACGGGATGGCTATTATCTGGGGTTGTGCGCTATGCAGTAGATATTACGTAGCCTTCTTTGTGTTGAAAGTCAAATATTAACTTTCTTGCATCTGTAAATTTAGTAGTTGTTGATTTCCTAATGACAATGCACGTTTTTAGGACGTCAAAATCGAGAAAATGAGCCTGTTTCATTTCTACAACTAGGAAGCGCTGCGAAACGGCTGTAGTTATGGCCGTAACATAATCTTTTTTGGTGTAAATAATATTGCTGTAATTATTTTTTATTTTGTTCAATTTGGCCAAATTGAGCATCACAGGGCATTGTCGAGTGACTAGAAAGTAGATAGATGTGTTCAATGTGAAGCAATGATGCGGAGTGAATTTCTCTGAGATACATTAAAACCTAAATTTTACCGTGAAAGAGTGCAGACTAACATCTAATTTTTTGCATAGGTAAAGCAAAGGTTTTAAAGGATAATTATACGACAAAAAACTCATTTTTCGAATTTTGTGGCGTTCGCCCCTTCTCCACCGAACGCGTCATATATAAGAGAGAGCGCGAGAGAGAGATCCCTGCTAGCGAACCCTGGTTACCCATTTATCTACCAACCGTGGAAGGACGCGCCGCCACCGGGTCTCGAACCCGGCGCATATAATCGTGTGTGCGTAATATTTAATGGGCGTATAGACGGGTGTGTATGTACCAAAACGTTGTATACACTGTGCCAACTGGCTGATAATGCATGGAAGCAATGGCTGATTAGGGGTCTATAAGACAACGGCCGCTCGGCACAACGGCCGCTCGGCTGAAGTCTTAATATGTGCTTGACTCCTGTCAAGCGAACACCTCTCTTCCTCTCTCTCCTTCTCCTCTCTCTTTTTCTTGCGGGATAACTCGCCTCCAAGTTGCATAACCCTTGTTGCTCTTGCAACAACTCCCCTCCCCTTGGGTGGGCCTTGCAACAAGGGGGGTTGGCACTGGCACTGGTGCCAACATTTACTCTGCAACATTGATCAACATTTGCAATTGCATTGCACTCTCTCCTTTTGCGCCCATGCTACTCCCATTAATGTTTTCTAGATTTCATGTTGCATTATCAATGTGGAGATGATATTAGATCTTAACAAGGAATATATATAAAATATAATATAACACCAATTCTTTAGTACAACAAATATGCAAGGGTTGAGAATGTTTTACTAAATAGTTTATCATACAAAATCATAGTCATACTAAATGCTCACAATTTGCCGTAGATTAACATAAATGGCACAATTATACCCGGTTCATAGTTAGTATTTGGTCCATCCCCCATTATTGTCTATTACATCTTGTAATCTGTGAGGCATAGATAAAACATGGTTATGTATGATGTGTGGGTTCCTTGGGAACATCTCCCACTCAGCCATAGTGTGATCCAACAGCTCGCGGCTGGTCCGCTCCTACCCAGGCTCCCACGAGTTCACCACATTCTACCACACGTTCTCAATGGGGTTGAGGTCACACCCTTTACTAGGCCAGTCCAATAGTTCTAGATTTCGCTGCTCCTCAAACCACCTTCTAACAACCCTGGCGGTGTGGATGGGAGAGTTGTCCTGCAAATGGATTTTAAATATTAAAAATAAAACTATATATCATCCATACGCTTCGTCACTAACCCACCCGTGTGTATTAGGGGTTTCTCTCAGCTAAATGTGTGCACCGTTATACAAATAATACAGTCTGCAGTTATCCAGAATAAAATCCTAAAGTGTTGTCATAATACTGAAAGAGTTAACCCTTTCATACCTGATTTTCGTTTACTTTTCATGCCACAAAAAACCACTTGTGTTATATCTCCAGAATGACTAAAATCTCATAAAATTTGATGGTCTCATTTGCGCCCATACGGCATGAAAGGGTTAAAGAACAATTTTATGACCATTATTCGTCCCATGTAAATGTGGAAACCGGACATACAAATGCGTGTAATACATAAATCTTACTCTAGTAATAGTATAATATTCTATAACACAAATACAACATACCTACATAAAGATAATCTGCTCAGGATAGGGCAAGGCACATACGCGCGCACAGAAAGCAGCATCACCTCCATGATTTCTATATATTGATATGTCGTAGATCTCAGTAAGCTCTCCTAGTCTTCGCAGGTGCCTCCCTCCATCCCCACACATTCGCCGTCATGTGCCCACTCCGTGCCACTTCGTAAATATTTTGGCAGGCATACCTCGTGTTGTCCTGTCGCCAACACCGAAGACGGCCGTGAGTTGTAGACGCAAACGTCTTCTCGTCAGAGAAGATAACTCTGTTTCAATATGCGAGGTCATCATTTATATGCTGGCGAGCAAACGAGAGCCTGGCCTGACGATGTCGTTCCTCGATCCTCTCATTTTTGACAGGAGTACGGGGGTGATATCCTGCTTCATGCAACCGTCTCCTTACGGTGTCCACTGACACGCCCATATGTAGTGTCTCCCGGATGGCGGCTGCGTTGTTGATAGGATCGTTCTACACTTCGTTGATTATTCTCCGGTCTTCTTCTGGGGTGGTCTTTCTTGGTACCCCAGACTTAGGACGATCTAGCAGATTTCCAGTCTCCTGCCACCTCTTTACCCAGCGTCGAACAGTAGGCTTCGAAATTCCCAGTTCATAATTTCGCGGTCAACATTTGCTAGTTATAATCTTACAGATTAAAATGACGCCATAAATGACGACATTTATTCTGGACTGTGATTGGTCGAGGTTAAGGTCGTATATCAAGGCAAATTTTACCTCTTAGTATGCGGATAAAGTTTCAGCAGCACTCAATGTAAATGAATTTCTCGGTAAGATACAGTAGGTTTGAAGCTGACATAATTCCTTTGTCTTTTCAGGTCATTTTGCCTCAACTTATAATCTGAATCATTCGTGGTGGTGTTGTTTCATTCATGGTTGTGTTGTGTTATTAAGCTTGCGTTGCGCCTACGGGTCTATATAAGGTATAGTAGCAATTACTTAGCTAGTAGTACTTATTTACTTATAATTATATGCTGTTCTACATTGCCTTGTCATGGCCGCTTTTGTATTTCTATTGCCTTATATGTAATTTTAATTATACTTATCTGCAATGTTATACATACCTTAATTTTGAATTATGCGCGCTTGTTGCCTAATATTAACTTGTTTAATACTATACTTTAACGCTAAAATGTAAGTATTGTTATGTCTATTTGTATTAATTATAATTATCTGTTATTATATTTCTTATTGTATTTCCAGTGTTCAGTTGTTAGTGAAATAAAGCCTGAATTGAGGTTCTCCTTTTCCGGCATTGCGGTTTATTTTACTAACTTGAGTCCGCTGTGATGGAGCGTGGACTTTGCCCCGAGCGGCTCGATGTACTCCCGATTTCAATGGAAGCGCCGCACGTGTTTAAACATTGGCTGTTCGTTTTCACACGATATAAGAGCACGGTTGAAGGTAACGACGACGCATACCTTGGCCTGCTAGCCAACGCCGTATCGCCGGAGAATTTTGAGGTGATAGCGGATTGCAACACATAGACGACGCTTTGGGTGCTCTGAAGTCGGCATTCATCCAACCAGCGAATGAAGTTGTTGCACGACACCGTCTTGCTACTCGAAAGCAAACTTCTAGTGAAACAATCGACGAATATTTGCGCGCTCTTTACAAGCTTAGCATCGATTGCAATTTCCAAAGAGTATCCGCAGAAACTTATCGTACGAATATATACGAGACGCCTTCATCTCTGGTCTTGCTTCTCAGCGGATACGCACCCGGCTCCTTGAAAACAAAAGGCTCGACCTCTCTGCCGCCGCATACCAGGCTCGCACGTTGGAAATTGCTATGAAGATTTCGCAGTCGTATGATTCCTGTGTTGTTGATCCACGTCCTGTCGCCGCCATCAAACGCAACCCCGACACCTCCCCTGTATCTAGCTTCCCCGAACGAGATTTGCCTGAGAGACAATCTGAAACCTTGCGAGGTGAAACATGCGCTGCTGCCGGACGTTCGAACTTATGTTTCTTCTGTGGAAACAATCGTCGCTTGCGGTCGCAATATCCAACTAGGAACGTTACCTGTCTTAAATGCAAAAAAAGGGACATTTCGCGAAGGTGTGCAAATCTACTAAGAATTCATCGGCAGCTGCTTCTATTTCTACCGCACCTCTCGCATGCGTTCCGTCCTCCTTGAAGGAGTCTGTAGTCTGTGTTCTTTTGAACTGGACTCAAGCCAGGGCTGTTCTTGACACTGGGAGCTCTGTGAAAATTTTGTTTCGGAGGCTATTGCTTACTCTCTTCCATTACCCATTTCTCCATATTTAGGCACTATGGCTTCCTCGAACTTCAAATCTTCGATTACTGGATTTTGAGAGGTCGATTTGGTGATTCAGGAACGTCATTACCCTGGAGTTTGTCTGCTTGTCTTGCCTGAGCTGTGCACTGATGTTATCCTCGGTATCCCCTTCCTAAGAAACACTCGGGAGTGAAAGTAGCTTATGGTGGGCCACAGCCTCATCTCGACGTATGTTCCTTAACATCGCTCGCCATTGCTTCTCCTAGAGTCTTTTCAAATTTATCACCAGACTGTCATCCGATTGCTACTAAGTCACGGAAATTCAAGGCTTCAGATGTTGAGTTCACCCGCTCCGAAGTGGACCGCATGCTTTCTGAAGATATAATCGAACCAAGTTGTTCTCCATGGATGGCCCAGGTGGTCGTTGTAAATCACCAAACGAAGCGGCGCTTGGTGGTGGACTACTCTGAAACCATTAATAAATTTACGTATCTTGATGCATATCCTCTACCCAACATTGAGGAACTCGTCAATAAAGTAGCGAATTACAAGATACTCAGTACCATAGATTTAAAAAGTGCATACCACTTTGTCCTACTCCATGAGGATGACCGTGCTTACACCGCTTTTGAAGCCAATGGGCGGCTTTACCAATTCAAAAGATTACGTTTCGGGTTAACAAATGGAGTCGCGTGCTTCCAACGAATTATGGATGATTTCATACGTCAGAATAAATTAGAAGGGACTTTCGCTTACTTGGATGACGTCACCATCTGCGGTTCGACGCAAGAGGACCATGACGAAAATTTGCATAGGTTCATTGACACCGCTAATCGTTATAACGTGACGTTGAATAGAGAAAAGTGCGTATTTTCATCCCCTTCCATATGTCTGCTAGGTTATGAAATCAGGAATAACGAGCTACGACCTGATCCTTCTTGTCTGGAACCCCTACGAAGTATGCCGTTGCCTCACTCAAAAAAGGGCCTTTTACGGAAGATGGGCCTTTTTGCCTATTATTCACGTTGGGTGGCACGATTCTCAAAAAGGATTCGTCCTTTTATTGATGCCTCTTTTCCGCTGACCGAATATGCTAAAAATGCTGTTTCGGATTTGAAAGAAGCAACAATTAAATCAGTTAAGATGAAAATCGATGAAAAACTACCCTTTACTATCGAAACAGATGCGTCGGAGGCCGCTATAAGCGCTACACTAAATCAGGAAGGCCGCCCGGTTGCTTTCTTCTCGCGATCGCTTAATCGCGCCAAAAGAAATCACTGCGCCATTGAAAAGGAGGCCTATGCGATCGTGGAATCAGTAAGAAAATGGCGCCATTATTTGGTTGGGAAACGCTTTACGTTAATAACCGATCAGAAATCCGTGGTCTTCATGCTTGACACGCAACACAAGAGTAAAATTAAAAATGAGAAAATATAAAGATGGAAGGTAGAACTGATGCCGTATTCCTTCGATGTCCAACATCGTCCAGGGAAACTTAATGTTACTGCGGATGCTCTTTCACGCGGGTTTTGTGCCGTAACGAGTCACAGCGATCTCTTCGAGCTACATAAGTCGTTGTGTCATCCTGGCATCACTCATCTGCTCCATTTTGTTCGTGCGCGAAATCTCCCCTACTCTGCATAGGATTCAAAGCGTGTCGTGTCAACTTGCTATACTTGCAACAGATTGAAACCACAATTCCATCGACCTGAACCAGGGCAACTTTTACGAGCCATGAGACCATTCGATCGTCACACTATTGATTTTAAAGGCCCCTTACCCTCAAACACTAACAATCGATTTCTGTTAATCGTGAATGATGAGTTTTCACGTCTCCCTTTCGCTTTCCGTTGCAGAGATATGTCGGCCTCCACTGTTATTGCATGTCTCACTACTTTATTTTCCATTTTCGGTTTACCTGGTTACTTGCATTCTGATCGAGTGACATCTTTCATGTCATCGCAGCTGAAATATCATTCTTGCACAACCACAGAGTGCCGACGAGTCGTTCGACTCCTTATCATCCGACTGGGAGTGGACAGTGTGAGCGATTTGTCGGGATTGTATGGAAGACAGTGACATCGGCTCTTCAATCAAGAAAAATTTACCTATTCGTGCATGGGAATCCGTCTTGCCCGACGCACTTCACTCACTTCGCTCGCTTCTGTGCACCGCTACCAATGCGACGCACCATGAGTGTTTGTTCGCATTTCCTCGCAAGACATCTAGCGGACTCAGTATGCTTACGTGGCTTACGGCACCCGAAACTGTCCTTCTCAGGAGACACGTCAGAAATAAGGATGAGCCCCTTGTGGAAGAAGTCCGCTTATTGGAAGCAAACCCTCAATACGCTCACGTTCGATTTCCCAATGGGCGAGAAGACACCGTAGCGATCAAAGACCTCGCTGCAGGGGGCGACCCGCTTTCGGTGGATTCTAAAGCGGGTTTGGAAGCCAGATCTGATTCTTTATCTGAGTCACTTGGGAAGCCTCGGGTTTCAGGCGAGGTTGTTCCTACTGAATGTCCTCCAGTCGGGGGCGATGTGACTCTCGCTCCTCCTAGTTCCCCTGTTCCTGCCCGGTCTCCAGTCGCGGTTCCTCGTCGTTCGAGCCGCGTAATACGTCCCGTTGATCATCTGAACCTATAGTTTTTTTAAGAGGGGCGAATGACATAATTCCTTTGTCTTTTCAGGTCATTTTGCCTCAAGTTATAATCTGAATCATTCGTCGTGGTGGTGTTCCATTCATGGTTGTGTTGTGTTATTAAACTTGCGTTGCGCCTACGGGTCTATATAAGGTGTTGTAGAAATTACTTAGCTAGTAGTACTTATTTACTTATAATTATATGCTGTTCTACATTGCCTTGTCGTGACCGCTTTTGTATTTCTATTGCCTTATATGTAATTTTAATTATACTTATCTGCTATGTTATACGTACCTTAATTTTGAACTATGCGCGCTTGTTGCCTAATATTAACTTGTTTAATACTATACTTTAACGCTAAAATGTAAGTATTATGTCTATTTGTATTAATTATCTGTTATTATATTTCTTATTGTATTTTCAGTGTTCATTTGTTAGTGAAATAAGGCCTGAATTGAGTCTCCTTTTCCGGCATTCCAAAAGCTCTCCACAGCGAAGTTAAGCGACATTGGGTCTAGGTAGTCGTTGGATGGGAGACCGTCGTCCTCCGTGTCCAGATTATGTAACGATCCGTGATTCGGATCTCACGTAAAGCTGTAGGTCCCCTCCGTCATATGACCTTAGATGTTGCGAAGGAGATTAAACAACCCCAATCATTATTATTATAATTCATGCTAAATGCATTGTCTCTACATGGGATAACCTACACAAAATGAGGGATACCATTCGGGATGGTTGGGAAATTAGTGGCATTCATGACATTCTTGACAAACAGTAATAATACAGTATAATTTAAAGTGTTTTTACTGCTTTTACTTTACAATGTTTTATTACAATATGCTGAATTTACTTTTCAAATAAAATATTTTAATGATCTATTCACTAGTACTGTATATAAAAAGTTCGGTACTTGCGTATTAACGGGGTGCCACCACATATTGATGATTGATTAGGTTAAGTTGTAATATTTTCGTTAGTTGAAAATTTCTAATACATCATATTTTTTAAATAGCTGAATTTATGTGACGACAGTTGGTACATGATCACGATCTATTCAATTCCATTCTTAATGCTATTAAAAATTTTTGGCCTTCAGAAACAAATGTTTCTAATGTGTAACATGTATTAATCATTGTAAATATTTGAAATATAAATCATTGTAAATATTTGAAATATAAATCATTGTAAATATTTGAAATATAAATCATTGTAAATATTTTAAAAAATATTGCTATTTAAAAAATATGATGTATTAGAAATTTTCAACTAACGAAAATATTACAACTTACTGTAACCTAACCAATCATCAATATGTGGTGGCCCCCCGTTAATACATAAGTACCAAAAGTTCTATTGTAGTAGCTGTTCATATAGATTTGTAGTAATCATAATGGAACCTTATTACTGTATAAGACTAGTAAACTACATGGAGTTCAACGCTGTTCACGATCTTATTAATTGTTTATCTTTATGAACACAGACATTACATTATAATTAGCTCTATGTCAATGACTGCGCATTCAGTTGTCCTTTAGATATACAGGAAATGTCTATGTTATATGTTGTTGGACTCGGTTGTCCCCCCTCTACCCGACCTTCCCCCAGATGGGGTACCTTGACTAACACTGTGGCGTTGCCACATGTACGGAGTTGCCTGTGAGGCGAGGAACATTACATATGCGGGCAACTGTACATTAGCAATGCCTAAAAAGCCTGGGAAAAAGGAGTACTGAAATATTTCTCGACAGAGTGCAAGGGTTCTTATTTACAAGATAGAAGGTTCGTTTTGCCTTGTTGAAGCAAAATTCCAAAAATATATATGCCATTGATGTAGTGGAGACCACCATGGCCGAGATCGAGACCAGAAAAAAGGTCTCGAGACCGAAACCGAGACCAATTGCAATTTTTGCATGTATTCAATATTGTGTAATGCCTAATTACTAAGCTCTCTATTTCACATTCAGAAATAAAAGTTCTAAAGAGATTATCCAATAACAATTGCAAAATTTACTCATAATTTATTCACAAATTCATAGTTTGACATTTTTTAGCAGTTAAGTGACTATTTAAAACAAGATAAGTGTTCGTTGCACTTGAGGAACATCAACATACTCAGCAGTGATGTAGTCGAGACCACCATGGCTGAGACCGAGACCTAAGCACCCGAGACGATCTAGACCTAAGCACTCGAAACCGAGACCACGAAAAAGGTCTCGAGTCCTTCATTACTGATATATTCATATGTTATACTTGATCGCCCGCTGTGCCTTGCGTAGCAAAAGCCCCGAAACACAACCTAAGTTATGTTACTTAAACCTTCTGTAGTTCTCCCTTAATGTACTGTATGTTATTAATACTCAGATAATAAAGTACAACATCACCGAACTGGCCACATATACCTCACGAGTTACAAACATACCTGTAGCCAGCTTCACAACGGCCTACGCGCGCATCATGCTTTGGGGATTATTGCACTCTCTTGGGCGGTGGGTGCTGTACGCTGCGCTGACACAGATAGCGTAATATTCACAGAGAGGGAGGGTGAATACATGCCTCCTATTGGGGAATTCCTCGGAGAGTTAACTGACGAAATCAAGGATGAGTATGGTGATGGTGCATACGCTGACTCATTTGTATCAACAGGGCCAAAAACTTATCGGGTACGGGTGAGGGTGGGAGAGGATATGAAATATATCGTGAAGGCTAAGGGTATCACGCTTAACCATGCGAACCGACGGGTCGTTAACTTTGATTCGTTGAAGGATGTAGTGTGCTTGGAAGATGAGGACAACGATCCACCCTAACTGACTGTGGGGACCCACAATTTTCGGGCGCAGAAACTGGGGCGTGTGAAGAAACTTAGGGGCACGAAGGTATGCCGTAACACCTATAGGAAACGTTACCAGGTGCCTGGTACCTATGATACCGTACCCTTTGGATACATTAATCCTTGATTGTTTATATATATATATATATATATATATATATATATATATATATATATATATATATATTAGTGATGGGACGATTGTCATATTTCATACAATCGCTGTTGCGATTGCGATTGCGATTGTCAGAATTTGAAAATCGCGCGATTGCGATTGCGATTGCGATGTTTTAGCTTTAGCCTCACATAACGCTCATTTATGCTTTAAATATACCTAAACGCGTTACCTACCATAGGGTTAGCTTGATTTTTCAACATTCCAATTTTACATAGAGCAAATAAAGAGGTGTACTTATTGTTATTATTAAACCAATTTTTTATTCTGTTTTCAACTAATTCGCAACCCGTTTTCATTTCTGTTTTTGACTTATTTATTATTTATTTATTATTCCGTATTGTTGTTAGCTAAACTTTCCTTTAAGTACGCATGAAAGAGCAGCTTTCATAGCAACTTTTGTAGAGATTTAAATCTTTTGTTCACAATCGCAACAATCGCACTCATTAAATGCGATTGCAATTGCGATTGCGATTGTAAAAAATGTGCGATTGTATCGCGATTGCGATTGCGATTGCGATGCATCGTCCCATCACTAATATATATATATATATATATATAATATATGTATTGTTAACGATATGTTTATTTATTACGTATATTTGTTTCAATTAGGGTTTCATTTTCTCATTTGTGTGCGTGCTTGTGTACAATCCTAAGCTCCGCCCAGTGTGAGCTCGGTCATGTGACTCCTGCTACTACCTGGGCATATCTCTACCCCGGCGTGCTCAGTTGACCTCTGCAAACCCTGGCGCTCAGACATGTATTTTCTCACGTAACCGAAAAAATAGTGATGGCTACTTTTGATATTGCGTGTTCGACGTTTATGAAGCGGCATTTGATAAAGTCGTAAGATGTGGTGAATACTGAAAGACGACCTACCCCACCCTCCTTTGAGGCTTTTAAGGCTACATTGAATCACGCGAAGGAACAAGATGTTCAAATACTCTCTGGATATTCTGGCGAGAGTATTGCCGGATGTCGCGGCACAAACGACGTAATGGACTACGTTGTAGGGCTAAACTGTATAAAAGCGTACATATACCCTGAGGTGAAAGAAACAACGCGTGCAGAAGAGAAGCAACGGATATGGATAATGAGTCTTGTTGATGAGTGGTTGATAGGTGGTATTATGTCATGCTGCATCATACCGAGTACGCGTACCCCTGCAGCTGAGAATGTGAACCTTGTCATCTTGGACAAGCTAAAGTAGTTTTACCACGACATTCATATATACCGTGTCGAGGTTCGCAGTGAGGTTGTGGCTAAAGGACTGTGTGACTTTTTAATATAATTTAGAGACAAGTATCGATTATTAAACAAAAAGGATAAATACGGTCACATGTTTCTCTCAAATAGTGCACCGGATTGTTAATGTGTGGAGAACGTCTATTGCGCATAAAACATTAAAACTGAAATTACCCCATGTGTCGGAAAATTGCCCGGTATAATGGCTACAAGAACTAGTATGTTTCATGCTAGAGCAAATCTGTACACGATTCAACAGCTTATGGTGTGACTCGCTCCCCCGTCGAAGCAATGCATTGATATACGACTGAGTGAAGAATGCATCTGATAATAACGTTCTTGTCCCTCGCGAAACCGATTCATCCTCGACAGAATGTTTGAAATCGTCGGATTCCGCAAGCTGAAGCCTATATTAGACGCGCTGTTACCGATATGATTTATTTTGACACGGTTCTTGAATACGGATACACCGCTCTGCTCGACGGATTTATCGAATGTAGGAATGAACAGGGCGAGAATGGTCTAGAGCTGGATGCATATTTAAAAGGTTTAGACTCTTCGAAATATCACGAATTTTGGTACAAAGGACTTGAGCGGTACAGGGCAGAGCTCGCCTACAATGTTCACCCTGAAGAATTGTACCTCTGTATAATGAGCAGCTGTCGTTACGACTTGGAAGATTATTTCAATTACCTCTCTGCGTTGTGAAGAAGAGTTCACGATTGAAAAGCTCGGGTCGGTAAGAAAAAACCCTCGATTGGAAAGGCGTGTTTATAAACTTGTATTTAATAATGATGTGGTGGCTAACGATACCGTCTTTTTGAGTGCTTTCGATTGTATTCTATCCGTGTTTAAAGATAACTTACCAACCGAATGTAAAGTGGGCACAAAAATTGTATTGAACGATATGAAGGCCATTTACATCGAGTATAGGCGCCCGCACACCTTGAGCGGTGAAATAATGTTCAATCATATTTACTGCGTAGTGAAAAGCAATAATGATGTGACTGTAGACTCGATTACGTGCAAGTTTAGTGTTTTAGTTAAGCGCAGTAGAACGAATGTATTTTGATGTATATTTATTTTCAATATATTTAATTAATATAATTGTGTACATATATATATTTTTCCTGTACTAATATGTTGATGATTATACTCCATCGTTTTGTATATTATTGTTTTTTATTTTCAATATATTTAATATTATTTTTTATTTTCAATATATTTAAATATTTAATATAACTATATATATATATATATTATATATATATAGTCTATATTTCTCCTGTACTGTTATATTGATGGTTATACTCCAACGTTTTGTATATTATCTTTTTATTTTTGGATTATATATACATTCCTCTTATGCTATTATTACTTTTTATTTTATTTTTTGATCATATATATTCCATCGTTTGTATAGGATTATATATTTATTTTCTATAAATTTCGTTAAATTGATTCCAATAATTCGTCTAAATAAACAGAATGATGTAATGGTGTTTTATTTAATTGTTTTGGTTGTATATATAAACGATATTATTATTTAATTATATGTATACCAAGTGGCTGGTTAGGCCTTCTAAACCGACTGACGGATTTCTAAGCCAACTGTCAAGAATATCTGAATAGCGCTGACTGGCTGCTGAAAAGTTAATTAATATATACACCTGCCTTCTAGGGCTTCTACGTCAACTGGTGGGTTAAGCCAACTGGCGGATTAAACCAACTGTCAGATAATGCCAACTGGCAGAAAGCCAACTGTCAAGAATATATGCTTTAATTAAATAAATATCGCAATCTGACAACTCAACCCTAATAAAGTACACCTGAACAAGCCATTTACGCCTTCTAAGAAGCCTTCTAAGCCAACTGGCTGATTAGGACCTTATAAGACAGCTGGCGCTCGGATAAACTCTCATTATGCGTCTGGCGGAAGCCAGACGAACACCCCTCTCTCTTTCTTAGGTTAAGGCTTAGGTTAGGTTTTCGTTTGGGGAGTGAGGCCGTCTCAACTTCTCCCCCAAAGAGGTTAGGGAACTTCCCCAGCTTTATGGGGGAGTTCCCCTTCATTGCAGCTTGGGGGATAACCCCTCCCCTTGTTGCATAACCCCCTTCCCCTTGTCGCATAACCTCTTGCAACATTCCCCCTCCCTCTTTGCAACATTTGCAATTGCATTGCACTCTAACCTTTTGCGCCCATACTACTCCATCTCTTAATCTTCTGTGGACCTCTTGTATAATGTTTGTACCTGTTGAGTTTGAAATAGTGTTTGTGTGTTTGTTTGTTTGCATTTCTAAAGTCAATGAGGTACCGTAGTGAAGAAGTTGCCTGAAAGCCGAGGAATAATTACACTGGTCAACAAAGATTCTTCATCAGAGTAAAGTTTGTGGTGGCTGGATAGCATTTTTCACGCTGATTCCAAAACTGCATTCAGATTTTTTCTAGCACGTATAGTTTTCAAGATGAAGGCATATATATATAACTACACAGATTTAACCATTATAAATAGGCAAAATACTAATATTTCAACATTTGATTGTGTTTTTTTAGTTTATTCATCTTATTTATTTCAATTATCTTAATTATACATCTTATGTATTTCAGGTGTGAGCTTTTACGTCTAGCAGCATTGTGATTCAGGCAACAACGCCGTGCTTTGTGTGTCAAAAGATCAGTCCAGTCCAAGAACTTGTTGTGTCAAGTTGGTGTACATTTTTTTTGAATTTATAGTTTGCTCAGGTCAGTCAACATGCCTCGACAATGTAAGAATGACCCCGACAAGTTCTGTTTCGTATGCGGCCAGTTGACAACTAAAACACAGCGACGAAGTATTACAACCGACATTAAGAAAATATACATTATACAAGCTATACTTTGGTTGCCATCTAGGTGACCAAGATAAACCATGGGCGCCACATCAAATCTGTTCTGGCTGTTCAAATGGATTACGTGATTGGCTTAACAAAAAGCTTCAATGCCATTTGCCATACCCATGATATGGAGGGAGCCGAGAGATCATCATGAAGACTGTTATTTTTGTAGTGTGAACTTAATGGGGTTTTCTGCCAAGAACAAACACCAGATTGTATATCCAAACTTGGATTCAGCACGTAGACCAGTAAACATGATGAAACATTGCCCATTCCAATTCCCCCAAGTGATAGGCTAGATTCTATCATAGATGACATGGAAAGTGATGAAGGTGCAACTGGCGTTTCCGGACCATCTACAGAACCAGAGTACACTTTTGAAGGTAGACATTTAGAGCCTAAAAAGTTAACCCAAGGACAGTTGAATGATCTTGTTAGAGACTTATCGCTGTCTAAAGAGAAATCAGAGCTTCTCGCCTCAAGACTAAAGGAGAACAATTACTTGAGAACAATGTTCGTATTAGTTACTACCGAAAGCGGAATTTTGAATTAACAGCATTCTTTTCAGTAGACGGTCCTCTCTGTTATTGCCATGACATCAATGGACTATTTACAGCCATATCTCAGACGTATGTGGCATCTGAGTGGCGCCTCTTTATTGATTCGTCGCAGAGAAGCCTGAAAGCAGTTCTTTTGCATAATGGTAATATAATGCCATCCATCCCTATTGCCCATTCCGTCCATCTAAAAGAGACATATGACAATATGGATATACTACTTAAGGCAATCAAATACGACAGTCATCAATGGAATGTTTGTGGAGATCTAAAAGTTATAGGAATGCTTATGGGTATGCAGTCAGGATTCACAAAATTTTGTTGTTTCCTTTGCCTGTGGGACAGTCGCGCCACTATAGAACATTACACCAAAAGTGACTGGCCACTTAGGTATACATATGTCCCAGGGATAAGCAATGTCCAGTCTGTCCCTTTAGTGGATCCCCAAAAGATCTATCTGCCACCTCTTCACATTAAACTTGGTTTAATGAAGAATTTTGTTAAAGCAATGGGTAAAGTCAATTCTGAAGGGTTCCAATACCTTTCAAGGAAATTTCCGAAGGTTACTGCAGCAAAATTGAAGGAAGGAATTTTTGTTGGGCCACAAATAAGGGAGGTTTTGAATGACACTGAATTTGAAAAAGTCCTAAGTCCGCTGGAATTGAAGGCTTGGCTGGCGTTCAAATGGATATGTGAAAACTTTCTTGGAAGCAACAAGTCACCTGCGTATAAGGATGGAGTCAAGAACCTCCTTGATGCCTTCAAAGAAATGGAGTGTCGAATGTCGTTAAAAATTCACTTCTTGCATTCCCACTTAGATTTCTTTCCTGAAAACCTTGGTGCAGTGAGTGACGAGCAAGGAGAGCGCTTCCATCAAGATATTCAGATGATGGAGAAGCGCTACCAAGGATATTGGAATGAAAGCATGATGGCGGACCATTGTTGGATGCTCTATCGTGACAATCCAGGCCAAATTTACAAAAGGAAATCACACTCACAGCGCTTTTAATAAAATAATGTATATATTCTTTATTTATACTGTAAGTACATTGAATAAGGTATATGATGTATTTGTTGTTTGGCATTCCTAAGTGTGATCTATACAGCAATAAATTTTCTTATAGCAATATCAAAAACTTAAAAATATCAAAACCAGTGTATCTATATAACTATACGTGCTAGAAAACAAATAAAACCAGATTCGGAATCAGCGCGAACAATGCATTAAGAACATTAAGAAAAGTGTGATCATGTTTGTGATGAGAAAAAAAAGTTTCATTTTGTTGGCCAGTGTTATAGTTCATGTTGGTATAAATGATTTTAGAAGCAAGAATAAGGATGATAGCTTTAAACTGGACAGAAATTCAGATGTACGAGTAGTTAAATGTAGGTACATAAAATTGAAAGAAACTAAAATATAGGCAGAGCAAGTGTTATGTAGTGAGCATTTTACCAAGGGCTGGGGTGAGCATTGAATTTACGAGTAGAATTTTAGCCTTAAATAATAAAGTTAAGATGCTGTGTAGTGAAGGAGTTGAGTTCATAGATTTGTGGGATAATTTTTATGAAAGGAGGGAGCTTTACAGTAAGGATGGATTACATCTTAATAGAAATGGAACTGCTTTACATGGAGACTTTTAGTGGACAGTGTGAGTTTTTTGGGATTTTGAAAGATAATTTTAAATCAACAGAGGGCATAAAGCATCAGATTATATGTAAAGTTATTACTGTTAAAGTCTTAAATACAGATTATATCAGGAATAGGCATATCAGCTACAGTACAGTATTTAGTCAAAAGCAGAGGTGTAAAGTAACGAAGAAGCCATACTAAAGTAACTTTATTCAGGATCAACTTTTTAAAAAGTATTTCTATCTTTAAATGCTTTTACTCTTACTTAAGTAAATTTTGAGAGAAAATATTGTACTTTTATTCCATTACATTTCTCTCGATACCTTTCGTTACTTTCCCCGAACATTTTAGAAACTCCCATGTTTGAAGCAAACAATCACAGGACGCGAAGGCATTTAAATTAGCCCATCACGTGAATTCTGTTTTCTTTATCGTCTGCTGTGACGCTTGCATATGTACCGCGCTCCAGTAGCTCATTTTGTCTGTCCTGATTGTACAAGCACCATGTCTGATTGCAGAGCTCTCATTTTTTAGGAAATTATGAATTTATACACACTTTATGGTTCGGCTCCACTTTCTCTAAATTACTTCAATTTATCTCAGACTTTTTCCAGTAAATTTTTCTAAATTTCCTTAGATTTACCTTAAAACTAGCATTACCTTCAAATTTACCTCAGATTGCCCCAAATTACTCAATCTAAGGTAATTACTTAAAAAACGAGAGCCCTGGTCTAATGTCATATATTTGGTTTTTCATTACCTAATAAATATAGTTAGTACATAGCTTATCGTTGTTACAAAGTAATGTTCATCATTATTGATATGCTTGAGATGCTACTTTTTATTTTACTACTTGAGTATGTATTAAAGCAGATATTTTTTTACTTTTACTTAAGTACATTCCAGGAATGGTACTTTTACTTGAACTTAAATACATTTTTGTCAAAGTAGCAGTATTTTAACTTAAGTAACAAATTTTGGTACTTTTTATACCTCTGGTCAAAAGTAGTGAACCAGTTAAAATTCAGGGGTTGAAGTGTTTTTATACAAATGTGTGGAATCTTAGAAATAAGAAAAATGAATTAATTAGTTATATGATTTGTGAAAATCTGGGTATAGTCTGTATTAGTGAAGCTTGGATTAGTGATGCAGTATTCAATGACACTAGTGCAGAGTATGAGTTAAATAGTTATAGAATGTGTATTTATCAGAGAATGGAAAGGCAGGAGTGTGGTTTGGTCTCATACACTAAGAATGATTTAACTTCAGTTCAGAATGATGGTATTAAATTAAACAATAAAGTAGAATCAATTTGGAATGATATTTGTGTATCAATAAAGAGTATATTCGGATAGGTGCATTTTAGAGACCTCCAAACCAAACGCAGGAAGTTGATGACAGTACGGTTCAGGAAATAAATAAAGGTTGTAGTGCTAGAACATTAATTATGGGAGATTTCATCCTGCCTCATATACTGTAGACTGGAGCCTTTTAGAAGGAAATAATAGGGAAGGTAACTTCTTCACTGAGTGCTGAAATGATAGCTTTCTAATGCAATTTGTAGACAAACCAACTAGGGATAGGCTGACCATATTTCCTTGAGACAAAAACGGGACATTGGGATGGCAAAAAAGGGACGGGGGTTATGTAATATTCTGTATTCATGAAAAAGTAAGTACATAAACCGGGACAAAATTAACATTTTTATTAAAACGACGGGACGGCCAGGAAATATAAAACAAACGGTACTGTCCCGTTCAAAACGGTACGTATGGTCAGCCTAACTAGGGATCAAGTACTCTTAAATTTGGTTCCATCCATCCATCCATCCATCGTCATCAGTGCATAAAGATTACCTAAAGAATACATGAATAAAAATAAAAATTAAAATTAAAAACTAAACGTTAAAAATTAAAAGCAGTAAAATTAATTTATAATATGAAGAGGTACAGATGTACTATTGTCACATAGTGAAGGCTTAAACTTATACAACTCTTGACCAAAAAAATAGAATACTACTTCAAATGCCCTCATGACCTTAATAATACCTTTAATTTATACTCCTCTATGAGGAGTAGCGAGTATCTGTGACGTCATTATGATAAAAAGAGACCTTTGTGTGCCAGTTTTGAAAAAAAAGTATGTCGCTATGCATTAACTTTTCACAATTTAATAAGGTTTATGCTATATTTTTTTTCCAAAATTGCCACAGAGAGGTCTCTTTCTATCATAATGACGTCACGGATACTTGATATTCCTCATAAAGGTGTATAAATTAAAGCCATTATCAAAGTCATGAGCGCATTTGAGACTATTTTTTTTGGTCCGGAGTTGTAAATATACAATGATTCTCAAATACATAAATCAGAAGGATCATTTACAGAGGTTAAACTTTTAAAATTATTTGTATTAAAGGTACCGACACACTGTAACATATAATCACGTATAGGAGATGGGTCGGGTCCACACGAAGTTTGTTTTGTAAGAACAGACCGCCTAATATGCTATGAAAAATGCCAGTGAATCTTACTCTTGGTTCAGCCTGGTTACACAAACAACTAAACAAATAAAGATTGGACGATCGCATACCTTTCTAAAGTTTTTAAATTTATCTTTAATAGGAAGATTCTTAAATACCTCCCTACTCACAATCTTCTTTCAGATCGACAGTATGGGTTCCACAAAGGACGCTTTACTGGCGATCTTCTTGCATATTTCTCTAACTCTTGGTCATCCTCCTTTCGGGATTTCGGTGAAACTTTTGCTATTGCGCTAGACATATCAAAAACTTTTGATAGAGTCTGGCACGAACCCTTAATTACCGAACTGCCCTCCTTCGGTTTCTATCCTTCTATCTGTGCCTTCATCTCTGATTTCCTTTCTGGACGATCTGTAGCTGCGGTTGCAGATGGCTACTATTCTTCTCCTAAATCCATTAACAGTGGCGTTCCTCAGGGTTTTGTCCTGTCACCAACTCTCTTCCTTTTATTTATTAATGATCTTTTAAGTTTCACTTCTTGTTCTATCCACTCCTATGCTGATGATCCCACTTCTCACTTATCCACCCGCTTCACAAAGCATCCCTCTTAACAGCCACTTTATGCTTCACTTGAGATGGGTATGGCGCACCTGACCTCTGGTATTTCTACTATCTCTGATTGGGGCAGAGGAAACCTTGTGGCTTTCAATGCCTTACAAACTCAGTTCTTTCATCTGTCCATTCGCAGTGTTGGGCACTAAAGCGTTAATCCGATAACAGTTAATTAACGAAGTTAACTTTTTTTAACGGACTATTAACGGAAGTTAATTTCCATTTATCGTTATCGGACCAGTTAACTTCCGATAACTCGATATTTAGTCTGTTAAAGTCCGTTAACACGTTAACTGCGAGGAGTCATTCACGGAAGATCACCGCTCCGCGAATGAATTCAAACCGCCATAACTTCAGTCTGCCAATTCCGTCCTCTGCCGCAGTGGAACGGCTCTTCTCTCTCGGCAAGGACATCCTGAGGCCCAAGAGGTCAAGACTGGCAGTTGGGCCTAACTTTGAGAAGTTGGTCTTTCTGAAGGGCAACCAGCACATTGTGTCAGTCTTTAATAAATGTGCCTAAAATTTAACTTTACCTTTCAGTCCCCGCCATAATAATTCTCTGGTAAATTAAAATTTAGTTAATGGTTAGTGGTTACAAAGGTTTCAAAACATGTAATCAGTACATTTTTTATTAAAAATAAAAAAAAAGTTATTAAGCAAAAAAGTTGCAAAACTTGATAAAAATACAGTTAAATACCTATTTATTGTTGGATTTTGCATAAATAAACATTTTCTATGGGTTTTAAAGCTTTTTTCCTTGATTTTTTTTAAATGTTAGTAAAGAAATAGTTATCGTTAACGGATTATCGTTAACTTCCGTTAACTTTGAAGTAAAATTATCGGATTATCGTTATCGGAGTTAAAAATTGGGGTTAACGATTATCGTTATCGAAGTTAACTTTTTGGTTAACGGTGCCCACCACTGTCTATTCGTCACAATCCTCCACACGACTATCCCCTTATCTTCAACAAGACACAATTCAATCCTTCCTCTTCTCTTAACATTCTTGGTATTTTCCTTTCTCGTGATCTTTCCTGGAAACATCACATATCTTCTCTCTTTCTAAAACAACTTCTAAGGAGTTAGGTGTTCTGTACTGGCTCCGCAGTTTCTTCACCTTTACTCAGTTGCTACCTCTGTACAGGGGTCTTGTCAGGGCCGGATTAAGGCTGTGAGGGGCCGAAAGCTAATAACATATATTGTATATAATTCATAAAATTTTCAAAGAAATAGAAATGTATATTTATCTATATTTAACAACTAACAAAAATTAAAGCTATGTACATTAAAAAAAAACCCAGAAAATCGGCATACATTTCAAATAGAGAATGATTTCTTCCTTCCTGGCTTAAACTGTGATATCAAGCAAAACATCCCCCTTTCTTCGATATGCTGAATGATCATTACACTAGGCCAGTGGTTCTTAAACTCTTTTGCCCCGTGCCCCCCCCTATGAGTTGACTTCTGACCCATCCCCCCCCACTTGATATTCAAATGCACTGACTAATATTACAGTTCATTAAATTTATTTGATATAGAAAAACGAAACGCAGACATCTTTCATTTACAATTTTATTTCATATGGTACATTATATAGATAGCTTTTGTGCAACACAATTCTAAGAACATTTACAGAGGTAACACAATCAAGTGTTAATGATTAATGGGATGGATGGTACTGGCTCTTTTCACTTACAATACCAACGATTATTCACTAACCCCCCCGCGCCCCCTAGTGTAAGAACCACTGCATTAGGCACAAATTCCCAACGTCTAAAAAACAATTTCAGAAACTGACAAACCCTGGAGGTTACCTATTATGGTAATGGTGTGCTTTTTTTTTTTTTGTTCTGTAATTATTTGGCTCGTAGGTTGTTTATATGGTCTTCAGCTTGTGAGGTTTCTCTTCTCAGTTGTAAGATTTTTTTCATTAGTTTTGCTTTCCATGCAGGGATCTTCTACTTTCCGTTTTGGACTTGTCTTGGGGGATTGTAGTTGCGGGCTATTTTTTTTCTTGTATAAACTATCCTACTGCAAAGTTCATGATGTTTACTTCAGTTAAAGGGATATTTTCACTTATTTGTTTGGGTATGACATTATTAACACTTGCCATCAGCTGTTTAAACGGTAGGGATGGAAAATAACCGAAAAGTGTAAAACCGGTTTTCACCGTCGCTATATTCTTAAAGCCGGTTTTTACCGTTTTCACCGATGGGATTCTGTATGCTTTTTAGGGAGGTAAATGATCAAAATATTAAACAGAAATAAGGTTTTAATTGATTCAATCAAGTATGTGTAACATTTGAATTAAAAAGTTTATTATCGAACTTGATTTTTTAAATAACACTTGAGAAAGCAAAGAGCATTAAGTGTCTGATCTGACAGTCTTGATCGAATATTTGTGACGAATAAACCAGCAGCTGAAAACACTCTCTCGGACTCTATGCTGGTGGCTTTCATTGTAAGCAACGCCTCGTACATTCGATCCAAATTTTCGCTTCTATTCAAGGTACTGTAGCTTCAAAATATTTGAATTCATTGTTTACGTCAAAGGTCTCAGAAGGATCTTTCTTGGGTTTCATTTTCAGTTTGTTTTCAGCTCAGTTTGTTCACGACCTGAGCTGCATTGTGAATCTTCGAGTTTCGAAGCAACTGATTGGACTTGGTCGTCTGTTTCTGAAATCTGGCAAGCTTCTGGAAAAAGCCTCTTAAATGTATGATCCGCATACTTCTTAAGTGTTTGTCTTGAAGGAAAGAGGAACGGTGCTGATGATTCATTTTTCAAGACCTCCGGATTGTGGAGAAAACTCAGCAAGGCGACAGCTTTTTTTTGTCTTCTCGATGAGTAGCGATCAATGAGACACTGACGTAGCTCAAAAGCTAAAGGATTTTTTTTTATTTCAAATTTATCCAAAATGAACTTCATGGAAGATTCAGCTTTGAGCAAATTTGCATCTTCGGAACAGAGTCCCTTCAAAACAATTTCCAGTGGACGAAGCGTGTCAAAGAGGCTCTTTAGAGCATTCCATTCTTCATCTGAAATCGTCTCTGTTGAGCGTATCACTCTGAGGGCCTTTGGAATGCAATTTTTGAGTTTCAAAAATCTTTCTATTATGGCCAAAAGACTGTTCCACCTCGTTCTACAGTCAAGGATAAGCTTCATTTCCTTTCCATTAAATTCATCTTTGACAAAATCCTGCAATCTCTCATATTTCAAAGGAGACTCGAAATATGCGGCAGATTTTTCTCACCCAATTTATTACTTTTAAATAATCTTCTCGAAGTTTTGGAAGAACAATTACGTCATCTATGTCGAACTAAAAAATTGTATCAGTGCATAAAATTTCACACTCATCTTCGCTTAACTCATGTGCAGAGTGTTCATCTTCTTCGATGCCTTCATCTTCAGGGGTAGGGTCACTTTCCCCTTCAACTGAATTTTCAGCAGTTTTTGAATACAAGATATCCGAAACCGCGAGATGTATAGCATGTGCAATGCATTGCTGGTGGTCAGGTATTATTTCTCTTCCAAATTTGTCCATTACTGAGGCACCGTCGGTGGTGCAACCCACGATATGCTTATCTAGGTCCAAGCCAAAGTCTTCCAATCTTTTCCTAACGATTCCAATAGTTTTGGTGCTATCGAGAGAACCATTTATTTTCATGAGAACAAGAGACCAATGTTGATTTTCATCATGAACATTAATATTAATATATCTTTGGTTTTGCAAAGATGTGTACTCATCCATAGTTAATGAATATCGGATTCCCTGTCTCACCTGATTCTTGAAGTAGTTGACCAATTCATGTTTCTTTTTCTCATAAAAACTAAGCACCATTTTTCTGACACCATTATGGGAAGTTGGATGAGGCTTGTCGTATTTTATCTTTCTTAGGCTTTCTTGAATGAATTCACTTTTAGCAATTGATTGGAAACTCAGTCTATCTACACACGCAAGTTTCGAAATTTCCTCTTCTATGGCCTTTTTTTGGCATAAACTCTTCCACTGTTCTTTGTTTCTTTAATGGCTGATTAATCTGGTCGATGTTTATGCCATGAATATTTTTCATGTGGGATGATAAACTTGAAGTAGAACCTCCACAACACTTTAAAACTTTGTGACATGTCATACACTCTGCTTCTTCTTTATTCTTACGAGTGAAATGATACCAAGCACTTGATTTCTTTGACATGATGGAGTATTAAATCTTAGAATCTTAACTGATCAATGTGCAATCATCCACATAACATTCAAGACTGAAGCATCAATTATTTACACTTATAAACAAACAAAAAACGATACGAAACGATGCAAAACGTACGTAATTACTATGTTTTTAAACGTTTGCAAACATTTGTTTCATAGAAAATGGACCAAAGTGATCGTAGACTTGCGCAAAAATGTGAAAACCGGTTCTTATCGTCGGTTTCGGTGATGATTAAAAATTTTCATCACCGGTTAAAAACCGGGTTTTTTAAAACGTGGTTCCATCTCTATTAAATGGCTTGTTAATTTTACGAGTTTTAGCCTCTCATTTAACTGCATATGTTTCACTTCTTGAATTTTATTGGCGATTTCTTCCTCTGCTTCTTCTTACACTTTGTCCTCTTTTTTGGAGTGGTGGGGCGTTTCTTGTTAGTGGTAATTATCTGGGGGATGATTTACAGATCTACAGAAGCTAAGGCTAACAAAGACCCTAAGATCCACTCTAAGGTTAGCCCGAGAGAAAGAAGAGGGTAGGGGGTTAAAAGAAGAGAATAATGAGTTAAGTAACTAGCAAAACCTATCACTCGTGGGTTAACATTCATTCAGAAAAAGAGAGAGAAAGACTCACCATCATCATCCGCCGGCCACTGCCGACAAGTCGGAAAAATAGCCGAAGAGAATAGGAAAGGGGTGAAAGATGAAAAGAAGTAAAATAACAACCCTTACAAACCATGCAAACACAGTCTTAACTCAAAGAAACTAAAAGTCTTAACTTGAGGGTGGGGATGGTAAAACCAATGATAGATGTGATGCTGGGGTTGGACAAGGAGGAGCTACCTTTGTCTCTATTGCAATTATGAATGGTGGTGGGATATGTTGTTGGGTCTTTATAGAGTAGGAAGTGCGGGTTGAGCGTGCTCTGAGCAGGGGATATGGTTGGTAAGTGGGCACAGTTTTCCTGATATAAGGTGTTGCACCCTCTCCTCTATGTATCGCATTTGTGCCTCTGTAAATATTTTCTGAGTTATGATGCTGTGCCTTGCGTGGTGATCTTTTTTTACTGCTCTCTCTCTCTCTCTCTCTCTCTCTCTCTCTCTCTCTCTCTCTCTCTCTCTCTCTCTCTCTCTCACATTTCAGTGGACAATATGTAAAAAATATTTTTCTTCTAAATTCAAACATCCTAGTTTTTATGATATCTCATATGGTACTATAGGAGTGTTTCTAACTAGCCGATCACCCAACGGAAGTACTGTATACAGAAAGAGGCCACAGTTTACAAAAAGTCTTAACTTACTGATTTCGGCCCAAAATAAACTAAAACAGTATACTGAAAGTACTCGTACATTTTCTAACACTTTGTTAATCTGTAAATGTTATACGTGCAAACTCCAAAACTTTAAATATACCGTATAAAATGCTAGATCCAAAAACCCTTATAAAGCTTCAATTAGAACAAAAATATTTTAAAACACTTTCTGAGGCGATACCTTACAATTACATCTCAGAAAACTCAAACTAAAATTTAAGAACATAATTCAGTCAAATATTATTCTATCGGTAGTGTTTTGGTTAAAAATAAGGAAGCGGAAACAAAAAGGGGAAAAACCGACGCCTCACTGGCTTTTTAAAATGATTTTTTTATGTAAAATTTTAACTTCTCTCTTCTTCATACGATACATTGAAAAGTTAAATGCGATGGACGCCCCTTCTAACTTGAGGTGCTTTGTAAACAAAAACGACTCAAATGTGACTAAAATTTTGATGGGAGACCTGATTCAAAACAAAACGTGAGGCCATGTGGTTGAAATAAAACAAAAATCGGCGACTAAAGTCTGATTTGCGGCCACTTTGAATTTTGGATCACTTAAATTATTTAACTGGGAATTGAAAAATTATAGGAATGGGCCCATCCAGAAGGACAAGGTGTTTACCGCGCCACAAAAATGTCGTGAAAATGTTTTTACTTATTTAATTTACGTTATTTGTACTACTTTATATTGCTTTACACTGATTTACTCTCTTGAACCATAGTTTAAGTGCTACATGGACAGTTCTGCCCAGGAAAAACAGTGGAACAGGCGACCGACAATTTGAACAAAAGGAATTTCAGAATGAAGACAGTTTCCACCGTTAACTAATTTATTTAACCCTGAATTATGAAATTTTTAGGTACTTTTTCGTTATAGTTTTTACTATATGAATACAATGCTTATTCACATATTTTTGGAAATTTATCGTAGGCATTTAATATATTAATAAAATGCTTATTTATATATTTTTATGTCAATCATCCTTGACGATCCCTTGGTTAGGGTTAGTCGTGATATTTTCGTTAAAACTAATGAAAATATTACGGCTTAACCTAACCAATCGTCATATATATATATATATATATATATATATATATATATATATATATATATACACAAAACAACGAAAATTTCACGACTAAACCTAACCAGTCGTTAAGGGCGATTGACATGGGGGGGGCTATTAAAATTGCGGGGGTATGACGGAAAAGTACCAATTTTTATTTTATTTTTTTTCTGTTAAAGCCAAAATAACCTCTAACATTCACATCGTAAGGCTTAAAATTCAGATCGTAAGGCTCAAAGTCGATTGTCAAACTTATGTTGCCATAAAGCAACGGTCGGCGTTAAAGGGTTAACTTATTATTTTTTGGAAACAGGTATAATGACGGGAAAGATGTATTGAGATACATTCTTACAAATTTATTGTAGAGAGAAATCACTTAAAACTAATGCTAAATAATTTAATCCACAAAAACTACATTTCTGAACAAACACATTCTGAACGAACAGAATGATTAAATATGATAATAAAAACCCACTCTAATAGACAGAGTTTATTTCCACAACAGTTTCGATGCCCACTGGCATCCTCTTCGGGTTTTTCTGTAGCCACCTGAAGAGGATGCCAGTGAACATCGAAACTGTTGTGGAAATAAACTCTGTCTATTAGAGTGGGTTTTTATTATCATATTTTGACCTTCACGTAGAAAAGTGAAGTTTTTTGCATTTAGAATGATTAAAAAAATCAGTGCAAAGGTATAGGGAATTATGCCTCCAACACCAGTTCACATCATTCCTCTCTATGTTGCCAATTAGTGATTTATATTTCGATCATTTAATTTTTTAACATTTACATAAGTTTATTTTGTATTTAATGTATTTAATTTCACGCAATTAAATCGTTTTATCCCCATCATATGTTTGTAGTTTGGCAGTTGTTCGTCACTACACTGGTTAGATCCAGACCCAGAAAAAACAAACACAAATGTACACACAATAAAAGAAAGGAATTGAATCCAATGAAATCAATTTAAATATTTTTCCATTTTTGCGCAAAGTACAAAAGTTAAATAAATAAAAGAGACTATATGCAACCTCTCAGAAAAGAAGATAAATCGTGAAGACAGTTTAAAAGCAATTCCTGGCCTGGAATTAACTCGCATTGAATTTATACTGAGTTATATGAGAGTACACCAATATCTTTTGCAGACGACACCAAACGAGTAAAACTAGAAACCTACAGCTAAGCTCTCACAACGTGATATGGTTTGAGTAAAAAATTATTTTTGGTAAATCATACGCCATTTCTGTTTATTTATTAGATTTAATTTTCCATTTTAATATTAAATAAATTATTTAAAGTAACGTGTCATCTCCACCTTTACCTCTCATGATCAGTCTGCTTAAAAAATTAGAACGAAGGATCGATCCCTCAACTTTCTGCTCAGCAGCCGACCTGTTGGACACAAGACCATAGTGGTCCGTGGACTGACGTAGTTCCACTTTCTCATGAAAATAAATCGCACGCATTTTTATGACGTTTACCCTATATATACGTGAACATTTTCTTTTGACTGTTCCATACGCTGATATTTTTAGTTGCATTTAACCTTTATACAACTATAGCCAAAAAAGTTGAAACACCTTAACATTTTTTGGAATGAGAGAGAAATTAACTGAAATGACCTACAACATCAATGTTAATGTATTTACTTTCATACCACTTTGCAGTATAAATATACTTACCAAGAAACTACAAAAAATAAAAAGTATGACATTAAAACTAATATAGCAGTTAATAATTATACAAAATCTCTCAGGAATCAAAATATATCAGCGATGCGAAGGTAATTTCTGTTAATACCTCTCATTACTTTTAAAGTGTTTCAATCTTTGGATCACTTTAACATATTGCTTCCCAGGAACCTCTCTTTAACATATTGCTTCCCAGTGTACAGTATATCACTTTAACATATTGCTTCCAATATTTAGGAACGATAAAAAATGTGGTAGTATAGCCGCAAAAGGTTAGAGTGCAGGAATGTTGCAAGAGATAATGATCAATGTTGCAAAGGGGTGGGGTATGTTGCAAAGGGGGAGGGGTTTGCAATGAAGGGGAAGGGGTGGAGGAATGCTGCAGGTGCAACTAGGAGTCATGAAACTTGGAGGCGGCGTTATCCCCCAAAAGAAAGACAGGAGAAGGAGAGAAAGCAAGAGAGGTGTTCACCTGGCAGGAGCCAAGTGCACACTAAGACTTCAGCCGAGTGGCCGTTGTCTTATAGACCCCTAATCAGCCAGTTGGCTTATTCAGCCAGTTGGCTTAGAAGGAGCCAAGGGGGAGAGGGGAGGTTGAGGGGAAGGGGTCTTCGGGGGGAGAAGGAAGGATGACCTCCCCCAAAGGGGTTGCCTTTACCTAAGAGAGAAAGAGAAAGGAGAGAAGGAGGAGGGCTTTGGGGGACAAAGTGGGATATCCTAACCCCACAAAGGGAAACTAAGCTAAGTCTTAACCTAAGAAGGAAGGAAGGAGAGATCTTTTTTCAGCCGCATTCATCATCAAACTGCCAGCTCTGAAGCGAGGTGGGTCTTATATAGAGGAAGGTTGAGTTGCCAGATACCATTTTTTATTTTAATTGTACAGGTATACATTATTAGGGTGAGTTGCTAAACAGCATCATTTATTTTAATTCATTACCAAAGCAAATGTACTTTCTCTTTTAAGAGAGTTAAACGAAAACCGATATTAACAATAAAAAATTCAAACTGTTATTAATTATTGTAAATAAATAGAATTTGCCTTCTAATGCACAAAAAATAATATAATACGGAACGTACAATCGTCAAAATAATAGTTCAGGCGAAATACACACACACACACACACACACAATTGTATTTGACCTACTTTCTCAAACTGTGCCTATTTTCTTTTGGCTGTCCTTTCTACCGCACAAAATCAGAAAAATAAAAAAGAATTCATTCTGTTAACATATTCTCTAAGAGTAATATTCAAGTTTCCTTCACTAAAACCTTAGAATATACACTGTCTATTTAATTTTGTCATTCCTTATATATATATATATATATATATATATATATATATATATATATATATATATATATATAAACGGATTTTCTCCTTAAAGTGAATTAATTATTAAAACAATATTAACATTAAAAAATTCACTAAACAATTGGCTTAGCAAAAGAAATCGTTCCATATAGATATTCTCAAATCTATATATACACACACACACACACACACACACACACAAAATTATACTAAATAATTGTTCTCTTACAAATACGTTTATTTTAACATTGTGTTCAGACGACAGCGAGAGGAGACAGGTAATGAAAAGTTCCAGCGAAAGGTACAGCCCGAGGCTTTTTTAAAACCACAAACTGGCGAGAAGGAATTTGGGTTGAACTTTCTCTCTCTCAAAGACTCGCATCCACCTCTTCTCGCTCTCCATGCGTTCGTCTTCCTTTTATATAAAAAAATGTTTTATATTTTATCAACTCCGTTATTTTTATTTACACGTAATTTGTATGGTGTCATATTCATAGATAACATCTCTGTTACTGAATTGGAAAGATATACTATTATTATTATTATTATTATTATTATTATTATTATACATTTTCAAAATTAACACACACACACACACACACACACACAGAAAGTTTTGTTTATTCTTTTCTTTTCTAAAAATATAAATAAAGGAATAGAAATATTTACACACACAATATATATATATATATATATATATATATATATATATATATATATATATATATATATATGGTGGTACAAATTACAATAGTAATAATGATAGCTAACTCCTTTTCGCCGAATTGCAATGGTCAAGCTTTTCACTCCGCCTTAGACCCACAGTTTAACATGGAAACCGAACTAAACTGCAGCACGAGCGGGCAGAAATTGCACCGGATGCATGCATTACTTATTGCGGTAGTTCTTGTCCTTGTATGTAATGAAATAAGAACAGCTTCAGAGTTCATTTACACCATGCGTACACTTATCTCGTGTACACAGTTAGTGGGAAATAAAACGTACCAGTGAAACTCTAGACACATTTAAAATACAGAATTTATTCACACCAGGCGTACACCTATCTCGTATATATATATACAGAGAGTTTTGTTTATTCTTTTCTTTTTAAAAAAAATAAATAAAGGAATGGATATATTTATAATTTCTTTATTATAAAATCCCCTCGATTACATTACTGATTATTGATCCGGGAATAGTGTGGCTACAAAATGTGATATGCACAAAGACAATGTAGATTTTTCTATGTAGTAATAATAATAATAACTAACTCCTCGCCGAATTGTTCATTCTGACAATGGTTAAGCTTTTCACTCTGCCATAGACCTACAGTTTAACGTGGAATCCGAAATAAGCTCCAGTAATGGCGGGGTGGTTATTTATTCACACATCTATGCGAGAAGTAAAAATCCACAAGTCAGGAATCTTGGGAAAGCTGTGTTTAGTATGGTTGCCAACTAATTTGCACCCGAAAAATTGAGGATCAATTTAGTATGGTTGCAAAATAATAAAATATTGTTGTGATCAATATTGCATAAAGGGGTAGGTTGGGGAAATCCGAACATGGATGAAAATATTGACGTGGTAGAGACAGCGTGGGGAGAAAAGTATGGATGCAAATATTGACGTGGTAGAGACAGCAAGGGGTAATACGAGTTTTAAATCTACGGAGAGAATATAAAGACACCGTTAGTCGTCCAAAGCATGGACCCGTTATATCGGTGTTACGATTGGTGCACAAATTAGATTCCGCCCAGTTACACTGGCAACCAATCATTACGAACATCCTCTCAATCTTTTGAGCATTAAATCTACGGAGAAAATATAAAGATGCCATTAGTCGTCCAAAGCATAAAGCCGTTATACCGGTGTTACGATTGGTACACAAACTTATCGTAGCCCCACCCAGTTACACGGACAACCAATCATTACGAACAGCCTCTCAGTCTTTTGGGGCGGAGCTTGGTGATTGTGCATATAAAAGGAAATATTTTTCAGTTGGGAGTAACAGTAGCTATTTTCGCCAGTGAATAAACATTCCCTCCGCCATGGATCACGAACTTTACACTTTTCCGGATTTGTATGAAGATGATATTTGCAATGACGCTCCTTACGATCCGACGCAAGGGATTGCCGTAGAAATGTAAGTGTCTATAATTTTATTTTTTTTAGTCAATTATTCACAAACTGTCAGAAAGAAGATTATTTCAAATATATATATATATATGGAGGGTTGTAGTATCTCGTCAAATACTTCATTTAGATACTCGCCATTATGCTAAAATCGCAATTTTTATAGCAATCTTTTGCATGTTTTTTATAAATTTTATTCGGAATTACCTCTTAAATGAACTTCTCTGAGCGGTTCAAAGATATCTTCAAATAATGGGGTCTGTCTTACAATATGTATACTCTGTGTATGTTTTTATTAAAAAAGATTCAGTATGAACATTATTCTTTCTCCTTTAAGGTCCGATGAGGATTTGTCACGTGTTATACAATCTTTTGAAGAACCTCGTGTCATGGACCTGAATATGGAGGATTTACCGAGCAGTCAGCCCAATGAATGTCACATCAAAATAATGTTGTTGTTTTTTTGTATGATCTTTTTTGGGGGGAAGAAGACAATGTATTTTCATCAATTTATTAAATGAAAGAAATCAGTACAATAACCATCTTAAACTATAGAATTTACAACTAACATTACAAATATATATATACACGAACAAAACATCATACTATACAACGAGTACGCACAAATGGAAAACGGCTTTTTATCTGTCTGCATACCATTTCATCGTTTCGTTGAGTGTGATACGGATCGAATAAATTAAAAAAAATTATAAAGTCTTTACCACGTGACACATGCATGAGAAATGAAATACAGTACATTCCACAAGTATTACTAAAATATCCTTGTAATCGGAATGGGTTCCATACAACTTCGGGAATATGTAACTGGTCGAGAAATTTTACAATAACAGGGTCACTCCAGGGTTGAGTCCGAGTAAATCAAAATAGTACAGGCGGTGCCTATTTTTAAAATTGATTGCAAACCAATGAATCCCTTCATTACCGATTACATCTGTGTTCACAATAAGACTTCGCATTCTCGCGTAGTTGGCAAACTCAATGTTTCATTCTTCGATAAATTTGGAACGTGTGACTCGTTCACTATTCATTACTCTCTGAAGTGTATTAGCATCCATCTTAAAAGTCAGTGATAACGCTCCTAAATTTGTCTACTTCTATTAGAGCTTGTTTCTCAAGGTATACTAGCACACTAGTAGGTGCGTCTATAGGCTTGGGGAATTCCAGCCTCATTGAGATGTTTCCACTCTGTTGTGGGCTTAAATGTGTATTTACGCTAGCAGATAAGTCAGGTGTAATGTCAAACGGATAAAGGTTAAATTGATCAATGAATTCTTTCTGCGTTACACCATTACTGAGCTCATCACAATCACCTGCAATATGGGCCAGATTACTATAGGCTCTCGCGCAAAGAGGTAACACAGCGTCTGATGAATAGTCCGTATTCAATGTTCGTCCCAACGCAATGCCATTAACGTATAGTTATATTTTTAAGTCCGAAATTCTCGAATTTAAAGGCACTCTTTTTATATTTTCCATTCACCGAAGCATGGTCCTGCATTCCGATTAATATCCTTTTAGGAAGTTTTCCCAGGACGATGTTTTCTATCTGCTTCGACACCAACCCTGCAGGAACCGTATATAGCTTGATTTTTACTCTGTTAATAGGGTATTTCACTGTAGCATTTAGTAAATTTTTCTCAATTTCTAGTTGTTTTGGTGAACTTAATTTCACTCGCCGTACGCGGAGGTATGTCTCCATAATGTGAACCACAACGGGTTTTGCTCCCTCTTCTTGATCAGCATCCAGATTTAAGCAGATCTCAGGACTCGTGCGGGTGAGCTTTACTTTCATATCCACCCCGTTCAGAAGCAACTTATCCTTGAAAGTGAAATCTGTGTGCAGACGTCCAAAACACTCGTATATCTTTTTTTTAGAATTTTTAAATTTGTCCTTTATACTACTTTCGTCTTCAGTTTGATAATATCCCTCGGCACTTAAAAAGGTAGCCTTCGCTCCTTTTGAAAAGTTGAGGAGATTTTCAAGATAAGCTAGTAGGTGATAGTACCCCGTGCCTGCCGATATGTTGCTGATTTAAATATACGTCACACTGGTTGAATATGGAGTGCAGAAAGTTTGTTTCAGGGTATACAGATATTTGTTATCGCAGTCAGTTCCATCAGAATGGGCTGTACGTAGCTTAGCGTACATGTGCACACAGCTTGGATAAAAAAGTAAGGGGCTGAGCTGGGTATCACGAATTCTATAGGAGCACTAGGGGAACTAATTGTGTTTAAAGGGTTAATTGTAATAATTCATTGTGTTCAATAGAAACTTGAGTTGGGGGCATCTCAAAGAGGGATAGCTCCGATTTACAGCATTGTGAACTAGATGGGTGGATGAAGCGTGCCATGACGAGTTAGAAATAGTCCCTCCTCTCTCGACAAGTAGTAAGCAAACTATGATTCATGAGTTCAATGTCCTTAGCTTATGTCAGTCAAAAAAGTGGTCAACCATAGGTTTCATTCACTTACAGCACTTCTTTTTTGATATCCTTTTACGTTTAATGCCACGTGATCCCTTCTTCCGGGCAGTCCTCTTCTTCCCGCCACCACGCATTTTTCTCTTTGCATCTTTGATGATTTCGTCCCGTGTACGTTTTAAATGTTTTTTTAGAGCTTCTTTAGGTTTTGTCCCATCCAATATGTCTTCTGCACTGTTAAGACCTGATTGTAGCGCTTTCCTTCCGAGGTATCTGGCGCCCCTCTTCAGCAAAGGAACAGCCGTACGTAGTATGGATGAAAAAATGGACCCAAGTCCACTACCGCGCTGGTATCTCACCCCTCGATAGACGATAGACGGTGAAAGGGTTTCTATCCATTATAACTCAGTGCGCCGAAAGTGTAGCTTCACTGTTAAGCTCCCGTTACCGAATGGGAAGTTTTCACCCTCAATCGTTCTTATATATATTGAGATATTGGTTATTAGATTAGTTGCGACGTTCACATAATGGGGTCTGTCATATGTAATACACAAACTCCTTCCTCTATGGTTGGGGATGTAAGCAATGCAGCAGGCGTGCCTGGGTATCCCCAACAAACTGGTGCTCCACTATAGTGCTGTAAATATAGCACATGTCTGGGTGCTGAGAGCTTTCAGCCAATTTCTCCATCTTCAATTGATACATTAATCTGGACAAGTGATGCTGTGCCTCGTGAAATGTCTCTCTTTGGAAGGCTGCGCTATATCGTCCATTAGTTATAATTTTCAACACTCTTCGGTCTTTAATACGTCTGTTAGTCTTTGATTTTAGGATTAGTGTATGTGCAGGGTTTCCTTTGTTTACGATTTCGTATACTAAATCATTCGTAAGGTTTGAGTTTTTTAAACTTATGTTTAAGTCTCTCACAACATCCTCGGCCGAACCATAACGGCCCGGCCCTAGTGTTACTTCTGTACGGTAATACTATGCAGCCTTAGTCCGGGCGATGCGTATAGTTTCATCCATAACTACCCCGGCTTTTTCACACTCGTCAGTGTCTCTAAGAATCGTAAAAACGGAATCTTTATATTCAATATTTTAAAAGAGGGTGTCCAGCTGAATTTCGCATATCCCCACCTCATACGAATCACGACCCAATTCAATGGGTCCGTGGAGTTCTGTTACAAAGTTGGTTAGTGTGTTGTTAGGGTGCACAGACAGGGACGAGGAGGACGGGAGTGTGATGTAGAAATGGTTAGGAGCCATGTTGCATACTATTTAAGCTTCATTATTGCAGCAGCTTTTATATAGGTATTGAAGCTTTCTGGGTATCCTAGCCACTTTACCAGGTACATTTTTCTCTTTCCTGAACCTTTGCTTCCTAAAATTTTCTCAATTTTAAACACATTTTTTCCTAAATTAAATGCCACTTTCTGCAACCCCTCGTGGTAAAAGCCTCCTGAGATTTCTTCCCCATTCAAATCTTTAACGTAATACATCATTATCTCACCTTTAGGTCTCATATCCCTAACTTTAAAACTCTCACGTGTCCATCCTTGCTGAAAACCCTTTGCGAATTTATTTCCAGAACGCGACAGCCTTACATAATCATTGATTTTGAAACGCGCAGAGTGTGGTGATGTTGGTGATCAATCTCTTCTCGGACGCGTACCTCTTTCTAAAACTTCGTTAGGTGTTGTCCCAATCGTGCGATATCGTGAGCGGTTGTAGGATGAGGCCAATGATTCCAGAATGTCTAGAAATCTGGATGTTTTTATGTGTAAAATATCGGTGCATGCGTTCCTTTATGGTACGTTGAACTCTTTCAGCTAAAGAAGCCTTATGTATAGAATTGCTAGTGTAATAGCTGATATTAATCTTTGTCAACATGTTCTGAAAAGCACGGCCTATAAATTCCTTATCCATATCCGTACAAAAATAGCCAGGAACCCTGTTTTCTTTTAACATTAGCGTTTTGGTAGCTTTAGCAACTGTTTCAGGTTATTTATTTTTCAGAGGAACTAGCCACCGATATCTAGAGAATACATCTATTATGAATAGAATGTAACGGTAACCATCGTTATACACAGAATATCTTTGCATGTCTGGTAAATCTGCTTGCCAAATAGAATCAATCGAGGCAGCCGTTGTCTTGGCTGTTTTAAACCTTTTTCTCACCGGCTTATGAAGCGTATAAGCGTCCTGCTCCCGCAAAAATCTCTCAACATCTTTTTTTCCTACTCCGTAAACACTTCTGTACAGTCTATCTACGCCGCCGTAGGAGGCTGGGTTAGAAATGTCATAATAGCGTTTACTTAATACGTTAGCCATTTGCGTATTTTAGAGGCACGTGGGTAGGGTTGACCGTTGTTTAACCTCTTTTTTCTCCTCTTCAAAGATGTTACCGCCTGGGGTGATGGCGTCTTCAATTGTGTCTCGTGCGTCGCATGTTCCAAGTCTTTTAACCTGTTCAGATTTCCTATCATTGTTTTGGGGACATTTATTTGTTGTAGTCTTGCTTTAACATGCTTCCATCCTGATGGTGAGGGCCTATCCCACTTTCTCACCAGATCATGGACAATGTCTACGATATTCGATCCCTGTACCTTTGATCTCGCCTGTATCGGTCCATTGTATGGCTGTCTTCATTCAATAGATTATAAAGACTTAAACCTTTATTCCTCAATGTATGTGGGAGGGTGCTTTTTAATACATGCTCGATGTGTTGTGTGGCCGACCCCTTAATCTTTGGTTGGTCAGCTGTATCGTCGGGTACAGTTCCTATGTCACCATGTCCCTCGTTCCCCGTGCTGTGCCTAATAACCACAGGAATCTCTGTCGGGTTCTTATAATTTTCGTACTCGTGAAGAAATTTCTGCAGAGCTTCTTGGTATAAGATTCTTTTCTCATCAGGTGTTTTTTCACTGTTTAATAGGGCTAGCATTTCGCTTTCCATTCTCTTAAGTCTGCTTTTACTGGGATCTAGATCCGTGTCTGGATTCCTTTGCAGTGAAGCGTACACATCGTGTGGAATCACTACTAATTTCTTCATTATATTAATCTAGTCAGTAAAGGACCCAAAACTGAAAATATGATGGGGAGAAATGACCCTCCTGTTTGTACAATAATTCGTTTTTTCTTCCCTTCAGTTTGACTTTTACGAGCTAGTGTGCGTATTATGTTCTTGTAATGGCGTAGGCGAGCCTTCTGAGGTGGTTTCATTGATACATTGCAATTTATAACGTTAAGACAGATTTCACAGATGCATTTTAAAAAGTCGGAGTCGATATTTTTAATAAACATCTGCTGCATTGCCCGGGGCAATCGATGATAGATTTGTATTAATTCATGGTATTTCTTTAGCCTCTTTGTCATTCTGGAATATACACCGTTTCAGGCTCGTTTGGAAATATATTCGTTCTTAGAAGCCCTAAACGTGTTTCGCGGATGAAGGTCGCAAAGCAAATATCCGTAACGCGTGCTTGTAGCTTCTTTATAAACTTCCAAAAACTCCTTACGCTGATTCGGGAACATTTGATTGGCTAATACCCCAATTTGTGATACATCTCTACGTTGCGCGAATAAGACTAGATATTGTGTATTTAACGACACATCGCGCATGTATCTATTTTTGAAAAATAGATTCTGATTGATGAAGAACACGCTTATGTTAAGATGGTGGGAGAATACTGTAAATGTCTCGGCAAACGTTTTATCCATCTCCAACATGAGATCGTCAATTACAATGACTGTATGTTCATTTCCCTTTAACGAATTAACGTCATATACACCTTTGTGGAACAAAATATCATCTTGGTACTCGTTGAACACTGATTGATACGTCGAATAGCACCATATAACTTTATGCACAAATTTTGAGAACATCTCGTCCTTTTCTTTAATGATTTTAAGCATAAACACAGTTTTACCACATCCTGTAGGTCCAGATATAATACATGTGGATGGGCTCGTGAACCTGAATTTTTCTACAGAGTCCATTTCTAACACGTCACACTCCTAAGTGGTTCATTTACAAAATATTACAAATTTTGAGTGCTGTTCCTTATATTCTACAGTCTTGCTTTTCTCCTCTCCCACAGAACCGTGAATGACGATGAGGTACAGCATCCCATCATCGACATTACGGATGATATATATGATAGTATGGCCTTCCTTTAGCAAATAAATAGATTTAACGTCAACTGCATCATTTACCGTTTTATTTGATAGTCGCATATTCTCTCGTATATAACCATCAAATATGAATAATTCAGAAGTATCGGAACAGATCCGTGTACCATCATCATTTAAATCCAGTTCATTGTCAGCACAAAGAAAAAGTTGCCTAAAAAATCCTGAGACTAATCATAACATTGTTTGCACTGATCTACAGATCTACAGAAGCTAAGGCTAACAAAGACCCTAAGATCCACTCTAAGGCTAGCCCGAGAGAAAGGAAAGAGTAGGGGGTTAAGAGAAGAGAAGAGAATAAGGGGTTAAGTAAGGAGCAACACCTATCACTCGTGGGTTAACATTCATTCAGAAAAAGAGAAAAAGTCTCACCATCATCATCCGCCGGCCACTGCCGACAAGTCAGAAAAATAGTCGGAGAAATAGGAGAGGGTGAAAGATGAAAAGAAGTAAAATAAGAACGCTTACAAACCATGCAAACACAGTCTTAACTCACTGTCATACCATGCAAACTACAAACATGCAAGAAAAGAGTTAGAGACATGCAAAGTAAGGAGGATAAGGAAAAAAAAAAAAAGTAGGTAAAGTTAAACAAAAAGTGGGTTAGTTTACGCTATGAGCTACATCTACATTCGTGTTAGTCTAATTTTTTTTTTTTTTTTTTTTATTGCTGGCATCACACGCTGGCATGTCACAAGCTGGCATTCATCGTCAACAGACTCATCCTCGAGCACCACCACCAGAGCTCCTGTTGCTAACTTTTTTTTTAATTTTAAACAACGTTAATATTTTTAAAATGTCTGTCAAGACGGTTCTTAAACATATTAACGCTGGTAGAATGAACGACTGACGCGGGAAGATTATTCCATTTATCAATTACTTTAAACGTAAAGAAGTTTTTAGCGATATTAGTAATGAAACGTCTGCCACGCAACTTAAATCCGTTATTGCGAGTATTACTATTATCGAAAGTGAACAATTTGTCAAAATTTACGTTATCGATGTTATTAACGATTTTGAAAACTTCAATAAGCTCCCCCCTTAATCTCCTAGTTTCGAGTGAATACAGTCTAACACTTTAATCCTATCTTCATAAGGCTTATTGCGCAATGACGGAATAAGTTTCGTGGCACGACGCTGAACCCTTTCTAACCTATCAATATCCTCACGCAAGTACGGGCACCAAAACTGAACGGCATATTCTAAATGAGGCCTGACTAGGGACTTGTAAAGGGGCAATATAATATCCTTCGATTTAAATTCGAAATTACGCGCTATGAAGCCTAACATCCTATTAGCTTTTGCGCAAGACTCCAGGCACTGGTTCCTAACCTTTAAATCTTAGATACGCGTACGCCTAAATCTACTTCCTCGTCAACGCTCGCTAACTCCCTATCATCCATCGTGTACGCGTAATTATTGTTGCGAGAACCTATATGCAAAACTTTACATTTGTCTACGTTAAATTGCATCTGCCACTTATCCGTCCACTCCATAATCCTATTTACATCGTCTTGGATCCTATTTCTATCGTCCTCGTTAACAACCTTACCGCCTATTTTAGTATCGTCCGCGAATTTTGACACGTTACTAGTCAATCCTACATCTATGTCGTTAATGTAAATTACGAATACAATGGGCCTAACACTGAACCCTGTGGGACACCGCTACCTACATCTAACCACCCCGATTCACTACCATTAACTACGACCCTCTGTCTCCTAGCACGAAGCCATTCTTCTAACCAGTTAGCTACCTGACCGCGTATACCGTGCGCTTTAACCTTCGCAATTAGTCTCCTATGCGGAACTGTATCGAACGCCTTTTTAAAATCTAAATAAATAACGTCAGCTGCTCTATGCCTATCGTATTCGCGCACTATTTCGTTATAAAATTCTAACAAATTAGTTAAACAAGACCTATGGCGTCGAAACCCATGCTGACTACTATTAATCAAATCTCTACTTTCTAAGTGATCGATAATACGATCCCTAACTACGGATTCCAAAAGTTTACCGACAATTGACGTTAAGCTAATGGGCCTATAATTGCTAGCTACCGCGCGGTCGCCTTTTTTAAAAATAGGCGTGACGTTAGCTAATTTGAAGTCTTCAGGAATAATCCCCGTTTCGAGTGACTGATTAAAGATCTTCGTTAAGGGGCCTACGATAACTTCTTTCAAATCTTTCAAATGTCTGGGATAAAAAGCGTCAGGGCCTGGAGCCTTGCTAACTTTTAGCCTATCGATATAATGCGCAATCTCAGCCTCGTAAACAATTATTTCATCTAAAATAGTCTCGCAACTAAATGGAACGATATCATCCACGTCGGGGACATTATTTACGTCTTCTACGGTAAAAACTGTCGCAAAGAAGTTATTGAAAATACCCGCCATCGCCTGAGCGGGTAGTGATGATAGATGCAGCGTTGACAAAATTGCAGAAGAGTTAAAAATCGTGAACCAAAGATGGAATGATGAAATTGGAAACGTTTGGGTTGCACCAAAGCCCCCAAAAGTAAAAGTCTGTGACAACTTACCCCGTTGCTGATTACTGTAGACGGGGACAATGGGAAGAGTGCGCTTGGGACAGATTAAGATTTCAGAGACGAATTGAGGAAACTGAATCTATTTTAAAACCTGTATTAAATCGTGAACATAGGCTAAAAGTATTTAATAGAATGCACTCTTTAAAGTATTAGGTTACTGTTGTTTGTGATCACCAAATCTATGCATTTGTTTTTTCTTGTGTTATCTGTTATTTCTTATGTTAACATAATTTCAGTTGTTAACTTATCACACTTATTTGTAAATATATATACACCTTGAATATAATCTTTGATGTGTCTTTTGCTAACTTATTTATTTTACGTATTTGTAAATATATATACATCTTGATTATTTCGTATATTAAATAAATCATGTTTCAATTAGCGTTTCACTTTCTCCTTTGTGTGTGTGTGTGTGTGCGCACAGGAGAAAGTTCTAAGCTATGCCCAGTATGTGTACAGGTGAAAGTTCTAAGCTCCGCCCACTGTAAGACCAGCAACGTGAGTCATGCTACTACCTGGGCTTCCCTGCAAGCTCAGTTGATTGCAGTAAGCCCTGGGGATCAGACCTGTAATCTCCCGCATAGACAGAAAATAGTAATGGCTACCTTTAATATTGCTTGTTCAACGTTTATGAAATGGTATTCTGCAAAGTTTCAAGATGTTGTGGATACTGATAAACTTCCTATTCCCCCCCTCCTTTGATGATTTTAAGGCTACATTGAATTGTGCGAAGGAGCAAGATGTACAAATACTCTATGGCTATTCTGGTGAGAGCATTGTAGGCTTTAGTAGCACAGATGATGTATTGAAGTATGTTATAGACCTAAGCTTTATAAAGGCTCACATATACCGTGAAGTAAAAGATACAACGCGTGCAGAAGAGAAACAACGGATATGGATAGTGAGTCTTATTGATGAGTGGAGCGACAAGCGATATTATGTCATGTTACACCATACCGAGTACTCGTACCCTGCGACTGAAAAGGTAAATCTCGTCATTATGGAGAATCTTAAGTATTTTTATCACTATATTAATGTATATCATGACGAGCTTTGTAGTGAGGTTGTGGCTAATGCCCTGCGTGAGTTTTTAACAGACTTTAGAGACGAGTATCGCTTGTTAAACAAAAAGGAAAAATATGGGCATATGTTCCTCTCAAATAATGCGCCGGAGTGTGAAGACGTTTAGTTTGTGGAAATGGTGAGTGGTAAAACAATAAAACCGTTATAAAATGTGTTTTGTTCGTGAAAATTACCCTGAAGGAAAATGCCAGGTGCGTATTCTGGGAAGTGGGAGTGATAAAACATTAAAACCGAAATTAATTCTTGTAGCGGAAAGTTTCTCAAAACACTTGCCCAATATAATGGGATACAACGACTCATGTTGGATCAGCGCCGTACACGTTTCATTAGATTATGGTGTGACTCGCTCCTCCCGTCGAACCGTCGCGTTGCATGTGCCTCATAGTTATATCAGAGCTTGAACCGAGTGGACGTGCGCTCCTCGAATACGGTGGAACTTCCTTTGAGCAGCATTCTCAACGCCGTGTACGATGTGTCCGTGACGAAGTCGTTGCGCGTGTTCAGGCGTAAATCCGGTATCGTTAACTATGTACTGGAAATGGATTGTAGACAAACAAACAAACGGAATGTTGTTTATTTAAGTGTCGAGGAGATGAATAGAATCTTCGTGATAGTTGAGAAGTGAAGTGAAGATCGTTATAAAATTCCTACAGGTGTAGGTACAAGAAGAGAGCAGATTAGTGACACCCCCTCATACGCCGTTGTATGTACGTTGTGTATAAATAACGATCGGCCATGCATTGATATACAGTTGATGTGGAAGAATGCTTTTGATAATAACGCTCTTGTTCCTACGCGAAACCGTTTCATCCTCGACAGAATGTTTGAAATCGTCGGATTCCGCAAACTGAAGCCTATATTAGACGCGCGTGTTACGGATATGCTTTATTTTGATACGGTACTTGAATACACATACACCGCTCTGCTCGATGGGTTTACCGAGTGTAGGGTTGAACAAGGTGAGAATGGTCTAGAACTGGAGGATTATTTAAAAAGTTTAGACGCTTTGAAATATCATAAACTTTGGTACAAAGCAATTGATTGGTACAGGGCTGAGCTCACCTACACCGTTCACCCTGAAGAACTATTTCTTTATATAACGAGCAGCTGTCGTAACGACTTAGAAGATTATTTCAATTGCCGCTATGTTGAGTGAAGATGAGTTCACGATTTAAAAGCTCGCGTCGGTAGAAATAAACCTTCGATTGGAAAGGCGTGTTTATAAACTTGTTTAATAGTTTGGCTAACGATTAACTCTTTGTGCGTGCTTTTGATTGTATTCTAGACGTATTTAAAGATAACTTACCAACCGGTTGTAAAGTGGGCACAAAAATAGTACTGAACGATATGGAGGCCCTTTACATAGAGTACAGATTTCCCTATACCTTAAGCGGTGAAATATTATTAAACCGCGTATACTGCGTAATACAGAGCAACAATGATGTAATTGTAGACTCGTTTAAGTGCGAGTTTAGTATTTTGAAAAAAAAGTGAAATGTATTTATTAGGGTGGTCCTTGCTTAGGGGGTGAAATTTCAAGTTGAACATTTTTCAGCTCCCACCCGCGGAAATCGTTCGAATGGTCGAGAAAACTCTCTAGGTGATTTATGTTTTTAATCGGACAACGTTTACCCCTCCCTCATTGAGCATTACCATTAAGCTAATTTTTTGACTTTCAAGTAAATGTTACATAATTTGTAATGTTTTTTTTTTCATTCTTTCCAGATTTTCAGTGGTTGGATAACTAATGTGTGTAAAACTGTAAATTCTAATGATTATAATTTAAACTGAATAACTCCTTTAACCATAAGTCAAGCTACCCGTCAGTGGTTGGATAACTAATGTGTGTAAAACTGTAAATTCTAATGATTATAATTTAAGCTGAATAACTCCTTTAACCATAAGTCAAGCTACCCGTCAGTGGTTGGATAACTAATGTGTGTAAAACTGTAAATTCTAATGATTATAATTTAAACTGAATAGTGAATAACTCGTTCAACCTTTAAGTAGATAACCTGGATCATGGCAGCGAAGCTGCGCTACCTGATTGCTCCGCAGGAATCGATCGCCGGGTCGCAACTTCCTTCGCAAAAAGAGGTCTTGGCCCTGACGGTCTGCAGGATCGACGTCCAGAAGAAGTCACTTCGAGAGGCCGCCAACCAGGTCGTCGAGCTCGTCACCGAGGTGTGGTCCAAGGCGCGAATCCCCCTCCGCAGGAAGGACCACATCGTCACCAAGATTGAGAAGCTCCACAAGGAGTTCAACGATGTGAAGAGGAACAAGGGGCGAGCTGGCGCTCAAGCGAAGCGGGAGGACGAGTTCAGCGAGCGGATGATGAACCTGTTCGACGTCGCTGCCGCTAACGCCATGGAGCTGCTCAAGAACGAGGAGGACAAGGCGTTCCTCCTCGCTCAGCGCGAACCCCGTCGGCGCGGCAAGCTGGGGTCCGTCGACTCGACGCTAGCCGCTGTCGATGCCCGCGCATCTCAACGCCAAGGGAAGAAGACCGACGGAGGCAGCGAGCCGAGGGAAGAAGCGACGACATCTACAGCCCGAGTGGAGCTCGAGTGGTCTTCGTCCTCTTCCAGTGGTGCCGCAAGCGCAGCGGAGAGCGACGACCATGGAGAAGAAGGGAGCCCTCGGGCTCCGAAGCGCTCCAGGCGGGGCACGACGAACATCGTTTCGGCGGCTGTGGCGTCGTCGCTGGATCGCACGAAGGTGACCGACCGAGGAGCTGTCTACGTCCTGACAGAGGTTGCCCGGTCGCTTGGGCACGACGTCGCAGAGCTCAATATCAACTGCAGCTCCATCCGCCGACACCGGCGCAGGCACCGCTCGAGGCTCAACGTGGCGCTCAAGGAAGAGCTGAGGGCCGGCAATCTTGTCGTTCACTGGGACGGCAAGCTCATGCAGGACTTGACGAGCAAGGAGCAAGTCGATCGGCTTCCCATCTTGGTCTCCGGTAACGGCGCGGTGCAGCTCCTGGGCGTCCCGAAGCTGCCGAGTGGAACGGGCTCTGAGATGGCCAAGGCCGTCCTCAACGCGTTGGAGGAGTGGGAGCTCACTGAGCAAGTGAGTGGCTTGTCATTCGATACCACCGCCTCGAACACCGGCCGGAACAACGGAGCGTGCGTCCTCATCGAGCAACACCTCGCGAAAGACTTGCTCTACTTCGCGTGCCGCCATCATGTGCTGGAGCTCCTCCTCGGTGCGGCGTTCACGGCTGTGATGGGCCCCACGTCCGGTCCTGACGTGACCCTCTTCAAGCGTTTTCAGGAGCGCTGGGATTTCCTGGACAGAAGCCAGTACGAGTCCGGCGCTGCGCACCCCGATGTCGCTCCTCTGCTCACCACTGTCGACACGGAGTGGTTTGAGAAGGCGTTAGTGGAGCGCAAGGACCTGCGCGACGATTACCGTGAGCTGCTCGAGCTCACCCTCCTCTTCGTCGGTCACGTCCCCCCGCGAGGAGTGCGTTTCCGAGCTCCCGGGCCGATTCACCACGCCCGCTGGATGGCGAAGGCAATCTACGCCTTGAAGGTCTGGATGTTCCGACAGCAGTTCAAACTCACGGCGAGGGAGGAGAGTGGCCTCCGGAGCATCTGCATCTTCGTCTGTCGGGTCTACGCCAAGGCGTGGACGGAGGCTCCGATCGCCGCAACTGCCCCCCGAAATCACTTCGCCCTCCTCAAGGACCTGCTGGCCTACTCTGACATCAACCCTGCGGTGGCCAAGGCGGCGCTGACCAAGTTCCAGAACCACCTCTGGTACCTGTCGGAGGAGCTGGTGGCGCTGGCGCTGTTCGATCCGGGGATCGCCGTCGATCAGAAGAGGAAGATCATCGCCTCTCTCCACGACCGGGTCGGTGAGGAGTCCCCGGCGAAGCGGCCCACGCTGCCAAACCGAGTACTCGCCGGGCTTCAGTTGGAAGACCTGGCGTCGTCCAACACACGAGGTTTCTTCGAGAAACTTCGACTGGAGGACGGCTTCCTCGAGGTCGACCCGGAGACCTGGCCGAAGCGGGAAGACTTCAAGACAGCGGCGGCACGTGTGGGAGGGCTCGCCGTAATCAACGACCATGCCGAGCGAGGAGTTGCCCTCCTCCAAGAGTACAACCGGACGCTGACCCACGACGAGGAGCAACTCCAGTTCCTCCTGCAAGTCGTCGCTCGCCACCGCTGCCAGTTTCCGGACTCTCGGAAGCGAACCCTACAGACCTAGGATCGCTAACCGGGCAACAACGGCAACAACTGCAACCGGGCAACAACTCCGGGGGTAAAAGTTCAAGGTCGATGAGGGAGGGGTAAACTTTGTCCGATTTAATAAAAAATTCAACTAGAGAGTTTTCTCAACCAGTCGAATGATTTCCGGGGGTGGGAGCTGAAACTTCCCAACTTTGAATTTTAAGTACCACCCTAGTATTTATATATTTAACATAATTGTGTATATACATTTCTGCTATATTGATGGTTATACGATTTCTTATTTTGGGCTGTAGAAGATAAAGTGTATGTATGTATTTAATTATTTAGTTGTATATATATATATATATATATATATATATATATATATATATATATATATATATATATATATTTCCTGTACTAATATCCTTTTCATTATACGTTTCGTATATTATTATTTTCAAAGTTTTTAATTAATATAACTATATATTTTTCGGGTAATGCTATATTTCTTATACTATTATTATTATTTTTGATGATTCCAATGTATATTTATTTTCTATATATTTACTATTACCTGTACTAATATCTTTTTCATTATACGTTTCGTATTTTATTATTTTCAATATTTTTAATTGTTTAATATAACTGTATTTGTTTTTCGGGTACTGCTATATTTCTTATACTATTATTATTATTTTTGATCATTCCAATGTATATTTATTTTCTATATATATTTACAATAAACAGAATGATGTAATGTTGTTTTATTTAATTATTTTGGTTGTATTTTCTTTTGGGTTTCGTTTTAATAATTAAATCTCTTGTTGAATAAATTTAAGGAGAAAGTCAATCTTGCTTTTAATAATTAAAAACATTATTTGACAACTCGTGTGAAAGTTTGCTTTGACTACTCGTGTGAATTAAATAAATGGTGGTAGCTGACAACTATCTTCATATAAATAAAAAATTAAAATAAATGGTGGTATTTAGCAACTCTCCATAATATATATAAAAATTAAAATAAATGGTGGTATCTAGCAACTCACCCTAATAATGTATACCTGTACAATTAAAGTAAAAAATGGTATCTGGCAACTCAACCTTCCTCTATATAAGACCCACTTGGCTTCGGGACCTTCATAATGCTTCAGACTCCGGTGGAATAAAGGTCTCTCTTTCCTTCCTTCTTAGGTTAAGACTTAGCTTTGGGGGGTTAGGATATCCCACTTGTCCCCCAAAGCCCTCCTCCTTCTCTCCTTTCTCTTTCTCTCTTAGGTTAAGGCAACCCCTTTGGGGGAGGTCATCCTTCTTTCTCCCCCCGAAGACCCCTTCCCCTCAACCTCCCCTCTCCTCTTTGGCTCCTTCTAAGCCAACTGACTGATTAGGGGTCTATAAGACAACGGCCACTCGGCTGAAGTCTTAGTGTGCACTTGGCTCCTGCCAGGTGAACACCTCTCTTGCTTTCTCTCCTTCTCCTGTCTTTCTCTTGGGGGATAACGCCGCCTCCAAGTTTCATGACCCTTACTTGCACCTGCAGCATTCTCCCACCCCCTTCATTGCATACCCCCTTCCCCTTCATTGCAAACCCCCTCCCCCTCCACTGCATACTCCCACCCCCTTTGCAACATTGATCATTATCTCTTGCAACATTGCAACATTCTTGCACTCTAACCTTTTGCGGCTATACTACTGCTTTAATAAAGTAAATGTATAAAAAGTAAATCATAACATGTTAAAATATTAGATTGAAAGTAAATTTATTCGAATTGTTGCGCTGTATGGTCACACAAAGTAAAAAATGAATTTCGGAAGAATTGGTCACGCCACATCATTTGCCACAAGTACGAGTTTAGTAGCTCCTTTTTGCATCCCTTCATTTTCTTTATATGGTATTTATGTTTGTTCCAGTAAGATTCAATAGTCTGGGTATGAACTCCAGTCTTAACCTAAGAAGGAAGGAAAGAGAGATCTTTATTCCACCGGAGTCTGAAGCATTATGAAGGTCCCGAAGCCAAGTGGGTCTTATATAGAGGAAGGTTGAGTTGCCAGATACCACCATTTATTTTAATTTTTATTTATATTATGGAGAGTTGCTAAATACCACCATTTATTTTAATTTTTTATTTATATGAAGATAGTTGTCAGCTACCACCATTTATTTTAATTCACACGAGTAGTCAAAGCAAACTTTCACACGAGTTGTCAAATAATGTTTTTAATTATTAAAAGCAAGATTGACTTTCTCCTTCCCAGCCTTCTTTGGTTAACTTTATAAGGCTAACTAACGAAAATATCACGACCTAACCTAACCAATCGTCAAGGGCATACAGTTGTCCTAACGATTAGTTAGGTTAAGTCGTGATATTTTTGTTAGTTAGCCTTGCTAACTAAAGAAGGCTGGGGGCCCAGTTTCACCAAGAAAGAACTTTATAACCGACTTGTATAGTATAATACCAAGAAAGAACTGAGCAAGTTTATAACTTTGTTAACATTTATAGCTTTGTTTACGGTCGGCAGGTTATCTCCTAGATTACCAACCTCTTTCTAACCAACTAACCTTTCTCTTTTTAACAAATTGCTTCCCAGTGTTAATCACTTTAACATATTACTTCCCAGGAGGGATCACTTTAACATATTGCTTCGAGAATGCTTTGGGAAGCAATATGTTAAAGTGATCCCAATCTTTTTGTCATATCTGTATTTTTATTTTATTATAAAGGGTGTCCATAAAGTCGAGCATCATAGACAAGGCTTACTGACTATAATTTATTTCTACAATGCTGCACTTTATGGACGCACTGTATAAATTACGTAGTGAACATTTATATTATTTTTATTTAGGGTCCTACGTATTCCTGTTACATGCTCATTTTCCTTATATTTCTTTTTCATTACATATAATAAATAATAATAATAATAATAATAATAATTACTATTATTATCGTCGCAGATACCTTTTTTCACCATCAATTTTCTGTAAAAAATCTTTTTCATCTTTACGTTCAAAGGAGACACGTTTTATGGGACACACTTATTATCTTCGTCCATTATCTTATTCCGTTCATTTCTGCAACATCATTTCTCACTTCGATAATGAAGCTTTCATCTTAAAACAGTATTTAAAATAGATGGAATTACTTCACTTCTTCTTTGAAATCATTCATTTATTGCTTCCTTTTTAATTTCCCATTCGAAATTTATAAAAGAATTCTAGAGAAAATTGCTGAAGTTTGTTCTGCCTTTGCCAGTCATTACAAATATGACATTTTCGGTTATATATACGTATATATATATATATATGCAGGAAGGAGGGCCAAAGGCGGTCACCCTCAAAAATGCCTCGTCCCATAGAAGGAGGAAAGAGCCGAAATTAAGGTCCAGAGTTTTCGAGATGCCGAGACATTCTGCGTATGAAAAAGTGGAGGTCATAGAGAGGGGGAAAAATGGATTGAGGAAGATTGCTCCAGAGTTGACCGGTTGAGTAGATGAAAGACTGAGAATACCAATTAACCCTTGCGTTAAAAACCAATCTGATGTTCACTTAAATACCACAAATGATTACCGAATGCCTTGCCTGCAGATTTGGAGACAACAGTGTCTGGATAAGTTTTTAATTGCTGAAGGAACTCAAGGTCATTTGCAGGAGCTAACGTTGCTTGGGGGCATTGGAACCACACTTTTACATAAATGTTTATAGTGAATAAATTGAATCTTCTTAAAGATGATATTTCTTTTGATGTTAGACGAGCCTCTGAACAGAGGAGATAAATCTTTGTAGAATAAATTACGTTTGCTAGCCAACGTGCACGATGTAGAGCGCCTGGTTGCATCAGTCTTCTTCCTTGTGGGGGTACTTCTCCCAGAAACAACAATGTTAATTCTAAGGTTTCTCGGTAATTATCTCTTGGTTGAAGTTCTTCTAGGTTACTTTCACAGAATTCAATTATTTCCTTCCATTCAGATATGTCTAAGGTCACTTCTTTATCACCAATCACTGGTTCAAGCTTACTCTTATCAATGTTACTCCATTCTAGCTGTAATCGCTTAAATAAAGCAATATCAGGTCCTGATGAGGGACCAAAAAGAACGCCAAATACATTTCCAACTATAATCTTATGGATATGATGACGACAGGCTAGGTGCAAAAGATATTTGTCCAACATTTGTTCAATCAGGATGCAGGCATCTCCTCTCTTTCCTGTATTACTTGCCGTGGTATCAAACGACATAGCTTTGATCTGGTTGGTTAAATTCCATTCTTTTACAGTTTCAACAACAGCCTTTGCAATTGCTTTTGCACTTTCGGAGGTAAGTTTAGGGACTGCGAGAAGCTTGCCGATATCTTTACCAGTCAGTACCACAGGCAAACGACAGGTACCGACAGACTTTTTCCCTGTGATATCAGGCAGCATCTTCCCATCCCAGTGAACTACTAGGCGGGTTTCTGGAGCAAAGTGTTCAATGATATTAGCTGAAGTTTCTTTTATAATTTTCATCCTTTTAGTGCGAATAGAATCTTTATTGATCGATAGTCACTCTGCATTATATCCTAAACCTTTTGCCGTAGCAGCAACGATATGAGCTGCTGCTCGGTTGCTGGTCTTTGTACGGTCTAGAGCTTGCGCTAATTCGGGAGTCATTATGTTTTGAGGTCTTGCTTTCTTCAATTGTTGTTGGGTGTCACCCTGAGAAAAACTTTTTAAGTTTTGGGATGTACTATTTTCCGAATGGATCGACTCGTTATCACTACTGGTATTTGAATTTATTGTTGCAACTTTGCTTAGTTGTTGTATTTCTTTTTCATGTTTTCTCTTGCGGCTAATAAAATTTGGCTCTCTAATTATCTTATTTCTTTCCTTGATTGTTGTCACTTTATCAATGCCACCAATGTGACCTTTTCTTCCACTGCCTTGAGCAGTGATGTGAAGTGTGTTTCATTGGAAATTTGCTTTTGAGATCGGCGGGACTTACTTTTTTGTAATGCTTTCCAGTCAGAATGAAATTTGAGCAACCGATTAATAAGATCATGTTCATGCGCAGTTGGAATACTGGCTTTCTTCCAGAGACCCAAAGCACTGATCAAAGTGTTCTTAGCACTATCTTTCAAAGGGAGCTTCATCTCTGAATGATGGTAAAAAAAATGTGCCAAAACTTGCTGCTGAGAAGGGAGTTTATCGCCCAATATTTTTGGTAAAGTTGGACTAACAAGCCATATATCTGTTTTAGAACCAGTACTATAACTACTACTAGCCATGATTGCAAAAAAATTGAAAATTTTAGGGCGTGAAACTCCTAACCGTGAAATAAATGGAGCACGAATTACTACCACATACGCACTTCCTCAGCATGTAGTTAACTGAGGATTTGAGTTACAGCTTCTCCTTGCCAGTTTTTCAGATGTCAAAAGTCACAAGAAGTAATTACATATATTGATATTATATCATAAATACAATTATATATCTGAAAACATATGAATATTTCAGATAAACATTTCAATAATAATTTCTGCAAATTTTGTAAAGAAATAAATGGGGTATTTTACTACTGATTAGAAGTACATTACTCTACATTTTTATACTGCCGTGCACCACCACTAAATATGACTTAATTGCCTTAAAAAATGGCATGCCAAGTCTTCTCATGATAAAGAACAAAATTCGACCTTCCGAATTCTATAGTTAAAAAAATTTTTTTTTGGCCCTATATGCTGATAGCCACCCTAATATATATATATATATATATATGAAAATTATTTCACGAAAGTAACACGTGAAAAATATTTATGATGAATAAAACCACGAAGGAAAGGAAACACAAAATGGTGCTCAAGCGCTTTCGTCTAATGACATCCTCGTGGTTTTATTCATCATATATATATATATATAATTTTGAAAATTACAGGAGTAAATTCGTTTTTTGGGACACGGCGGAAGACACGTTTGTAAACAAACGGCTCCAACAATACATTAACGGATGAGTGTAATTGAAAGATTGTGAAGGCTTGAAAGGAGAGTTAAAAGACGATTCTGAAGCGTTTTAGGAGAGGCGAATCCCAAACTTTGGAAGTTACCTTAATCCACTTTTAATGGATTTCTGCGCAACGAAGAAAGACACGATTCAGGTTATGAAGAGATCATCGTGATCCAAACCAGAAGGAGTTTGTAAACGATGGAGGATGAGAACTGGAACAAAGGAAGGAGGAGGTCACGGAAGGAGAGAACCAACTGAAGGGGAAGAGAAACGAAAGGTGACGAATAAGAAAGAAGGACTTACAGTATATCTCGGATTGACAAGACCATGGTATCGACACTCTAAAAATTAACAAACAAACCTAACCCAGCGTAACCTAACTTAACCTAATCCATTGTCCAACCTAATTTAATCTAACCCACAATATACAAATCGACCGGATGCCATAATCCCGAGAAAAATAATAAATTAAAAAAATGTTGAAATAAGAAATAAAATAAGGGCAGTAAAGACACTCTTTTTATATTAAATTTAAATCTGAAAAAGTTTCCCAAAGCACCACTCTGCCTATACACCCATTCAAATTACGAGCAACTCGATCCATCATTACCAAGAAAATGGAGGGTTAACGTACTTACGTGATTCGTTTTGTATCATATTCAAACTGCTCTTCTGAACTCTTTAACTGCATGCCTCCTCCTTTAAGGAGAGCACGCAAACTTTTACCACTTTCTCACTCCTTTTCTGCCCAACTCTCTAATGCAAGAGTTAATCGGTTTCAATCTTTCATTTACTCAACCGGTCAACTCTGGAACAATCTTCCTCAATCCATCTTTCCCCTGTCTACGACCTCCACTCTTTCAAACGCAGAATGTCCAAGCATCTCCAAAATCGTGGACTTTGATTTTAGCTCTCTTTTTTTTCTATGAGAGGGGAAAAGCGCTTTTGAGGGCATTCGTCCTTGTCCCCTCCTTCCTGCAAAAAAAAAAAAACAAAGCAATCCAATCCACAATGCTTACTTGTCGTTAGTTTGCATCGCAGACATTCATGGCTTTACAGAGGTGCATGATCTATCAGAAGCAAGATGCAAGTTATATTAATAATAATCATAATACAGTCTTCATATATATATATATATATATATATATACATATATATATATATATATATATATACCGGTATATGAAATGTAAAGAGAACCTCTCCTGACTTTGTATGCACGGTAGCCCGAAGCTCTCGTGACTCGAAGACAGGATAACCTAAATCAGAAATATTGCTGAATAATTTTACAAGCATTATAACGAATATCACAGCAGCGATGGTATTCGAAGGTTATTTCTATATCTCTCTTTATTTCTATATTTCTTTATCCATATTTTGGTCGGAAATTTTCTATCTCTACCTATTATTTATATATTTACTAAAATTTTAATACCTTTGAAGCCTATATTGTACATTAGTTTAAAATAAAACAGTGGAAGTATTATCAATACACCGAGGTTGTTATTTATATCATCTTCTTTATTTAATTAAGTACCTTTCGGGAAGTAAAGTGGAAAGGAGGAATCATATGGAAAGAACCGATCTAATTTTGGGCTTTTTATTCGTTATTTCCAAAGAAGAGTGGTCGTTTGATTGCTCACTCCCACGCAAATTCCTATCCCTTATTCTTAATTCCTGTTCCTAGTCCTATTTCTATTCCTTTCTTATTTCTATATTATACCTTCTTGGGGATTTATTTTACTCGTATACTTATATATATATATATATATTATATATATATTATATATATATATATGTTTATAAGTATAAACGTTTCTTTTATATCTAATACCAGCGTGCCATCTCTCTAACATGCCGTAATATGGTAGGGCGGGTCATACTATGCATTTTTTTTAAATCAATGGAGAGGGGTGTTCAAATGACATATTTTGGTGTATAGAACACAATTCTGAAGAAAATATTTAATTCTGATAACCCTAACCTACATCATTTTGCAGTTGATTATTATTAAATTGTTGATTATTTTACTATTGTAGTTACCCCAGAATGTCTTCTCACGTTTTCTATCATGGCTGCTCACGTTATCTCTCATAGAGCATTGTTCTAACTAATTCATATAAACACATATAATGTAATTCATATAAACACATATAATGTAATTCATATAATAATAATATTTAAATACTCAAATAAAAAGGTGTGCCATTCCACTTAATTGTAATTATCATACAGTTTGGTATATGAAATATTTTGACGGTTTTCTGGCGCGCATAAGTCCATTTTCTGAGCCACCTTTCTCAGAGGCTAGAATGTAACGTTTCAGAACATTCTAGTGTAAGGTATGGCATAGGGCTGAGGCCAACTGCAGCGATAGCAACAGCAGCTCTGATTGACGCAGGAATCATCACAGAAGACAATACAAGTAAAGTGATTGATAAGAGCAAGGTCAAGAGAGCACAGGAGAAGTTGATGAGAGAGCTGGGGGAACAGTTCGAGAAGAAGTGCAGGGAGGAGGGGGGGATCTCTTGCATCCTCTTTGATGGGCGGATTGACCTGACCAATGTGATGATGGAAGCTGAGGGCAGTGACCAATCTTTTCCCGCAAAGATCAAGGAAGAACACTATAGTGTTGTTAGTGAGCCTGGCAGCTACTATCTGTTCCACTTTACCCCAGAGAAAGCAACTAAAGAGGAGTCACATGCGGAGAAGATTGCTAAGGTCCTGTTTGCCTGGCTGAAAGAGAGGGGTTATGATAAGACCTTGTTGGCCATTGGAGGAGACTCAACAAATGTCAACACTGGTGTGAAAGCTGGAGTAATGCGGAAGCTGGAGCTGCACCTGGGGAGAAAGCTGGTCTTGTTGGTGTGCAACCTGCACACTGTTGAACTTCCCCTGCGCCATCTCATTGTTGACCTTGATGGCCCTACTCTGTCAGACAAAAAATTATCCGGGCCAATAGGAAAGCTCCTTGATTCTGCTACAGACTTTGATATCAATCCAAACTTCACCCGAATCTCTGTTGGCCCTCCACTGATCAATCTTCCTGACAAGGTCATTCAAGATCTCTCAACTGATCAATACTATGGCTATAAAATTGTCTGTGCAGTCAGGGATGGAGTACTTCCTGCAGGGCTGGCTCTGTTAGAGATAGGACCAGTAAACCACAGCCGCTGGCTCACCACAGCGAACAGACTTCTCAGGCTCTGGGTGTCAAAGCACGGACTTAAAGGAAAGAACCTGAAGATTCTGCAATTCATTGTGGAATTCATCATTGGAGTGTATTACCCATGTTGGTTCAACGTGAAGGTCAAGCACTCCTGGAACGAAGGGCCTAGGCACATCCTCTTTCAGCTGGACTGCCTCAAGTCCCAGAGAAAGGAGGTGCTGGATATCGTGATGCCAACTGTGAGAAGATCTGCTTGGTATGCCCACAGTGAAGTCATCCTCCAAACACTACTCTGCTCTGAGGATCAGAATGAGAGGATTGAAGGGGTGGAGAGAATCCTGGCCATCAGGGGAGAGGGGGACCCGGACACTCAGCTGGGGGACTCCTCTGTTAGGAGCAGAAGGACACCTGACATCAATTGTGATGCTTCCAGCATCGGTGACTTGATCAGCTGGTCAGAAGTTGTGTCAGAGCCACCTCTCACCTGCTCTCTAAGCACCTCAGAGGTGAAAAACTTCATCAACACCCCCATGGAGGTGCGCAACTGGCCTTGCCACACACAAAGCATTGAGAGGGTTGTTAAAATGGTGACTGAGGCTTCTGCTAAGTACTTCTCACAGGAAAAGAGGGATGGAAGGATCAGGGCTCAGGAGACCAGCAGGAAGCTGATGTCCAAGTCTGAGTCAAAGCAGGATTTGTGCAACCTGGCAAAGTTCAAGATGTCAGGAGAATGATCTTTGTAATTATATCCAGTGATATACATGCAGTTCACCTATTAATAAATAAATGTAAAGTTGATTTGGCCTTGTCAATATAAATGATTTACCTTATATCTTTTAATATATTATAAAGGGGTTCAAAAGGGTAAAATTGGCAATTTAGAAATACAAAATGATGTAGGTTAGAGTTATCCTATCCAAAAAAGAAGCTCATATTTGAATTCCCCATGTAAAAATACATAATTTAGACACCCCTGATGGTAGGATTTCCTTCAGATTCATGTTGTCACCTGAGTACGACCCGCCCTAGACTAATATGGGGTGACTTTGGCTCAAGAGATGACATTTGCACTCCTTAAAAAGAAACTGAAGGTATGCATTTTGCGCCAAAAAAAACAGTTTTATGGAAAAAAGTACACTTATCATTTTTAATCGTTGGAATTTTGCCTATCTTTTTGTCTAAACACTTTCTTCTCTATATTTCTTAACTTATGAGTTATGTTGTGACAATTGTTAAGGACGGAAGATGGATAAAAAGTGTTTAGACAAAAAGTATTCTGTACTATTATTAACTGAAATGGGTTAATTGGAAGGAAGAGAATATAATTTCCTATACCAAGATATAAACTTTAAAAGAATCCATAAAAATAATGATTGCATTATCTTCTCTTTACTGGCCAAATACACTAACTCATTAGAAAGTTTTTCAGACTTCGCATATTCCATTATCTGGCACTGACTTGGTATTTTTAGTTTTAGTTTTATCATTCGCATCACGAAACTAACCTTATTTTATCTCTCTGTACCTTCATTATTTTTCTCATTCCTTCCAAAATGACACATTAACCTCCTCCATTTATAGGCCTACGTTTTTAACTACTCCCAACTTTTCTATTTTCCCGTTACTGGATCTTTCTTTTCCGCTTTTCCCCGAGTTCAACTTTCTTTACTTCTTCGTACGTTGTTAAAGTTCTTTTAGATTATGACTCCATCATTCATTTACCTTGTCCTTATTCCACTCCTCAAAATGATGAGATGTCATCCTAAAAGCACCTCCTTTCTACGCGTAATCTACATTCATTTATTCATTACGTGCGTCATCCATTTCACCTGTTTTGTCTTTTTACTTAATTCTCCTTCAAGAGACTAAGTAAAAAAAAATTAAATCGAAGCATCAGTGAGCACTCATCCTGCAATACACACACACACACACACACGAATATATATATATATATATATATACAGGATGGGCAAAAAAACTAATGACGCTCGTAAACATGTATTTATTGTTGGAAAAAATTAAGATGGGATTGATAAACTTAAAATAAATATGCCTTTATCAATCCTTAATGTATATTAAAAAACTGTTCTATGTGACCCCCTTCTTGTTGAATACATTTGGTTAAACGAGGGATCCACTCATCAATACATTTGTCAATATATCGCTGAGACACCTGATTCCAGCCATCCAACACTTTGAGGCGTAACTCGTCAACATTGCGAATATTTTCACCTGGTGTATAAACTTTTGACTTTAAAGCTTCCCAAATGCCATAGTCGAGAGGCGTAAGATCTGGACTATTGGGAGGCCACATGTTTGGCTCAATGAAATTGGGTGTTTCTCGTTCCAGATACGCGACTATACGCTTCGCCCTGTGTGCAGGTCCTCCATCTTGTTGGAAAGTGAAAATATGATATTTCCACTAATCTGACGAATATCATCCAAATACTGTGGAAAGACCTGTGTACAATAATATTCTGCATTGATTTTGGCTTGTGGCTGAATCACAACAATTCTTGTTTTGCCTAATTTTGAGACGCAAGCTCCTACCATAATGCTAGGCGAAAAGTTAGATGTTTCTTTTATTAACCGCTCGGGTGCAACATCACGTTTTCTTGCAACATTTGCGTATACCCAATCGTTTTGTTGGTTAATCGGTTGTACAATGTGAAATAATTTCTCATCAGAGAACCACAACCTTCTAACTGAGTTACCTTGGAATCTGTTTATCAGGCTTTGTGCACATGTCATCCGCCTAACCTTATTGGCATCGGCTAGACTTTGCCCTGATATACGTTTATAAGGTTTTAAACCCAAATCGTGTTTCACAATATTTCTAACACTACTACGACTTATACCTGTTTCTTTTTCGATTCGATTTCCCTCAATGAAATGTGCGTTCCTGGTTTACCTTCCTGACTTAAGATATAATCTTCCACTAAGTCAATATTTGCCTGAGTTCTTGCACTTTTGGGACGACCACTTCCATTCCGTAACATCTCCAGTTTCATCAACCTTTCTAATGATATACTGAACTCCTGATTCAGTCCACGGTTTATTTGGGAATATTTGTATCATTCTCCTGGCACCGAGACCTTGGCCAATTCTTAGTTTCTTTATAATCATTTCGTCTTCTTCACTGTATTTGGGCATTTTTGTACTTATTTTAGGGGATCTTAGTTATATTTTACTTCTGAAATCTGAAATAATAAAGAAAAATAGAGGTAAATATTACTGCAATCGTATAAAATGGTGTATTTAATAATGTGAAAATTTTAAGTTTATTGGATCATTATCATGTGCAAAAACAGCTTGCAAATCTTCATCACTTTTTTGGTCCACCCTGTATATAGAGTATATATATGTATGGAGAAAGAGAATGTTACGAGGAGTTACAAAAACAAGAGGAAGCCCAAAGACCTTTCGATCCAGTCGGGGAGGTTCCTTAATAAACTAGTGCCTTTTTAATTATTGTAGCAGTAGTAGAAAAGTGGATAGAAAAACAAAAGCATAACAAATTTTCTCGCAATCTTCTTTATCAAGAAAGGTTATCTTCTCTTTTCACAAATCACTCCATAAAGAAGTTTAGAACATCGTATCTTCTACTAAAAGAAATTATTTTTCACGAAAATAGAGTAATGTCTCATTAAAAAGGATTTCAGAAGAAATTATGATACCCAAAAGGAGGAAAAACTTCCCCTGAAACCCTGAAATCTACCTTCATTAAGAGTTAGTTAATCTAAATTAAGAACGTTTAGTTTATATATATATATATATATATATATATATGTATATATATATATATATATATATATATATATATATATACCGTATATATATATATATATATATCTTCCTGCATAAAAAAATGTGGATATATAGACAAAGAATCTTTCACTCTTTTGACATTTTATTTATCTTTGTTATCAGTGCAAAAGTTTCATTGAAGATATTTTTATTGTATAAAATTTTAACGTGTAACCTTTATATGCACACTTTGAATATGATAAGAATTAACTCTTAAGCAATCTATGCTTAGTTTTCCATAGTTTTCCAACAGGGACGTCCGAGCCATTTTCATTCATTAGAAATCAGTTTTCTATAATGTATGGGTAAAATTATGTAATATACAGGGTGTCCACAATGTTTTGTCACCCCAGTAAAATACTAACTGATTTTCATTTTTCTTTCAGACCCATTTGAAATGTGTGATAGCAGCAATTACGATTGAACGACGCATATTGGCTAGTACTTCGGTTCATGAGCGACCACGTAATGGCAAAACCATTGAAAATATTCACGCAGACTCCCAGGACCGATTCAATCGTGCAACTCCTTTTTGGAGGAGCTGCACCATTGAATCAGTTCACTCGGACCTCGCTAATTCGACACTCGGTATTTCGGATATCGCGATAATTCGGCTACCTTTCTGCGTGTCGAAATATCAGACAAATTTTGGAAGATTTGGTGAAATTTGCCTGATATTTTGACACGCAGAAAGATAGCCGAATTATCGCGATATCCGAAATACCGAGTGTCGAATTAGCGAGGTCCGAGTGTATTTTTAAAACAAATCAACCGCAGTTGCGTATAAAGGCAGAATGTAAATAATGTAATATAAATAAAAACTACAATTGGTGCTGGTTAAGTATGCGGTCTACCATCTGAGTTTTGACAGAATATTTTCGTTAAAACTAACGAAAATATCACGACTTAACCTAACCAATTATCAAGGGCGTACAGTTGATCTATTAGTAAATAGTAAATACTATTCCAGAAACAAACAATGTTATAATTAATAATAATAGATCAACTGTACGCCCTTGATAATTGGTTAGGTTAAGTCGTGATATTTTCGTTAGTTTTAACTAATCAGATGGTAGACCGCATACTTAACCAGCACCCTACAATTTTTATTCAATCCCTTTAAACTGATGCTTTGTATCAGTATAGGAGGGGCTGCATTACAATTATGTAATTATGAAATAAGTTTTGCTTTGGAAAATAAATTTAAACACTGGTTGTATATATGCATTTTTGTACTCAAATATTCTTGGATTTAGAGTAAACAGTAAAATAACAAATGGAATACTGAGCGACTGGAATACAATTATAGCTAATAGCTATACTATATGTTTTAGTGATTAGGCTATGAATTAGGCTATGAATTTTCTGTTGGGTCTCTAGTTACATAAATAGTTTTATGTTAAAATTAAAGTGTACACTTTAAGGTTAAATACTATTAAAGGTATAATATTTTAAGACATTAGGCTATTTTTAATAAATATCTGTCACATTTTCCACTGCTAAAACACATTTTTACCTCAAAGAGTATAAAGACCGCAAAATCTGAGCTAACGACAGCTGGTCAACGTGACATAAAATTGACCAGTTACTGTGGATTAGATTAAATGGATCACCTGAAGATCGGGGCCCCCAGCCTTCCTTAGTTAGCTTTATAAGGCTAACTAACGAAAATATCACGACCTAACCTAACCAAATGTCAAGGGCGTACAGTTGACCTAACGATTGGTTAGGTTAGGTCGTGATATTTTCGTTAGTTAGCCTTATATGGCTAACTAAAGAAGGCTGGGACCCCTGATCTTCAGGTGATCTGATTAAATTAGGTTAGGTTATCATAGTTAGGTTAGGGTTAGTTTGGTTACGTTAAGTTAGGTTAGGCCTTCTCAATTTCGTACGCAATTTCGCTGCAATTTACGTAATGTTTTGAATACGTGGGACCACCACCTGTTACGAGTGTCAAGTAATTCCAATTTTGCTTCATCGGTAAAAAGTAGTTTTCCAGTTCTTGTTGGTGAAATTTTTATACTTCCTCACCCAGATCAGTTTCTCCTTCATATTTTCCTTTCTCATAAAAAATTTCTTCATCGCAACTCTTACATTTAGACCACCTACGGAGAGCCTTCTCTTGTCGGTGGTTTTACTGATGGGGAATGACCTGTTTGCAGTGGCGGATCTACTATGAAACTAATGAAGCTTAAGCTTCAGGGACCCTAATCCAGGAGGGGCCCTGAAGCAACTTTTTTTTAATGAGTGAATTTTTCAACAAAATCGATGGAGTTTTTTTAAGTGTTTGTTATTAAAATAAGGCTATTTTAGTGATAGAATCATAAGCCAACGGGTTGAAGTACTTAATATTGACCTTAGAATATGCTCTAATACCCATTTCATATGGCCTCAAAATGCCCCTGTAATTGGTCAAATTTCAAAATTTTCTCGGGGGCCCTATTGTTGCTGGTTGCGAAGGGGCCCCCATAACAGTTCAAGCTTCAGGGTCCCAAAAATGTAGGTCCGCCACTGCCTGTTTGAATTCGATCGTGCCTGATCTCAGCATCAAATTTGATTAATTTCCTTAAGCATGTAAAGTTTTTCATTGCTACAAAATATTGAGCTTTTCTGTCAAACTAATCGCAAGGAAAGATAAACTATTTCACCACAACAGATAATTTAATTTCCTGTTCCAAAGTTTTGTTTTACTACAATTTCGTTAATTGAGAGAGAGAGAGAGAGAGAGAGAGAGAGAGAGAGAGTGTGTGTGTGTGTGTTACAAGGAAAAGAAGTACCTCAAAAGGCCTTGCGGCCCATACCGAGGAGGTACCAATGGCAACGGGTGCCACGGAAAATTTTCTACACACTCAAATAGTGTGCAAAATTTGGTCTAACCTTTTCTTGAACTGATCCACAGAGGAACTGTTCACAACTTCCGAAGGTAACCTGTTCCATGTGTCACAGATCTTATACGTAAAGTAATTCCCCCACACACTAGTCCTAAACCGTTTCAAATCCAACTTCCAACCGTTGTTGCGAGTTGGGTTATCATTTAAACTAAACATACTTCTAAAATCGACATCGTTGAACCCGCGTAAGAGCTTGAAAACCTCGATCAGTTGACCGCGCAGCCTCCGAGTTTCAAGCGAAAACAAGTTCAGGGCGCGTAACCGTCGATTGTAGCCCATATGCCTAACGGAAGGGATTAACTTTGTGGCCCTCGCCTGCACTCGCTCCAGCCTCTCAATATCTTTCCTGAGGGTGGGCGACCAGAACTGCACAGCATACTCCAGGGCGGCCGAACAGGGAATTGTACAGTGAGAGCACAATCTCCTTGTTCCGAAACTGAAATTGCCTCCTGATATAACCAATAGTTTCTGGGCTTTCTTTTCCACCTCTACGCACTGTTTCGTAAACTTAAGGTCGCTGCTAATTAGCACACCCAAGTCTTTTCTAAATCAGTCACCTCGATATTACTACCCAACATCGAGTAGTCCGACTTGGGATTGGCGTAGCCAATGTGCATCACTTTGCATTTACCCAAGTTAAACGGCATTTGCCATTTTTTTCGGACCACTCTCCTATCCTACCTAGGTCGCCACGCAGTTCCTCGATCGCTTCGGGCGTCCAACATTGGCCCCAAGCTTGGTCATCAGCGAATTTGGCGATCCGACTGACGATGCCACCGTCGATACCATTTATTAAATGATAAACAACAGCGGCCCCAAAACGGACCCTGAGGAACCCCACTAGTGACCGAGGCCCAACCCGAACTAGCACCTTTAATTACAACCCTCTGCCGCCTATTCTTCAGCCAGTTTTCAATCCACCTACCTATTCCCCACCGATACCCAGCGCGCGCACTTTCGCCATTAGCCGGCGGTGAGGTACCTTATCAAAGGCTTTCTGAAAGTCGAGATAAAGGATATCAATCGCCCTACTCTTATCGTCTCACCCAACATGACGTGGAAAAACTCCGAGCAAGTTGGTGAGACACGACCTATGCCGTCTAAACCCATGTTGGGAGTCCCCAAGCAGCTTGTAGGAATCCAAATGGTCAACGATCCTATCCGCTATTATCCCCTCTTATAATTTACCTACAACTGAAGTGAGACTAATGGGACGATAGTTCCCTGGACTTTCGTGATCCCCTTTCTTAAAGATAGGGGTCACGTTGGCTTCCCTCTAGTCACCAGGCACCTGGCCCGTCTCCAACGATTTGTTGAAGACTGTAGCCAGGTGGGGAGCCACCTGGTCGCGCACCTCCCGCAACACTCTGGGGAGAAACTGGTCTGGCCCAGGAGCCTTAAACGCGCTCAGTTTGTCTATTCTATCGGCAACGACTGTCGCGGTACATCGAACATTATCCAGGCCAGCACCTTCGTGCCTCACACCTGGCTCGGGGATGATGCGGGTGTCCTCCCTGGTGAACACTCCCGCAAAGTACTCATTAAGCACATTGGCGATGTCCGCGTCCGAGGTCCGCAGAACGCCGCTTCCGTCCTTTAACGGACCTATCATGCTTCTAATGGGCTTTCTACTATTAACATAACTGAAGAACTCCTTAGGGTTTCCCTTGCAGAGGCTTGCCACCCGTAGTTCTTCGTTACGTTTCGCTAGCCTAACCTTCGCCTTCACTTCCCTACACAGGCGGACATACGCTAAAGTGTTGTCATGGGAACGATTGGCCTTCGCCCTCCTATACGCTACTTTCTTATTTCGGATAGCCGAAGCGATGTCACGATTGAACCACTTAGGCTGCGTTGAAGCAGGGGTGACCGGTTTTGAGGGTATGGCAGCAGACTGCAGCACCATAAACACGTCCCGGAATGCACTCCACACTCCCTCAACATCGCCGCCGACCTCTAACCCCATATCTCCTACGCTATCCCTGAGGCTAACAAAGTTCGCCCGCTGGAGATCGAGCTTACTGCCTCTCGAGTTACTACGCTTCACCCGAGGGACGCACACACGGAACCTAATAAGACTGTGATCACTCCCGCCCAACGATTCGTCAACGGTGAGGCCAGAGAGAGAGAGAGAGAGAGAGAGAGAGAGAGAGAGAGAGAGTTACAAGGAGTTACAAGGAAAAGAAGTACCTCAAAAGGCCTTGCGGCCCATACCGAGAGAGAGAGAGAGAGAGAGAGAGAGAGAGAGAGAGAGAGAGAGAGAGAGAGAGAGAGATTTTGTTTTTGTGAAAAATCTATTTGTATAATGCAACGACGAATACTGAAACACTGTGGAATTGTTTTTGAAATGATACAAGTTACCTCTCATAACAAAAAGAATGCACTTATGACACGATAGTATATAAACAAGAAAAACAAACAAAACGCGCGTTTTCCATGACATACAAAAAAGGGTTCAAATATGGAATACCATAACCACAAAGATAAATTTGGTACTTTTCTTGCTTTACTTACAAAAATCAAATCATAGCCTGCATATTCTGCGTGACACCACTGGTCACATATTATACACAAAACCCATTGTTCACCATTACAATCGTTTACAAAATTCTCTCTACAAAACAAACACTGCATTTTCATGATGTGTGGGTGTATTTTTAGGTAACACTACATCGTCGCAGCTCGAATCGTCTCTGAAACTAAAATCACTCGCAGATGTTGAACTTTCTGTATCTCTCTGGAAGAGCTGACAGGCCATAGGCCTCACTCGATCACGCATATTTTTCTCTTTTCCTGTTCCTCTGTTAGATCCAGCTTGGGAATAATTTTCAAGATTCGTCTTGTATGGTGTAGAAGTAACCACAGTTGTAGTTCCAGCTTTTCGCCCATGATTGTGATGGTTATGTTGAATTACAGGAACTGGGGAGATGTCCTTGGGTGTAACTGTGCTGGTAAATTACTGGTGCTGCTGCCATGGTCTTTTGATCCCTGGATTTCTTCTGCAACAAAATCGGATTCAGGAAAAATCGAAGGATTTAAGGGATAAATTCCTATGACTTTGAGTCCATTTACCACAATTTCACCACGCTGAATTCTCAGATATGCCTTCCCCTACTATTCCATATAATATCAACGATACCAAGTTCTTTATATATAAATAAGTAAAGCAAGTTGTAATACTTCCATATTTACAGCTGGTTCAATAGAAATAAAAGTGAACTATAAATGGTACAAGGCAAACTATTTATGTACCTCATAAAGTTTTGTAGATGTTAAAAGAAAGACGTGCGGATCAGTTAACACAAACCTGCTCCCGGTGATCCTATTATAATAACTGAAGTTTCGCGCCCAATTTGCTATCGAAATGTGTATTCCCTAGCAATGCCCTCGAAATGAGAATGGAATAATTAAGGTATTCCATTTTAGTCCATATTAGTGCACTATTTCATATTTGTTTAATTTCATATATATATATATATATATATATATATATATATATATATATATATATATATATGATGAATAAAACCACGAAGGAAAAAGAAACACAAAGGGGTGCTCAAGCGCTTTCATCTAATGACATCCTCAGGAACACTGGAGTGAAAGGACAGATCAAGGCAATATATAGGTTACAAAAATAAACATACATACATACATATTCACATATATATACATATATATATATTATATATATATATATATATACACAAATACATATATATAGTAAGCATAGAAAAAATTGTGGGAGGAGCAAACATTTGTATGGGAGATTGACACTTTTTAGCACTACAGCCGACATTCAATATAAATTCAAATGGCTTGTTTATGAAACAGGTCACAAAAGAATAAAGAAATAAACATAAATATAAATATAAATTGAGAAAAAAAATTAATTACAAAATAGTGCCTTAGTGATATATATGTCACAGCCTAAATAACCATAAAGAAATAAACCGGCAAATAAAAAAAACCACAAATATATATACATACATATATATATATATATATATATATATATATATATATATATACATACACACATACACATATACATATATATAGTAAGTAAAGAAAAATTGTGGGAGGATAAACACATTTGTATGGGGAAAAAATGACACTTTTAGCACTTTGGCCGACCTTCAATATAAATTCAAATGGCTTGTTTATGGAACAGGTCACAAAAGAATAAAGAAATAAAAATAATAAATATAAATCTAAAAAGTGCCTTAGTGATATATATGTCACAGCCAAAATAACCATAAAGAAATAAACCAACAGATAAAAAAAAAAAAAAAAAAAAATTGTAAGTGGAGTCTACAAATTCAAGCTCAAAAGGGAAGTTTACAATCAATTTAATAGATGATGCCAAATTGATATATATGTCACAAAGAAATAAAGAAATAAACCAAAAAAAAATTAAAAAATAATAAAAAATAATAATAATAAATTGAAAAATAAATTTTAAGAGAGGCACATCAATTTATAAGGGAAAAATTACCACAGGTTTTTAGTTATTGTCTGAATCATGCATATTATAGTCACAAACGAATAAAAAAGTAAAAGTAATATAAATTGGAAAACAAAATGATGCCTAGAGTATATAAAGAACCATAAAAATATATACAACATATATACGGTATATATACGAAATATAAACGCAATATATACAGAATATATATATATATATATGCATAAGGGAAAAAATTACCAAAGATTTGTTTTTATAATTATTGTCTGAAAAAACGGTAGGTCGCAAAAGAATAAAGCAATAAAAATAAATATAAATTGAAAAAATTACAAATAATACACCTACACATGTATACCCGCATAACCAAAATATATACATATACACACATATATACAAACACACACACACACACATATATATATATACACATACAAGCTTGACCTTCGCGAAATGAGAAATCATCGCGCATTGCCTTGATCTGTCCTTTCACTCGAGTGTTCCTGAGGATGTCATTAGACGAAAGCGCTTGAGCACCCCTTTGTGTTTCTTTTTCCTTCGTGGTTTTATTCATCATAAATATTTTTCACGTGTCACTTTCGTGAAATAATTTTTCATATATATATATATATATATACACACACACACACACACACACACACACATAGGGTGAGTCAAAAGTCTTCATACATAGGCAAAATGGTCACTTTATTATGCAACCACTTGTAAGTCACAAAATATGCTCTATGTGGGCACCATTACACTGAATGCACATACGGATGCGTTCCTCCCAGTCATGGCAAACGCGCGTTAACACGTCTGGTGTTATGCGTGCACACGCATCACGAACGCGTTCCTTTAGGTGGTCCGTGTTTTGTATTTTCACCTGGTACACCATGCCCTTCAAGTGCCCTCACAAATAAAAATCAAAGGGGGTGAGGTCTGGGGACCTCGGAGGCCACTCCACGGGACCACGGCGGCCAATCCAGTGACCCGGAAACTGCTAATCCAGCCACTGGCGCACGCAGATACCGTAATTGGGTGGCGCCCTGTCTTGCTGAAAGTACGCTGGAAATCCCCCGTCCTCGTTCAGCAGGGACAGCATGACTGTGTCTTGCGGCATGTTTAGATACATTTCGGCATTCAGATTGGTGTCAATGAAAAAAGGGCCAACAATTGTGTTGCCCTCATATCCCGCACCACACCATCACTTTTCCAGCGCCTTGCGTCTTTGAGGGACTCATCCAGTGCGGGTTGTCATCACTCCAATAACGTACGTTTTGACGATTAACCTCTCCATGAACATCAAAGCTGGCTTCATCTGAAAACAGGATGCCAGCCGAGAACTCCGTGTCTTCGTCCACTTTTGTTCTTGCCCATTCACAGAATTCCAGCCGCCTGTCCGGGTCGTCTTCGCTAAGATACTGCAACATTTGCATTTTGTATGGATGCCATCTGTGCTCTTTCATAATGCGGACGATACTCCTTTGGCTGACACCGCATTCTGCAGACATCCGTCGAGTGCTTTTTTGGGGACTCTTTGCGAACGCTGCCAGCACCATGGTCGTTGTGCCTTCATCGGTGGCTCTTCGTGGAGGGCCACTTCTCGGTTGGTCTGCAACACTTCCAGTCTTCTTGAACTTCTCAATGAGTTTTGCAACGGTGTCGTGTGTGATGTGCGTGCCGGGGGCGTGTCTCCTGTTAAAATCCTCGGCAACCTTGCGACAGCTTCCTGATCCTGCCAGAAGAATGATCTCTATACGCTCTTCTTGGGACAAAGGCATCTCAGCACATCACCTGCAAAAAAATAAATAAAAATAATCATTTATTTATCATAACCATTTTGCCTATGTATGGAGACTTTTGACTCACCCTATATATATATATATATATATATATATATGATACAGTAGAACTAATTTTCAGTAGTCTGAAAAATGCGTTCTGAACTAAGGCATATCTTTTTGTATGAATAATAAGAAACCTTGAAAAGAAATTTACAATAATATCATACAATCCTAAGACGAAGTAAGTTTATTATTGAGTACGGGTAGCAGAGGAGTGGCAAGCCGGCTGCCCTATTTCGCCATTGAAACACTATGATGCAGTCAACTTCGGCGTTAAATTCACCATAGTGGACAGGGTCGTGGATGCGCAAAGGAGATGGTACGGCCATGTGGAGAGGATAGGGGAGGACTGATTTACCGAGAAGGCTGATGTACGGAAGAATAGTGGGATCGAGGCTCCGGAGACGCCCAAAGACGACGTGGCTCAAGACGGTAAAAAGAGAGAATCCGGATTTAACCTGGCGCCAGAAACCCACGGGACCCAACCTGGAAACCTCCAGATGGGAACAAAGTAAGTGAGTAGTATATATATATATATATATGAAAATTATTATTATATATATACACACTTTAAAGTGTTATTCTTCCGCCCAAATAAAGTTATGTTCTCTTCAGTTTTATATTCGTTTCACTGGTTCATTTCTAGCAAACTGCACAGCATCTGTGCAAATGGTTTTATAATTCCTACAATGCAATACATCCCTCTCTGTTTCTCAAAATAACTTGGCTATTACAGTATCTTCATTGGTAAAGGAATTGAACCTTTGACTATCGCAATTCAAGAGATTTTACCGAATAAATGTATTCAGTACAAAGCTTCAAACAAAAAAGAATTAATTCATAATTTTTAAAACGATTATTTTGGTCGACTTAATTATATCAGACTCGAAGCTGTAGACTTTTTTGTCAGTAGGAGAACATGTCTGAAAACTCGCAAAACAAGTACGGTATGTAAACTCGACTCGCAAATAATCATTCGCATGTATCGTAAAACAAGCCTAGTAGTATAGTGGCAAAATATGAGACAGCAATGGATCATTTTGAAAATTTCCCCCCTCACCGTCCTTCATGGCGGTACCTCCTTTATGAGGTGTCCTTCATGGTCCTTCATGGTCCTTCAAAAAAAAAAAAAAAAAAAAGAGGGAAAAGGGGGAAAAAAGGGGGGGGAAAAAATAAAAATAAATTTAAAAATAAATTTAAAAAATAAATTTAAAAAATTAAATTTTAAAATTAAATTTTAAAAATGATTCGTCTTCACCTTCCTTCTAAAAAATTTAAGAAAGGATTGATCCTGGCCTTCCTCCTTCAAATAAGCTCTTTCATGAGGCAAACAAGAACAAACATGTAAAAACATACATACATTCGAGTACTTTCTGTTCAGGCAAATTAGAAGACAGTAGAAATGGAAACGAATACGAGAATGTGCATCAGCACATCGAATTTTCAAATGTTAACAAATTGCGAACAATACATAAATGAAAATCAGAGTGATCATATTTTAAACCGAATACAAGTTCTTTGTTTAAGATCTGTATTATGAAAAATAAAATGAATATTTATTATTTTTAATTTAAATAAATTAATTTCTCTCTTTTTTAAGGGAAACTGGCTTATTTTCAAACGAGATGACCTTCAAATACAATATATACATATAGTACACGCATATTTGTTTATTTACTTTTAAATATGTAGTTTTCTGTTATTTACATCGCTATATACCATTACATTCACTTTCACATGCTATCTTCTGGTATATGAACTAATAATTTTACCGTTCATCAATTTCGTTATAAAATTACATGTGTTAAAAAGAACATCAAGTTGCGTAACGATGCTTTAAACTAAATCACCAAAGTTGTTTTCCTCCTCTAAACATCCACTTAAATATTATTACTAATATTGATTTATTGTTATTATTACAAATATATATGTACACGTGTTAAGAGTATTTAAATTAAATATATTGATTTCAATTCCCTTCGTAATAAAAGCATCTGGCAACTATACCCCCAATCTTGCTATATATTTCTCTCAGTAATTGTTTTCAGGTTAGTTGTTAAGTTTAACTTTCTTCTAAAGACTATTAGTTGATACTAATCTTGCTATTATTATTATTATTATATATATATATATATATATATATATATATATATATATATATATAACATCCAAATAAGTAGGTTCCGGTAAAAAGTTTTCTTATTAGATGCAATTAAAGAAAACGGGATGTCGAATTTGTGTGGGTTGTCATTTTTAAATAGATGCAGCGGGAAATAGGTACTGAAAGTTGAGAGATTTTTCATTAAGAACCTTTCTACTTGTAGTTATAGTTAGGACTATTCACATTACTTTAATTATCATTTCTCTAATTTAACGGCTGTTCACAATTCCTCATAATTCTCATAATAAACGTATTTGTTTTCACACCAGTCAGGCCACTGTTTACATCAATCACACAGAATGTTCATGCTTATTGTTTTTGTCATTAGCTGTACCAATCATGTCTTTACAGACTGAAGCCTACCGTTACACAACGTTTAAAATGTTATAATTAATGCTTTATGATATCAGATCTCGTATAAAAAGCATTATTTTCTGTACAAATGGCCACAAAAATACTTTCAATCCTAATATATGTACGTATAGTATGCAACATACGCCTTTTCACCTGTATTAAAAACGTAAAAGTATCATCATGCGATCTTAGTTTCCGCAATGACGTGAGCCCTAACATTTAATTTAAAATTATTTAACAGATCATTCGAGAGAACTGTACATCGATCTCATTATAACTTCTGACTCATAATAACCGCCATACATATTTACACGAGTTCAATTTAAATATATAGTATATATATATATATAATAATATATATATATATATATATATATATGTATATTATACAGTGGTGAAGTGCTAAATAAAGAAGTGAGGGAACGCATTTTGAAAGTGTTACTCAGATGCGGGGGGGGGACAATAGCGAGCGCGGGGGTCCGGGGGCACTGTAAGCCCCCGGGAAATCTTTTGAAATCTGACCAATTTCAGGGATATTTTGAGGTCATATGCACTGGATATTAGGATATATTCCAAGGTTGAAGATGCAGTATTTCCAGTGTCATTAGATATATGACATCCAGTACGATCAATAAAAATAGCTAACAACTGGAATGATTAACTAAAAAAAAAGTTAACAACTGGTACGCCGTGGTGACTGTTTCATCAGATCTTTATAGGCTAGCATTGCCTCAGTCGAAGCTAAAAGAAATGAAACAGTTAATGATTCTTATATTTCTTCTAGGGGTGGGAATTAAAATTTCATGACGTTAGAGATTTGTAAGTTCGGATTTATTTGAAATAGTGAGGGAACGTCGTTCCGTCTACCAAAAAAAAGTAAGGGAACGCCGTTCCCACAGCACTACACAATATATATATATATATATATATATATATATATATATATATATAAGGAGTTTGTATGTGCCATTCCAACAGAAGGCAGGAAGTGTCTGAACCCTGTTTCTCCCATCACTGTCCTCTTCATCTGGCCTTTTTACATATCACGTCTACCCTGTGAGCAGCCCAGCATACTCTCAAATACGCGCTTCTCACTATATTCCTTACTACACACGCATGCATCTTACACACTACACAGTCTTTTCAAAAAAGGTGTAATTTCAGTAGTCTCGGAGATTCGCGATTGTCCCCTCCTACATTTTCTCAGTAACTGTTTTCAGAATAGTAGCTAAGTTTAACTTTCTTTTAATGACTATTAGTTGCTACTAATCTTCTTCTTATTATTATTTATTATTATTATCTGTTATATATATATATATATATATATATATATATATATATATATAACATCCAAATAAGTAGGTTCGGGTAAAAAACTTTCTCAGTAGATGCAATTAAAGAAAACGGGATGTAGAGTTTGTGTGGATTGTCATTTTTAAATAGATTCAGTGGGAGATAGGTACTGAAACTTGAGAGATTTTTCATGAAGAACCTTTCTAGTTGCAGTCATAGCGTCCATTCACATTACTTTAATTAGCATTTCTCTTATTTATCGACTGTTCACAATTCCTCATAACTCTCATAATAAACGTATTCGTTTTCACTTTTCTTTCATGCCAGGCAAGTCTCAGTATTTACATCAATCACACAGAATGTTCATGCTTATTGTTTTTGTTACTAGCTGTACCAAACATGTCTTTACAAATTGAAGCGTACCGGTACACAACGTTTAAAATGTTATAATTAATGCTTTATGATATCAGATCTCGTATAAAAAGCATTATTTTCTGTACAAATGGCCACAAAAATACTTTCAATCCTAATATATGTACGTATAGTATGCAACATACGCTTTTCCAACTGTATTGAAAACGTAAAAGTATCATCATGCGATCTTAGATTCTGCAATGACGTAAGTGAGCCTCAACATATAATTTAAAATTATTTAACAGATCTTTCGAGGGAACTGTACATCGATCTCATTATATATATATATTGTTGTAACCATCAAATTTAACATGCCCAGATCTTTTGTAAAATAGATGTAGAAATTTTAGTTTAAGATTTCTTTGTGTACATCTTTAAAAGCAAAGGGGTTTTGATTTATAAATATTCATGAACGAATGAATAAGTGTTTTTCCAAATTCTTCGCGTTTGTTCTATTTTAATTCAGTTTCTCATCAGAGGGATATTGAAATCGATTTAATTGCGCATGAAAATGAAAATCTGTAATTTGAACACCGACTAAAGTAAAAGATACCGACACCTTGTCTATAATCCAAGTCAGGGTGTGTAATCCGAGAGGAGCACTTGTTGTTTGACAAGTCTTGGATAGATTTATCGTAGAGTCAAAGGGCAGTTAATTTACGAGTCTGTCCATGAAAACCTTGTAAGCTTCACTTTGTTTCATTTGGTTCTTGAGAGGAACCCTCGAGCGAAATTTAAAGTTTTTTTTTAAATTTTAAAATTAAATTTAAATTTCAAATTTTAATTTAAAAATTTCGTTAAGGGGCGGAGCATAGATTTTAACAAAGTTGAGATTAGGGCCAATAGAGGCAGTAATTTTGTACGGATGACGTCATGTAATGAAATTGGTTTTGATAGGTCCTTTAGACCCCAAAGGGAGGAGTTTTTGGTAATTCTGAGGGGAACTTTGAGAGTCAAAATCAGTTTGTAGAAGTTCCTCCTTGAAGTTAAAAGTGGCTCAATTTATTCGTCAAAGTAGTGGTGTAAGAAAATTTTAAAACGAAATATAAATTGTCACTAAATTGAAAGTAAGAACTGTTTGTGCATGTTATTAGTCCACCGGGAAACTTGTGTATAAGAATTGTTTTGTCAACGATTATACAAGAGAATTTAGTCAGAAGACTCAATAATTTTGTGAATGAATCTAAAATTAGGTGGGACTCTCGATTTTTTGGGTTTCTGGTCTAAAAATAACTCTGCGGGACGCGCGCAGAACTATTGGGAATAACTTCGAAATTTTGTAAGTAGAATACTTATTCAAATATTCTGGTCGATTTGACCACTTCATTTCTCGTTAGCATAAGTTTTATTGTTACTAAAATTTATAAAAGCCCCTCTATATAAATTTCTTAAAATCCAGATAACTGTGAACTTTGTCTTTGAATTTAAAATTGGATTTTATTGTAAGTAAAATTGATAATCATCCATCAGCCTATTACTTTGAAGTTATGTATTAATTTTATGGAAATTGATAAAGTTACTTCAGAATAAATTTCTAAAGTCATGTACTGTTTCGAGTGACATTAAATAAACTTTATAAGAGGGAGCGTGTCGTTTCTCTGCAACCTTGCAATGGGCCTCTCTTGTTAGCTGAGGTGAATTGACTTTTAACGTAGGCTTCTAGGAAGCCGAAGGAACTTACGTCAATCAATTTAAAGAGCCATCCGTCTGGATAGGTCGAGTCATCCTGAATGGAAAACACACGCGCGTAAGAAACTAATTTGAGAAGTAAAGTAACATACTCAAAAGGTGTCAGAAACTGTAAAAGAAATAAATGTTGTGCAGTACCTAAGAAAAAGAAAGGTACCCACGACATAAATGGTGTCGTAGAAGTGGGATCCTATTGCAAGGTATTAATAGCAAGAGTGTAACTTTTTGTTAAAATAAATTTGCGTAACAATAAAGCACTATCGTTAAAATAATTGAACAGTAAAAGTGTCGCTAACAGTGAGTACAGTTTTAAAGGTTTTGAAATAAAATAAAAAAAAATAAAGCTTCGCGATGTCGGTAAAGAGCGTGGAAATAACGAATGAAGAAAGCACAAGTGACATGAGTGATACCGAACCAACGAACTTAAACGAAATAAGTACAGAAAGTTTGGAAAATTTAAAAAGGATAAATTTGGCCAAATTATTCGGTTACTAAAGGAATGCAAGGAATTAGGAAGAAATAAATCGAAGAAGGTCGAAACTGGAAGACCTTGTAATGATTACTCCGCGAGGGAGTATTGGGACAACCGAAGGTCGGGGGTTCGTCCCCGAAGAATCTCTCTAGTTCCTCCCGTTACAGAAGAACTTTCGAGGCAAGAAAGGATTGGGTGGAGACCAGAGAACCCAGAAGACATCCCAAAGAATCCTTGCAGAAGTGCACACACCACAAGAGACGAGAAACACCGCACCGACGAAGACCGGCAGAAGAATATAAAAACCGTCGTACAGGTATTAAAGAGTACTAGCTTACCTTTGCAACGTGAACAGGCAGTAAGGGGTCCTGAGCAAACGACTTTTGGACACACATTGGAAGGAAGTTCGCCGAAGTTTGGGCGAACGGGCACAAGAGAACCCAGGAACCAGCCCAAACGCCGTCAGGAAGGAAAAAGGTGAGACACTCAACATAATTGCCCCAAGATTATTAAGTACAGGTAATGCCTTGGTTCAGGCTAATCCCAAGGAGACATATTAAAGTGGGCATACCTAAGGACGCGTTGAAGACCGTTATGCCGGAGTATGCTTGTAATTGCATCAAAGGAACAGCCCGTCGGGAATATTGGATGGAATCAATCAGTTTTCGGTAAACAACCAAGCTTAGGACTAAGAGATGAAGAGGTCCTAAGAGAAGAAACGCCACATGACAGAAGCCGAAGACTGCAGAAACTGCAAAATCCTCCCACATCCTGGGACTACAACTCACAACATCCAGAAGAAAGAACAGCCACAAAGGAGGACAACATCAAGGATGTGGAGGTGAACGACGGAGACAAGTCCAGCAAGAGAGGAGAGCCCAGAAGGAAGAACTGTGACACTGGTCACAGGAGGAATAACACAACTCAAGAATGTGACTACAACCCCATGAGAAACCAGAAGAGAAAACAAACCAAGTCAAATGAAGACAGAGACTCCAAAGAGGAAACAATGGAAGAAAGTGGCCGGAGCCAGTGCAAGATTTGTCAGCAAATGCGAAATTGGGAAGAGGCGTGCCCTCGAGCAAACCTTCAGCAGGATTGGAAGGAGAAGCCTCCCGAATAGCTTCAGAGGAAGTAGCGGCGAGTCCGTCGGCTAGGACTGATCACCCTACCAGTACTCGTCGCTCAACAAGCTTCCACCGCGTTGGACGATGGTGGAGCTTCCGTCACATTGACATAAGCTATGCACAAGGACATCGGGAGCCTTCTTTGGACAGTTGCCAACTTCTCAGTACACAGTTGCACCGGCCCCGCCCATTCATGTAAGGGGAGTAGAAGTAAGTTTGACTATGGGAAGGGGGGTTGAAGAATTCTTTTGTGTCTGTATAATTCCAGAGGCTCAGCAAGACTTGACTATAGGCGTATTGTTTCGGAGGATATGAAGACGAAACAAAGGTACGCAGCCCAGGTAGACCACCGGAAGAGGACAGTCACTGAATGAAACAGTAACCATCCAAGTAAAGGGAGTAGACAGTAAAGTGCGAGGGTGACTCTGGTAGAGGCAATCCCGCACGAAAAACTAAAGGTGGCCGCCGTGATTCTGACGAGGGAAGTCAGAGACCCGGGGACGTAGTTCCCTGGACGTCTATTCTCCGCTGCACGGGATGTGCAGTGAAGCTCGGGGAAACTTAAAAATGTTACCGAGCAGGATCCACAGAGGAAGATGAGGTTGCTGATGATCAATCAGGATGACGAAGAATACCTTGGCGAAAAAGAGACGTCGTGGGCATAGTGACGGAGGCAGAGCTAATTGGGAGGGTAGTCGACGCTCACCCCAAATTGGAACGAATGTCACGGTGAAAGGAAGTCAAGCATCGAAGAAGGACTTCGAAGAACGAGTGACAAGCCTCAAGTCCCATGTCCTTGGTTGGAAATCCTTTTCCGACAAAGAAAGGAAAATCGTCGAAGAGTGGCTAAGGGATTAGTCAGATGTCTTCTCACTGGAGGGCGAGCCATTGGGTTATAATAACCTGATGCCAATGAAGTTGGAAACCCAGGATCATCCTCCCATCTTTAGGCAACCCTACAGGGTACCTATTACGCAAGAGGAGGAGGTAAAGCGAGAAATAGCAGAAATGCTGGATCAAGGAGTGATACAGCATAGCCGTTCCCCCTGGTCGTTTCCATTGGTAATCGTGGAAAAATGGGGATATGAGTTCCCCTGGACGTCTATTCTCCGCTGCATGGGATATGCGGTGAGGCTCGAGGATACTTGGAGAAGTTGTCGAGCAGAATCCCAAAGGGAAGTTAAATGAAAAGGGAATAGACGGAGAAGAAAATTTGGGGTATGGTTTCCCCTGGACGTCTACTCTACGCTGCAATGAATGTGCAGTGAGGCTCAGCGTGGTTTGCAAGTACCACAGAGCGGAAATCTCAACGGGAAGTTAACACTTTCCGAGGAGGCGGTAAAGTCACTCTTGAGAAATAAAAGGTGACGACTAAATGAGTATTACCGTGAAGATAAGATGACATCGGCATGGTGGTTGAGGCAACGAGAACGGGGAGGTTAGTCGGAACAGCCGTTTGATTCCTCGCCCGAAAAGAAAAAAAAGGAACAAGGGTCACGGTGAGAAAGAGTCAAATTTCCACAAGTGACTAAGAAGAGATTGAAAACACCTCAAGACGCATGTTCACCGATGTCCGTCGCTCTCAAAGGGAAGAAGACCGACGAGAGAAAGAAAAGATTAACTACTACCGTCACAGGTAGAGTGCCAGGACCACGTGATCACTAGGAATGAAGAGTGACCACAGGAGCCCAGAGTGGAAGCGATTGAAGAAAAGAAGCGTAGGGCCCTGAGGCTTTGGTAGACTATAGACCTTGGGACGTCAATGGCAGCAAGGACAAATATTAAGTACCCATCATTGATGAAACCTTGGCCAAGTTGCACGGACTCATTACTTCTCGAGCAGGGATTTACGCTCGGGATATTGGCAGTTGGCCATTCACGACGATAGCATCTCGAAAACTGCCTTCTCCACGGGAAGCGGTCATTTCGAGTTCAGGGTGGTCACGTTTGGGTTGTCCTAGTCCACCAGTGTTCCAAAGAGTAATGAATTTTTGCCGAAGCAACTGGACAAGGAAGTACAGATTTACTTAAATGACCTCATTGTCCTTGGAAGGTCTTTAGAAGGACATGACGAGAGGGTACAACGAGCCTTGGATAGCCTACGCACCGCCAACTTAAAGGTAAAGTTGGAAAAATGACAGTTAGTACAGTCCTAGGTGGGGTATTTAGGCCATGTGGTCACCAGGAACGGGGTGAAGCCACAGGAATCTAAAGAAGAGGCCATCAAAAACTCCCAGAGGCCAACCAACAAAAGGAATTGAAGCAATGTTATATTTGGGCAGAGAGTCATAGTCCGTTCTGACCATAAGCCGTTGAAGTGGCTTCTGAGGGAAGGACACGAGAGCCCAATGGAAGACTAGAGCGTTCGGTTATGACATTGCAGACTACGACGTTCTCATCGAGTACGTGAAAGGCAAACTCAACAGAGTGGCCGATTGGTTGTCACGCCCGCCTGGAGTGACGAAGGAGTTTGTGAACGCAATACGAAAAAGCGATCATGATCGCAAAGTAATCGGCAAACAACAGCAGAAGGACGTTGAAATAGCGGCGATTCGAGCAGCCATCGAAGAAGGGAAGGCTTTCAGCTGGCCCGTAACCAAGCCCATCCAGCCGTCGAGAGTCAAACTAGTGAGGAACCTGCTGGTTTACATCGATGCGAACAGAAGAGAGGTCATCGTAGTTCCTAAAAAATGAGAGAGCAGCTCATTTGGAATGCCCACACAGACGTCGGGAGCATTCATCCGGGAGCTGTAGGGACTACAGAAATCCTACGGGACCTCTAATTTTGAAGGACAAGACTGCCCGGGAGGTGGCGGACAAGATCCATCGTTTGATATTGTGCAAACTGGGCGCCCCTTCAGCAGTAGTATCCGACCAAGGCAAGGAGTTCGGGAACTCTACCTTGCAGGAGCTCTACAGGGTTTGGGGAGTACAACGCCAGCGGACAGCCGCATACCATCCCCAAAGCAACGGGAAGATCGAACGTCTGAATAAGGAGTTATGCATCAAACTCCGCATACTTTGTGAAGAAACTGGACGAGACCGTGGAATGGTCCCGGAACATCCGAGTGCATCGAGCCACGGGGTATTCTCCATTCTTCTTGATGTACGGGCGAGCCCCCGACGTACCTTCAAAGCTATTTCGCATGCCACAGGAGGCGTGCGGGAGCCCGTACAACCCAGAGGACGCCGAAGACCGAAAGGGGAGTTGAGAAATCTACCGACGAGTGGAAGAGTTCATGCGGAGATACGAGAAGGCTAACGGAATCAAGGAATTGAAGTTCGAAGAGAAGGCGCCCCATGGCTTGTGTACATTGATTACCCACGACCGGGTAGAGGCAAGTTGGAGCCCCGGTACGAGGGTCCATACATCATCATCGAACAGAAGACTCCAGTCACTTATCTCTTGCGGCACATGATCACTGGACATCAGATAGTGATCCATCGAGACCGCATCCGCCGCAGCATCGATGCCCCATGGGACGTCGAGCGACAAGGCGGGGCGGACGGCGCAGGGGATGAGATGGGGGAAGGGCCACCGCCCCTCCTCTCGGGAGCTTCGCCCTCGACACCGGAGAAACATCAACACAGGGAAGTGAACCGGAAGGCGCCTCCTGCCCCTGGCAGGACCGAGTGGCGGAACGAGGACCGCCGGGCGTTCCGAACTACTTCCTCACGGAGAGCTTCGCCCAGGACAGGGAGACATCGACTAGGGGAGGTGAACCGGAGTGCGCTTCTTGCCCGCTGGCAGGACCGAGTGGCGGAAGGGGATCCGCCGGGCGCCTCCGAGCTACTTCCTCCCCGAGAGCTTCGCACAGGGAACGGAGGAACATCAACAAGGGGAAGTGAACAGGAGTGCGCTGCTTGCCCGCTGGCAGGACCGAGTGGCGGAATGAGATCCGCCGGGCGCCTCCGAGCTACTTCCTCCCCGAGAGCTTCGCCCAGGGAACGGAGGAACATCGACCCGTGGAGGTGAACCGGAGTGCACCTCCTGCCCCCTGGCAGGACCGAGTGGCGGGCAGGAGCCGCCAGGTGCTTCCGAACTACCTCCTCGCGGGGACCTTATGGGAATAGGGTCCCCCGGACAAAGCAGACAGGCTGCTTTCACAGGACCACCGTTAGAGCGTCCGTATGCTCTTAGGCCCCGACCTCGGTACACTACGAAGAACCGAGGATGACTAAAATTACATGTGTCGTGTTAGTGTCCCAATAAAGGGGACAAGTAAGTGAAAATTTTTATGAAAATTTAGGAGTAAATTTGTGGATAAAATTGTGAGTAAAGTGATGATATCCGACCCTATTTAAGAAAGTTTGCATCGGAGTGCAAAATTAAAGGAGGGGAGGGATGTTGTAACCACCAAATTTAACATGCCCAGATCTTTTGTAAAATAGATGTAGAAATTTTAGTTTAAGATTTCTTTGTGTACATCTTTAAAAGCAAAGGGTTTTGATTTATAAATATTCATGAACGAATGAATAGTGTTTCCAAATTCTTCGCGTTTGTTCTATTTTAAATCAGTTTCTCATCAGAGGGATATTGAAATCGATTTAATTGCGCATGAAAATGAAATCTGTAATTTGAACACCGACTAAAGTAAAGATACCGACACCTTGTCTATAATCCAAGTCAGGGTGTGTAATCCGAGAGGAGCACTTGTTGTTTGACAAGTCTTGGATAGATTTATCGTAGAGTCAAAGGGCAGTTAATTTACGAGTCTGGGTCCATTAGGAACCTTGTAAGCTTTCACTTTTGTTTACATTTTGGTTCTTGAGAGGGAAGCCCTCAAGCGAAATTTAAAAGTTTTGTTTTAAATTTGAAATAAATTTAAATTGTCAAATTTTAATTTAAAAATTTCATTAAGGGGGGCGGGGCATAGAATTTAACAAAGTTGAGACTGGAGCCAATGGAGGCCAGTAATTTTGTACGAATGACGTCATGTAATGAAATGGGTTTTTGATAGGTCCTGTAGACATCAAAGGGAGTTTTTGGTAATTCTGAGTTGGGACTTTGAGTTCAAATCAGTTTGTAGAAGTTCCTCCTTGAAGTTAAAAGTGGCTCAATTTATTCGTCAAAGTAGTGGTGTAAGAAAATTCAAAACCGAAAGTATAAATTGTCACTAAATTGAAATAAAGAACTGTTTGTGCATGTTATTAGTCCACCGGGAAACTTGTGTATAAGAATTGTTTTGTCAACGATTATACAAGAGAATTTAGTCAGAAGACTCAATAATTTTGTGAATGAATCTAAAATTAGGTGGGACTCTCGATTTTTTTGGGTTTCTGGTCTAAAAAATAACTCTGCGGGACGCGCGCAGAACTATTGGGAATAACTTCGAAATTTTGTAAGTAGAATACTTATTCAAATATTCTGGTCGATTTGACCACTTCATTTCTCGTTAGCATAAGTTTTATTGTTACTAAAATTTATAAAAGCCCTCTATATAAATTTCTTAAAATCCAGATAACTGTGAACTTTGTCTTTGAATTTAAAATTGGATTTTATTGTAAGTAAAATTGATAATCATCCATCAGCCTATTACTTTGAAGTTATGTATTAATTTTATGGAAATTGATAAAGTTACTTCAGAATAAATTTCTAAAGTCATGTACTGTTTCGAGTGACATTAAATAAACTTTATAAGAGGGAGCGTGTCGTTTCTCTGCAACCTTGCAATGGGCCTCTCTTGTTAGCTGAGGTGAATTGACTTTTAACGTAGGCTTCTAGGAAGCCGAAGGAACTTACGTCAATCAATTTAAAGAGCCATCCGTCTGGATAGGTCGAGTCATCCTGAATGGAAAACACACGCGCGTAAGAACTAATTTGAGAAGTAAAGTAACATACTCAAAAGGTGTCAGAAACTGTAAAAGAAATAAATGTTGTGCAGTACCTAAGAAAAAGAAAGGTACCCACGACAATATATATATATATATATATATATATATATATATAAATATAAGGAGTTTGTATGTGGCATTCCAACAGAAGACAGGAAGTGTCCGAACCCTGTTTCTCACATCACTGTCATCCTCACCTGGCCTTTTTACATGTCTCGTCTACCCTGTGAGCAGTCCAGCACACTCTCAAACACGCGCTTTTTCACTATATTCCTTACTACACACGCATGCATCTTACACACTACACAGTCTTTTCAAAAAGGTGTAATTTCAGTAGTCCAGAAGACTCGCGATTGGCCCCTCCTTCCTGCATGCATCGTATATATTACGAAACAATTTATAAAGTTCTCTCTTATTGCTTTCCTTATTGTAATGGGTATCACAACCGATTTTTCAATATTATTTAAGTATTATGTTCAGCAACATAACCCCCCCCCCCCACAGACTAGTTTCTTAGCATAATCATGAAACATGAAACAAGATTATATTAATATATGAAAATGAAAATGAAAAGGTTTATTGGCAGACTATAGTCCATATGACAAATATTATTAATACAATGACAGTTCATACACTAAGGATAGAAATATATACAATTGATTAGAAATAATACTGCACTGTCGAAGTTAAGTGGAGCTACAGACAGACGTTTTCGTACCAAGAAGTCCATAGCTTAGAGGATAAATGGCAGGACTCATGGATAGCTTGGATGATCGGGTTGGTTGACTTTTTAATTCTTTGCATTAGACTGTGTTGAGCACGTCTTGTTACCTCCGGGAAGCTCGGAACATTGCGGGTAGCAAACATTTGCGAAGCTGAGCATCTCGGGGGTAATTTATGTAAGAGTCTAAAAGACCTGTTGTACATCAAATTTAGGGTTCTGCCAGAACCTTTTTTATAATTCACCCAGAGTTGCTGACCGTATATATTACTGCAGAAAGCACGAAAGAGTGTCTTTAGCTTCACTTGTACAGAAACGAAAGTTCCTTATGGTCATATATATATATATATATACATATGAAATAGGATCCCTCCTAAGGAGACGTAATTTTACATTTAGGATAAAAACGAAGACGTAGAGCAAGAAAGTCATTATATTTGGCTGCAGCCGACGTTTCGGGCAACTCTACCCATTTTCAAGGCCTAATAAATAAAAAGCTGAAATTAATGCATGACAAAAAAAAAAAAATATACGAATGTCAAAAACAAACTAATTCATAGCACAGAATAAAACCACTTAAAGAATAAAAATTAAAAAGCGTAAAACAAGCATAAGCCAAAAACAAAAATTAAAAATTATATACAAGACAAATAACACATGATAAAAGTAAAACTTTAAAACTAAAAACATTCAAACAAATTAGTTAAAAACTTCACTAATAAAAAGTTAAATGAAAAAACGCAAAAGTGCACGAAACATACCATGCTCACTTGACATCCTCAAAAAACTGAGGCGAAAAGGAGACAGGGTCAAGGGGAAAAACAGAAAAAATTTTTAGTTGGTAGGCATTCTAATTAATATAAAGGGGGTAACAGCTAGAATCAATATTTAAGCTGGAGTTCAGAAATTTAATGCACAAAGATTCATAAATACGGAGAGAGGACGGACATTTTAATGATTTAAGAATTTTAAAGTTATTAACGGAAATATCAACTTTACACTTAACAGAATGATTTCTAATGGCAGACTGTTCCTTTTTAGATAAAACTTTGTCCTATGGCTAATACCCATATGGGAGCAAAATCTTGCCTGCAAAGAACGAACTGTGCTGCCAACGTAGTTCCCCTGGGAACACCCAGGGCAGGTAAACAAATAAACGACAGAACAGTTCATCGCGTAAATATAATGTTCTTATGAAGTGTGTTCAAAAAATTTAAAAACTGAACTGATTGATTATCCGTTTGGAATAAAGCAAACGTGTCATCAACATAACGTCTGTACAGATTCGGCTTAAGGTGAGGGGGGCACTCACAGAAGGCCCTTTCCTCAAGATGAGACATGAAAATATTCGCAAAAACGGGACCCAAGGGGCTCCCCATCCCCACTCCATCCAACTGACGGTAAACTACCCCTTGAAAACTAAAAAAGTTATCCTTGACAGCCAAATTCAGAAGCTGCTCAAACTGTGCTCTGCCAAAGCCGTGAAAAAATGAGTCCGGCTGTGGAAAAGCTTTATTTAAAATAATTGTAATGGACACCTGCCCTGGGTGTTCCCAGGGGAACTACGTTGGCAGCACAGTTCGTTCTTTGCAGGCAAGATTTTGCTCCCATATGGGTATTAGCCATAGGACAGGGAAAGTTTTATCTAAAAAGGAACAGTCTGCCATTAGAAATCATTCTGTTAAGTGTAAAGTTGATATTTCCGTTAATAACTTTAAAATTCTTAAATCATTAAAATGTCCGTCCTCTCTCCGTATTTATGAATCTTTGTGCATTAAATTTCTGAACTCCAGCTTAAATATTGATTCTAGCTGTTACCCCCTTTATATTAATTAGAATGCCTACCAACTAAAATTTTTTTCTGTTTTTCCCCTTGACCCTGTCTCCTTTTCGCCTCAGTTTTTTGAGGATGTCAAGTGAGCATGGTATGTTTCGTGCACTTTTGCGTTTTTTCATTTAACTTTTTATTAGTGAAGTTTTTAACTAATTTGTTTGAATGTTTTTAGTTTTAAAGTTTTACTTTTATCATGTGTTATTTGTCTTGTATATAATTTTTAATTTTTGTTTTTGGCTTATGCTTGTTTTACGCTTTTTAATTTTTATTCTTTAAGTGGTTTTATTCTGTGCTATGAATTAGTTTGTTTTTGACATTCGTATATTTTTTTTTTTTTTGTCATGCATTAATTTCAGCTTTTTATTTATTAGGCCTTGAAAATGGGTAGAGTTGCCCGAAACGTCGGCTGCAGCCAAATATAATGACTTTCTTGCTCTACGTCTTCGTTTTTATCCTAAATATATATATATATATATATATCCAAAAGTAGTTTGAAGGCTTATTCCATCTCACGACTGACTATAATTATACACTTTAGAGGAGTTTGAAAATTGCATATATTTAGACAAAAAGTATTAGGTCTTAAGCTGATTTCATGTCAATATCAGCGTGCTTCACTGCCCTTTCAGTCATTGTGACCTTATATCGTACCAGAACTATGGTCTTGACAAAGCACAATGTGTTAAATTTACCAAACAAGGATTACCTATGTTCAGGACTCTGGACATTTCCATACTCAACATCAACTATGCCCATTTGATCGTACCTTTCTTTATGTACATGCAATAGCATCAATTGGTTAAGCTTTCTCTGAATCGTGTTTGAACTCAGATAAGATTTAATACGCACGATATTACTAAACGAGCGTTCACTACAACACGTAATGGAGGCAGGCATCACTATAATTAACTTTGTTTACGTAATCACAGAGGAGATAAGAAATTACTGGTCAGGTGTCAGTGATTGCACGTGTGTAACTACATTACGTAGGATTAACTGCTCAAGGGATTCGTGAACACAAAGTTCATACAGAGGTTGTTAGATGAGTATGTAGTCTTGCAGGAAGGAAGTCTGAGCCCTAGAATGAAGTTACACTCACTAATTATGCTGTGGACGTCTATCCTTTGCATCCTCGAGAAGCAAATCTTTACACTGGACATACATTTTGCACTATACTTCGTTAAAACTCTCAGTTATGGGTATTATAATGAGATACAGAGCTTCATAATGTGCCTTTCTGTAATGATCTTCAGATGCATAGCTACCTTCCGGTGGAACACAATCCTCTTCTAGCCTAGCTGGAACTCTTCTAAATCGAGGCTGTGAGGGTACATCTACCTGACAGGAACCTAGTGACTGTACATTCTTTCAGAAAAGACTAGCCCCTTCATCATTTCGCATATTTCAAAGAGTTTTATCAGTCATACCACCAATAGCTTATATATATATATATATATATATATATATATATATATATATATATATATGATACACACACACACATATATATATATATATATATATATAGAGAGAGAGAGAGAGAGAGAGAGAGAGAGAGAGAGAAAGAGAGAGAGAGAGAAGAGAGAGAGAGAGAGAGAGGTTGCAAAGAATGATGATGCGAAATTTGAATCACAAAATAAGATAGCAGTAAACAGAGTAAAGAGAATAACGGGGCAGATATTGATAGTCTTTAAACGATGGGATAGGAATATAAGGATTCCTATACTGAAAACCCTGATCATACCCAAATTGGAATACTGCTCGGTTCTAACATCCCCATATAGAAAAGAGGACATTAGGCAGCTGTAAGGGATTCAGAGAAGCAAAGAACTAAATTACTGGGAAACATTATGAAAGCTATTCATATTTTCACTGGAAAGGAGGAGAGAGAGAAACACCATTATTTACACTCGGGAAATAATGAAGAAACTTATCCCTAATCTTACTCTGAACACTGTAACTTCCTAAACAACGGTGGAAAGTAGAAAAGGAAGACTGCGTCGTGTTCCCAAATTAAAGGCGAGACAGGGAACATCCTTAACCCTGGAAAAAATTAGTTTTGTGGTGAGACGACCAAAACTGTCTAAACAAAAGCCCAAAGACCTAAGGAACATGAAGGGAGTTGCTGTGGACATCTTCAAAAGATGATTAGACACCTGGCTCAGAAAAATCCCCGATTTAAATAGTGTACCACAATATTTAAATGGATGATTAATATATGGTTTAATTTAATAAATATTGCTATCTGGCAACTCAATATGAAAGAGAAAATGTACTTTTGCGTAATTAGCTGTAGATATGATAGCTATGTGTTAAGATGTAGGTTACCACCTAATTTTTATTGCGAAAGAATCATCTATTTAATTTAAATATTTAATAATGCTACTACTTCAAGTTAAATTGCTATACTCGATGGTAGTGCCCCGCCCCCCTCTGCGTCGGTCTCTATTCACATGAACGTGAAGCTGGTTAAAATGTCTTGGCCCACTGACAACCAGGCTAATTTCCTTCAGTGTTGAGGAGGTCTCTTGTCAGGCCTTTAGTTTGGGGACACTACACATTCTGACTTTCCTATTGTCCTGTGTTGTTTGGAAGGTAATTGGATTTATTTTGAAGTTTTGTACCACTCGTTGATTTTTCTGCTGATCTTTGTATCGTCCGTAATATTGTCTTTGGCTGCGCTGAGAGACATTGACTGAGACGCATTGTGTGGGATGGCGGGAGGAGACCCCCAAATGTAAACACCCTCAAATCACGGCTAGCACCATGTCACGATCACGGTTAAATGTACAGTGGTAACAATTAGTAGATTATGTTAATTCAATTGACGACAGTGAATCACGGATAAATGCACGAATAAAATGTGTGTGTATACGCAACGTTGCGGTTCCGTGCGTAGTTCTCTCTTCACACGAAGGTCAGGCTGGTGTCCCCTCTAGGCCTGTCTTGGTCGAGGGGCGAGTGCTTTCTTGTACTCTCCACCTCACATAGCCATGTACGTCCCGTTCATCGGGGATTGTTCTGAGCCAGGCGTCTAATCATCTTTTGAAGATGTCCACAGCAACTCCCTTCATGTTCCTTAGGTCTTTGGGCTTTTGTTTAGACAGTTTTGGTCGTCTCACCACAAAACTAATTTTTTTCAGGGTTAAGGATGTTCCCTGTCTCGCCTTTAATTTGGGAACACGACGCAGTCTTCCTTTTCTACTTTCCACCGTTGTTTAGGAAGTTACAGGGTTCAGAGTAAGATTAGGGATAAGTTTCTTCATTATTTCCCGAGTGTAAATAACGGTGTTTCTCTCTCTCTTCCTTTCCAGTGAAAATATGAATAGCTTTCATAATCTTTCCCAGTAATTTAGTTCTTTGCACCCCCCCCCCATCGATCTTGGTTGTGAAGCTCCTCTGAATCCCTTACAGCTGCCTAATGTCCTCTTTTCTATATGGGGATGTTAGAACCGAGCAGTATTCCAATTTGGGTATGATCATGGTTTTCAGTATAGGAATCCTTATATTCCTATCCCATCGTTTAAAGACTATCAATATCTGCCCCGTTATTCTCTTTACTCTGTTTACTGCTATCTTATTTTGTGATTCAAATTTCGCATCATCATTCTTTGCAACCTCTCTCTCTCTCTCCGCAGGGGGTATAAAGGTTATGCACGTTCCTTCTGCGTGTTGTAAACTTTATACTTGGGGTGTAACAGCCCTCCGGTCCCGAGTCGTGGGATTCTAGAGAAATTGGCTGCCAATTCCTTTAGGTTCTCTCTCTTTCGGGAGGGCGGGTGAAGTCTGTTGTACAAACCTGTCCCGTGGGTTACTAGGACCCCTTCCCATCCCACTGTTCTTTTAGCTTAGGTTAGGGATGTTCTCCTCTGACTGCAAAAAAAAAAAGAAAAACTTTTAGTATTGTCTTTTTCTCTACTGTTACGATTAGGACGCTACTGCTATCTCATGCGTGGGAAGAGAGGCTTGGAACCTCTATAAATAACACCATTTAACTTCAGTTGTAGGTAAATATTTAGAGGGGATAATAGCGAGTAGGATTGTTGACCATTTGGATTCCTACAAGCTACTTGGGGACTCCAACATGGGTTTAGACGGCATAGCTCGTGTCTCACCATCATGCTCGAGTTTTTCTACGTCATGTTGAGTGAGTATGATAAGAGTAGGGCGATTGAGTAGAAGGCCTTTGATAAGGTACCTCACCGCCGGCTAATGGCCGAAGTGCGCGCGCTGGGTATTGGTGGGGAAGTAGGTAGGTGGATTGGAAACTGGCGAAAAATGCCACAAAGTTAATCCCTTTCGTTAGGCATATGGGCTACAATCGACGCTTACGTGACGCGGGTTCAAAGATGTCGATTTTAGAAGCATGTTTAGTTCAAATGATAACCCAACTCGCAACAATGGTTAGAAGTTGGATTTGAAACGATTTAGGACTAGTATATGTGGGAATTACTTTAACACGTTGATAGTTTAAGATTAAAACATAAGAAAACTCTGCAGGAGTTCGCTTGCACGGTGTCTCTGTGAGCAAGGTAAATATAGAGCTATTTATATATTCTCCACTTTCCTGTAAAATTTCCTTGGCTACTTTTCCAGGGTCAAGGTATTTTCTTCAACCTTTTTCCGTACCTGCCTCTGGCAGGGAGGGAGCGGAGGGTGGGGAGAGAGCCTTCTACTTTTCTATCCAGTTTTCTACTACTGCTAGGATAGTTGAAAGAAAAATAAACTTTTAATAACAGGAACAGTTCCTCGGTGGATCAGTTCAAGAAAAGGTTAGACCAAATCTTGCACACTATTTGAGTGTGTAGAAAATTTTCCGTGGCACCCGTTGCCATTGGTACCTCCTCGGTATGGGCCGCAAGGCCTTTTGAGGTACTTCTTTTCCTTGTAACTCCTTGTAACTCTCTCTCTCTCTCTCTCTCTCCTCTCTCTCTCTCTCTATATATATATATATATATATTATATATGTGTGTGTGTGTGTGTGTGTATCATATATATATATATATATAAGCTATTGGTGGTATGACTGATAAAACTCTGAAATATGCGCAATGATGAAGGGGCTAGTCTTTTCTGAAAGAATGTACAGTCACTAGCTTCCTGTCAGGTAGATGTACCCTCACAGCCTCGATTTAGAAGAGTTCCAGCTAGGCTAGAAGAGGATTGTGTTCCACCGGAAGGTAGCTATGCATCTGAAGATCATTACAGAAAGGCACATTATGAAGCTCTGTATCTCATTATAATACCCATAACTGAGAGTTTTAACGAAGTATAGTGCAAAATGTATTTCCAGTGTAAAGATTTGCTTCTCGAGGATGCAAAGGATAGACGTCCACAGCATAATTAGTGAGTGTAACTTCATTCTAGGGCTCAGACTTCCTTCCTGCAAGACTACATACTCATCTAACAACCTCTGTATGAACTTTGTGTTCACGAATCCCTTGAGCAGTTAATCCTACGTAATGTAGTTACACACGTGCAATCACTGACACCTGACCAGTAATTTCTTATCTCCTCTGTGATTACGTAAACAAAGTTAATTATAGTGATGCCTGCCTCCATTACGTGTTGTAGTGAACGCTCGTTTAGTAATATCGTGCGTATTAAATCTTATCTGAGTTCAAACACGATTCAGAGAAAGCTTAACCAATTGATGCTATTGCATGTACATAAAGAAAGGTACGATCAAATGGGCATAGTTGATGTTGAGTATGGAAATGTCCAGAGTCCTGAACATAGGTAATCCTTGTTTGGTAAATTTAACACATTGTGCTTTGTCAAGACCATAGTTCTGGTACGATCTAAGGTCACAGTGACTGAAAGGGCAGTGAAGCACGCTGATATTGACATGAAATCAGCTTAAGACCTAATACTTTTTGTCTAAATATATGCAATTTTCAAACTCCTCTAAAGTGTATAATTATAGTCAGTCGTGAGATGGAATAAGCCTTCAAACTACTTTTGGATATATGTATATATATGACACACACATGAAAGCAATATATATATATATATATATATATATATATATATATATATGACCATAAGGAACTTTCGTTTCTGTACAAGTGAAGCTAAAGACACTCTTTCGTGCTTTCTGCAGTAATATATACGGTCAGCAACTCTGGGTGAATTATAAAAAAGGTTCTGGCAGAACCCTAAATTTGATGTACAACAGGTCTTTTAGACTCTTACATAAATTACCCCCGTGATGCTCAGCTTCGCAAATGTTTGCTACCCGCAATGTTCCGAGCTTCCCGGAGGTAACAAGACGTGCTCAACACAGTCTAATGCAAAGAATTAAAAAGTCAACCAACCCGATCATCCAAGCTATCCATGAGTCCTGCCATTTATCCTCTAAGCTATGGACTTCTTGGTACGAAAACGTCTGTCTGTAGCTCCACTTAACTTCGACAGTGCAGTATTATTTCTAATCAATTGTATATATTTCTATCCTTAGTGTATGAACTGTCATTGTATTAATAATATTTGTCATATGGACTATAGTCTGCCAATAAACCTTTTCATTTTCATTTTCATATTAGTCCAGGCAATCTAGAGCAAAAATAGCTTCAACCTGCGCAAAATTGCTTCAGAAGCTTTCTAAACTGTTTCCAGCTCAGGAACCATTGCAGAATAACATATCCAAAATCCGACAAAATTGGACCCCGGGAACACCCCCAAAAATGATATTCAAAATGGCGGACTGCCAGTTTCCTACGAAATATAATAAATTTTAATTTCGCTTTGTAGAGAGAGTTATGACGTTTTTCTTGATTAGTAAAATGTTTTAAAACACATTTTCGTTTCTAAATTAACCTATATGACACTAAAAATTGTATTAGGCGGCTAGTATTAAACTATGACGTCACGTAATGTAAATAAAATATACTGTATGGAGTGTATGTGAGAATGGACATTGCTACATCTTTATAAACTTATATTATATACAACTCTTTAATTCCTACTACCCACTATCAAATCTGCGTATTTGTGCTTGTCATTTTCTTTAAAACTGTTATTATGTACTCCTTTTAAATACTGCAACACAGTTTATTAATTTGTGTTTTCTGTTTCAGACTGACTCGGTGTACGGCTGACTCGGTGTGCGTCCGCCTTCAAGAATGCAGACCCCTGAAGAATTGTGCGTGATTTGTAAGGAGAAATTGGACAGCGGACAGGAAGTGGTTCACATCTCGCAAAAAGGAGCAGATGGTATAAATGCATCCAGCCGCAGCCGTGGAAGCGATGTTGTTGCAACAGCTGGAATAAGTGTTCACGTTGTATGTAGGAAAAGGTTTACGGATAAAAAGACCATTGAAATAAAGAAGCGACAGACCGCAGCCGAGGCAATACCAAGGAAAAGTGCTCGTTTTCATGAATACGCATTTTCCAGTGCTACTCACTGTTTGTTTTGTGATACCTTTGTGGACTTTTTTTCCAAACACAAACCAAAATCAGAGCATGTCAAAATAAGAACTACAGAGTTCTCCGAAACCATAAAAAGGTGCTGTGAAAGCCGCTGCGATGAATGGTCGTTTAATGTAAAAGGCCGTCTGGAGTATTATCTTCGTGATCTTCCTGCTGCAGATTGTGTCTACCATCACACCTGCAGCGTAAATTTTCGAAGTGGAAAAAACATTCCTCGCGCATACTCCTCCGACGATCATGATTCGAAGAAAGGGAGACCAACTAATGAAGAGCAACACCAAGCATTCCTTCAGACCTGTGCTTACCTGGAAGAGAATGATGATGAACAACTGTTGATTGGAGACCTAATTTCCAAAATGGAGGAATATCTTCAAGGAAGTCAGAGCTCTGTCTACGAACGCAGGCACATGAAGAGAAAGCTTTTAGAACGTTACGGAGACAAGATCATAATATCAGGTGAAAGTGGGAAGGCAGATGTAGTAACACTACGAGAGACAGCTAATGAAATTCTTATAGATTATCACAAAAAGTCGAAAGAATGTGATATAGATATAGAGCTACAGAAGATTTACCTAGTAGAAGCTGCTGCAAAAATAATCAGAAGTGATATCAAGTCTGTCGACTCGCCTAGAAAATGTGTATCCATCTCCAAATGACATCACTGCAGAAAGTGCTCTTGATTACATTCCCAACAGTCTGAAATTGCTATTATCAAAAGCATTTGCGGGACAGGATGCTTCAAGAAAAATAGGTGCAATTGGGCAGAGCATTATGCAAGCAACCCGTCCTAGAGGATTACTATGTCCACTACAGATCGGTTTGTCGGTTCAGCTACACCACAACTTTAGGTCAAGGTACCTTATTGACGTTCTCCATCAGCTGGGTTACTGTTCGTCGTATGCAGAAGTAACAAGATTCGAAAGAAACGCGGCGCTGGCAAGTGGGTCTGGCTCTTTTACTGTTGATGAAAACACTGCAGTCCTTCTAGCAGCAGATAACGTCGATCATGATGTCTGCACTTTGGATGGGAAGAATACCTTTCATGGAATGGGTATGATTGCCGCAATAACTCCGAAGATCAAGATCCACCCTTCTATTCACAGGCGTAATGTTGGTGACAATGACATTAAGAAGATTGCAACCGTTGACATTAGGGAATATAGACACGCGAGAAGCATGTTGAGGGACATCTCATTCCGCGAACTTCCAGTACCCACTGCCACCATAAGTCGACTTAGTCTTCTCTGGCAGATATCTTCAGCAGAAAGATCAGGTCCAAGTTGGTCCGGAACAATGCAGGCAATTCACGGTGGATCAAGTGTCTCACATCCAGGTGTGGCGTCGATCACGTTCCTTCCCATCATAGATATGTCGCCAACTGACATGACCTGCATATTTTCGACATTACTATATTTGAGCAAGATAGCACGCGATCAAAAAGTCCCATGCATTATTACCTTTGATCAGCCTTTGTTCTGGAAAGCTTCCCAAATCATCAATGAACAGAGAGACCTGCAGGACATTGTTTTAATGCTGGGATCATTTCACACTCTGATGAATCTTTTGGGAGCAGTCGGTACTCTTATGAATGGTTCAGGATTGTCTGAAGTACTTCAAGAAATATACGGACCAAATGCCGTGCAACACATGATGTCTGGAAAAGCTGTTTCAAGAGCGATACGTGGTCATATGATAGTAGATGCAGCTCTTAGTACCTTACTAGTCGCAGACGTTTTCCCTCGTAATGAAGATGGAACTCCTCATGACCTCCATAAGGAAGCTTGTGACCTGCTCGACGATGTTATGACCGCCAAACAATCAGTTGAGGATGTGGAATCTTCGAATGCATTGTCTCAGATTGCTACCACTTTGGATGCGAAGAAAACTGACCTACAATCTACTTCGCAAACAAGTCAACTCTGGTTGGAATATCAGCGAATGATCAACATTGCACGTTCCTTGATAACAGCAGACAGAACCGGCTCGTGGGATTTGCACTTGCAAGCTATGCTGGAGACCATCCCCATAATTGCAGCAGCCGGACATCACAATTACCTGAAATCGATATACCTGTACCTGCAGAAAATGTTAAGTTTGCCTTCTGAAAATCCAGCCGTTAACAAAATGTTCCAGGAAGGTAAGTTTGTGGTAAGAAGAAGCGACAGATTATGGGCCGGACTCGGCACAGACCTGGTGATAGAACAAGTACTAATGCGTTCCCTGAAAAGCAGAGGCGGACTGACACGCGGAAGTGGATTTACAGACATCCAAAGGACAACGTGGCTCTTTTCTATGCCTCTGTGTTCCACTTATAACTTAGCAATGCAGGAATACACCAGAGTTTTGTTGGAAAGTAGTGAACAGCACAAGGAAATGAGGGGAAGTAGACAAATCAGGGACAGTAATGACATGAAGAAAGTACTTGAACGTCTGGAATCCTTATCCCCATTCCATTCTACCTCGGGTCTCTGCAACATTGTAACAGGGCTAACTGCTGATCCTGGAGTTAACGTTCATCAATTGCATTCAATCGGTACGAACATTGTCGTAAAAATGATTGGGAAACAAGCCTTTACATATTCTGCCAAAAGATCTGACAAAGTGAAAACACTAGGATCTGCTTCTGCCGTTGTGATCACTGATGCTTCAGATATAGAAGTAGATCCTGCACTACTGTTTCAGAGAATGATGACTGTTGCCACTGGCGGAGACATGAATCTTGAAGATGTCATGTGTTACGAACTGTGTGCATATCCTCCTGCATTGTTCGAATCACGAAGTATCTTGAGGAAACCCGATAAGTCTCAGCTAGCTCATGCAATAATCAAATACACTGACACTTTACGCATGGAAGAAGTTCAAGAAATTCAGTGCACAGACCAGTACGTTTTGGATCATTGTTTTTGATGGCTACAGCAGCTCTCCTACGATCAAGGACATGACCCACAGAAGACGCAGCACCAAGACAAGCAGAAATGTGAATCTCAGTCCAAGCATGAAGTTTGTTGGCCAGAAGGAACACTTCTTGGCTAATGAAAACAACAAGCAAGCATTTATTTCCCTCGTAGGTGAGATGTTGAAGAAGCACGGGTGTACTGTTCACAACGCAGATGGGGATGCTGATGTGGACATCGTTCGTGCAGCAGTTTCCTCATCAGAAAATGCAACTACAACAGTAATAGGGGAAGACACCGACTTGCTGATTCTCCTTCTGTACCATGCCAAGGACAGTGGTTTCAAGTTGTACTATCGCAGCGATATAAGACGGGGACCATCTCCTAATCCTGTGTATGATATTCTCAGCATTCAATCATTGTTAGGCAATGACATCTGCAAGTATCTCCTGTTTGTGCATGCTTTCACGGGCTGTGATAGCACATCCAGAATTTTTTCGATCGGTAAAGCCAAAGCATTCGACACACTGATGAAGGTGGCTGAACTCCGTTCAGTTGCAAATACATTCTGTTCTGATTGTTGCCAACACTCTGACATTGAAGCCGCTGGAAGAAAGGCAATGCTTCTGTTGTATGGCTGCAAAACACTTGAATCCACTAACGCACTACGTCATCGAATGTTAGTTGAAAAGGTAGCTACAGCTAAATCTTTTGTTACACCCGAACGTTTGCCACCTACCGATGCGTCCACAAAGTACCACAGCTTTCGCACATACTTTCAAATACTAATCTGGAAGTCTACAGAAGAGAAGATCGATGCAGAACAGTGGGGTTGGTATGTAAAGAATAATTCCTACTACCCTACAGCCTGCGACAAGCCACCAGCTCCAAATTATCTACTCAACATGATCCGCTGCTCCTGCAAGACGAAATGTGCTACTTCAAGATGTGGATGCAAGCGTAATGGAATGCCCTGTTCAGCCGCTTGTGGCGAGTGCCAAATCAGTGGTTGCGATAACAACCCAAGTACCGGTAATCTATCCGATGATAGTGATGAAGAGGATTAATTTCTGTATGTTTGTGACCAGGTATCACTTCTTCTGTAATGAACATAACTTGAAACTGGGAAAAAAATAATTGTTGTATTATTGATTATAAAAATCTGTAAAAAGCTATATAACATTATATTTGCGTAATAACTGGTTGTGTTGTATATTGTTGAATTATTTAAAACATTACAACTGAAAGAAAAAGCATCAAATGTATCTCTATAAATAAAAGCGTAAATTATATATATTTTTTTTTCGTAGGAAACATCCAGTCCGCCATTTTGAATTTCATTTTTGGGGGTGTTCCCGGGGTCCAATTTTGTCGGATTTTGGATATGTTATTCGGCAATGGTTCCTGAGCTGGAAACAGTTTAGAAAGCTTCTGAAGCAATTTTGCCCAGGTCTAACTACAAATTGCCTGGACTATATATATTAATATAATCTTGTTTCATGTTTCATGATTATGCTAAGAAACTAGTCTGTGGGGGGGGAGTTATGTTGCTCAACATAATACTTAAATAATATTGAAAAATCGGTTGTGATACCCATTACAATAAGGAAAGCAATAAGAGAGAACTTTATAAATTGTTTCGTAATATATACGATGCATGCAGGAAGGAGGGGCCAATCGCGAGTCTTCTGGACTACTGAAATTACACCTTTTTGAAAAGACTGTGTAGTGTGTAAGATGCATGCGTGTGTAGTAAGGAATATAGTGAAAAAGCGCGTGTTTGAGAGTGTGCTGGACTGCTCACAGGGTAGACGAGACATGTAAAAAGGCCAGGTGAGGATGACAGTGATGTGAGAAACAGGGTTCGGACACTTCCTGTCTTCTGTTTGAATGCCACATACAAACTCCTTATATATATATATATATATATATATATAATGAGATCGATGTACAGTTCCCTCGAAAGATCTGTTAAATAATTTTAAATTATATGTTAAGGCTCACTTACGTCATTGCAGAATCTAAGATCGCATGATGATACTTTTACGTTTTCAATACAGTTGGAAAAGCGTATGTTGCATACTATACGTACATATATTAGGATTGAAAGTATTTTTGTGGCCATTTGTACAGAAAATAATGCTTTTTATACGAGATCTGATATCATAAAGCATTAATTATAACATTTTAAACGTTGTGTAACGGTACGCTTCAATTTGTAAAGACATGTTTGGTACAGCTAGTAACAAAAACAATAAGCATGAACATTCTGTGTGATTGATGTAAATACTGAGACTTGTCTGGCATGAAAGAAAAGTGAAAACAAACGCGTTTATTATGAGAGTTATGAGGAATTGTGAACAGTCGATAAATAAGAGAAATGCTAATTAAAGTAATGTGAATGGACGCTATGACTGCAACTAGAAAGGTTCTTCATGAAAAATCTCTCAAGTTTCAGTACCTATCTCCCACTGAATCTATTTAAAAATGACAATCCACACAAACTCGACATCCCGTTTTCTTTAATTGCATCTACTGAGAAAGTTTTTTACCGAACCTACTTACTTGGATGTTATATATATATATATATATAATAACAGATAATAATAATAATAATAATAAGAAGAAGATTAGTAGCAACTAATAGTCATTAAAAGAAAGTTAAACTTAGCTACTAGTCTGAAAACAGTTACTGAGAAAATGTAGGAGGGGACAATCGCGAATCTCCGAGACTACTGAAATTACACCTTTTTTGAAAAGACTGTGTAGTGTGTAAGATGCATGCGTGTGTAGTAAGGAATATAGTGAGAAGCGCGTATTTGAGAGTATGCTGGGCTGCTCACAGGGTAGACGTGACATGTAAAAAGGCCAGATGAAGAGGACAGTGATGGGAGAAACAGGGTTCAGACACTTCCTGCCTTCTGTTGGAATGGCACATACAAACTCCTTATATATATATATATATATATATATATATATATATATATATATACACATTGTGTAGTGCTGTGGGAAAGGCGTTCCCTTACTTTTTTTTGGTAGACGGAACGGCGTTCCCTCACTATTTCAAATAAATCCGAACTTACAAATCTCTAACGTCATGAAATTTTAATTCCCACCCCTAGAAGAAATATAAGAATCATTAACTGTTTCATTTCTTTTAGCTTCGACTGAGGCAATGCTAGCCTATAAAGATCTGATGAAACAGTCACCACGGCGTACCAGTTGTTAACTTTTTTTTTAGTTAATCATTCCAGTTGTTAGCTATTTTTATTGATCGTACTGGATGTCATATATCTAATGACACTGGAAATACTGCATCTTCAACCTTGGAATATATCCTAATATCCAGTGCATATGACCTCAAAATATCCCTGAAATTGGTCAGATTTCAAAAGATTTCCCGGGGGCTTACAGTGCCCCCGGACCCCCGCGCTCGCTATTGTCCCCCCCCGCATCTGAGTAACACTTTCAAAATGCGTTCCCTCACTTCTTTATTTAGCACTTCACCACTGTATAATATACATATATATATATATATATATATATATATATATATATATATATACTATATATTTAAATTGAACTCGTGTAAATATGTATGGCGGTTATTATGAGTCAGAAGTTATAATGAGATCGATGTACAGTTCTCTCGAATGATCTGTTAAATAATTTTAAATTAAATGTTAGGGCTCACGTCATTGCGGAAACTAAGATCGCATGATGATACTTTTACGTTTTTAATACAGGTGAAAAGGCGTATGTTGCATACTATACGTACATATATTAGGATTGAAAGTATTTTTGTGGCCATTTGTACAGAAAATAATGCTTTTTATACGAGATCTGATATCATAATGCATTAATTATAACATTTTAAACGTTGTGTAACGGTAGGCTTCAGTCTGTAAAGACATGATTGGTACAGCTAATGACAAAAACAATAAGCATGAACATTCTGTGTGATTGATGTAAACAGTGGCCTGACTGGTGTGAAAACAAATACGTTTATTATGAGAATTATGAGGAATTGTGAACAGCCGTTAAATTAGAGAAATGATAATTAAAGTAATGTGAATAGTCCTAACTATAACTACAAGTAGAAAGGTTCTTAATGAAAAATCTCTCAACTTTCAGTACCTATTTCCCGCTGCATCTATTTAAAAATGACAACCCACACAAATTCGACATCCCGTTTTCTTTAATTGCATCTAATAAGAAATTTTTTTACCCGAACCTACTTATTTGGATGTTATATATATATATATATATATATATATATATATATATATATATATATATATGATAATAATAATAGCAAGATTAGTATCAACTAATAGTCTTTAGAAGAAAGTTAAACTTAACAACTAACCTGAAAACAATTACTGAGAGAAATATATAGCAAGATTGGGGGTATAGTTGCCAGATGCTTTTATTACGAAGGGAATTGAAATCAATATATTTAATTTAAATACTCTTAACACGTGTACATATATATATGTAATAATAACAATAAATTAATATTAGTAATAATATTTAAGTGGATGTTTAGAGGAGGAAAACAACTTTGGTGATTTAGTTTAAAGCATCGTTACGCAACTTGATGTTCTTTTTAACACATGTAATTTTATAACGAAATTTGATGAACGGTAAAATTATTAGTTCATATACCAGAAGATAGCATGTGAAAGTGAATGTAATGGTATATAGCGATGTAAATAACAGAAAACTACATATTTAAAAGTAAATAAACAAATATGCGTGTACTATATGTATATATTGTATTTGAAGGTCATCTCGTTTGAAAATAAGCCAGTTTCCCTTAAAAAAGAGAGAAATTAATTTATTTAAATTAAAAATAATAAATATTCATTTTATTTTTCATAATACAGATCTTAAAAAAAGAACTTGTATTCAGTTTAAAATATGATCACTCTGATTTTCATTTATGTATTGTTCGCAATTTGTTAACATTTGAAAATTCGATGTGCTGATGCACATTCTCGTATTCGTTTCCATTTCTACTGTCTTCTAACTTGCCTGAACAGAAAGTACTCGAATGTATATATGTTTTTTCATGTTTGTTCTTGTTTGCCTCATGAAAGAGCTTATTTGAAGGAGGAAGGCCAGGATCAAGCCTTTCTTAAATTTTTTAGAAGGAAGGTGAAGACGAATCATTTTTAAAATTTAATTTTTAAATTTAATTTTTTAAATTTATTTTTTAAATTTATTTTTAAATTTATTTTTAATTCCCCCCCCCCCCTTTTTTCCCCCTTTTTTTTCCCCCTTTTCCCCCCCTTTTATTTTTTTATTTTTTTTTTTAAGGACCATGAAGGACCATGAAGGACACCTCATAAAGGAGGGACCGCCATGAAGGACGGTGAGGGGGGGAAATTTTCAAATTGATCCATTGCTGTCTCACATTTTGCCACTATACTACTAAGCCTAAGTTAAATTACTTAAAGGCAACTTAAACAGTAAAGAAATAAGTTAATTATGGGCTATATATAATCTGTTACAAAGAGCTTAGTATTTATTAGCTTTGCAAATGTCTTTGAGGTTTTCAAAGCCTCACTCTAACATGTTTGAAAATCATCCCTATTTAGTTTTTTAGTGACTGACAATGGCGGTTTCAATCATTCCAACTTTTTTAAAGTATTATCTTCTAATATTTATCTCATCTTAACTTCATTATGTAATAAAAACTCCGCCTGGGAGTGGGCAAGCCAGCCCAAGTCTCAGCCGGTCCCAAGCCCGGAGAAAGGAGGAGGGTTGGCGGCAGGAAGGGCATCCGGCCGTAAAACTTTTGCCAAAACCTTATGAATGAATTATAATAAGAGGAACAACAAAAGTAACGGAAATCTCCAAGAAGGCACAGGAAAAGAGATTGAGATGGTATGGGCATTGGGCATGTCCAGAGGAGGGAGGAGGAGTATGTGGGACGACGGATGCTGAGGATGGAAATTCCAGACACGAGAAGAAGAGGTAGACCTAAGATGAGGTGGCGGGATAGACTGAAGAAAGATAGTGATAACTTGATAAGGGACTGGAGGAAGAGGTGGCTCAAAACAGAAGTAAATGAAGAAGAAGGATCTGCAACAGCGACCCCACATAGAAGTGGGCTAATAAGGCTGCGGAAGAAGAAGAAGAAGAAAATAACAAAGTTATGATACTTTGAAACAATACCATTTTTAGCGACATTTAGCGACAGTTTGAGATATATCTAGCGAGATCTGCCAATAATTTTAGCAATTATTGGTATATCTAGCGACATTTGGCAACTCCTTAGTTGCCACACCGTTCAACGTTCAATTACTCCATTACTGACCAGATCTGGTCAGTTTGTGTTTTGTTGGTGAGGCGTAAAGATGGATAGTTGTGACATGTCAGTTACTGTGTTTTTTGATAAGTTTCACTCTAAGGATAAGGGGCTATTCAAATTTTGTGTTGAACATAAATTACTATTGAGCGATTTAAAATGTCGTTTTTGCCAGAACAAATTTAGAATTGATTACAAAAAGCATAGTTTCCGTTGTGATAAGACCTTAGACAAAACTTTGCGTAATAAAGTGGTGCAAACAGCTATATATCATTTTGAAAATATTAGAAAATAACAAAGTTATGACACTATGAAGATGTTACTAGGCCTATCATAGTTTACACGATTTGGATGTTTTCCGTTTCATGTACTGTTTCCGATTTTGTTGAAAATAAGATATTTAATGTAGGTCAACCGGATGCCCGGTTAGGTTAACTGTACGCCCATGACTATTGGTTAGGTTAAGTTGTGATATTTTCGTTAAAACTAACGAAAATTTCACGACTTAACCTAACCAATCATCAAAGGCGTACAGTTGACCTAACCGGGCATTCAGTTGACCTAACCGGGCATTCAGTTAACCTACATTAAATATCTTATTTTCAACAAAATCGGAAACAGTACATGAAACGGAAAACATCCAAATCGTGTAAGGTATGATAGGCCTAGTAACATCTTCATAGTGTCATAACTTTGTTATTTTCTCATATTTTCAAAATTATACATAGCTGCTTGCACCATTTTTTCTGCTCTATCGATTGATATATGTTTCGTTACTATAGCATGTCTCATGGCAATGCGGGTGTCTTGTAAAGTTTTATCGTGGTGTGTCCTAGCACAGGTGGCAGGTGTCGTCTGTGGAGTTGTCTAGTCTGTGTTTATATGTCTGTAAGTTGGGGTGATGTTCACATCGGAATCGTGCTAAGTTAACTCGATCCGATCTGCTCAGGCTGGTCTCTGACCTGTCAATGGGTGGCGGCTTCGCACCTAGGACCGCATTCGGATTGCGTCGTGTCAGTGCGTTGTAGATTAGGTGTGTGTGTGTGTGTGTGTGTGTGTGTGTTTTCTGTACTGTGTGATGTCTGTGGGGCGTAGTATGGAATGGAGTATTTGGTTATAATGTCTCTCTGGTGTTACCTTAATGGTGCGAGGTGTTGGTGTATGATTGTACATGTAGTGGCAAGGGTGTTCTGGGTTAGTTGTCGCTGCTGCCATGACTTGTGTTCCCCTTATGTTTAAATGTTCCCTAACTTTCAGTATTTTTGTTTCTGTATGCAGGTGTTCTATTGGTGTTGTTTGAGTACATCCTGTAATGATACGAAGTGCGTTATTTTGTATTGTCTGTAAGGTGTTTATGTGTGTGTTTGAGATAATAGGTGCGCAGCAAGGGCTAGCATAGTGCATAACTGAGCGAATATATTGTTTGTATATGAGTGATGTTGTTTCCTGCTAGTGTCCAAAGTTTGTGCCTGTTAGTACCGTAAGCGTGTTAAGTCTTGACGTACATTTGTTTTTAATGTCCTGAATGTGGTTTGCAAAAGATAATGATGAGTTGTATGTGGACCCACCTATTTTGGTCCTGTGAGTGTTTGTAATTTTGGTGTTGTTTAGTATAAGCTGTGGAGTTATCTGGTGTTCTTTTGTTTTGCTTGTTAGCAAGGTGATGGTTGATTTTGTGTGAGCTACTTTGAGTCTATTGTGTGTGAGCCCGTCTTGTATACTGTTTATGTATGTTTGTAGGTTATTTGTAGCGGTGTCGATGTTGTTGTGGGTGGATGTTAGTGATGTCATCTGCATATGATGATAAGGTAAGCTTTTTATCTATGGGTGTTGGAATGTCATGCATGTATAAGTTGAAGAGTGTTGGTGAGAGAACAGAGCCTTGAGGGACCCCGTTCGGAAAAAGCTTGTTTTTGGATGACGCCATTAAATGTGACATGCGAGTATCTTCCTGAAAAATAGTTGCTCAGCCACCTTTTGGTGTTATTGTGCATGTTCGTGTTGAGTATTTTGTTTATGAGAGGGAAGCGTGGGATAGCATCAAATGTTTTACTAATGTCTATTGTTGCTAATAGTGTACGTTGAGTTGGTCGTTTGTAGTTGATGCCATCCATGATGTGCTGCGTGAGGTTAGTGAGTAATGTCGTGGTTGAGTGGTGAGGTCTGAATCCATGTTGAGTAAAGATTAGTCTTTCTTTTACTTTGGAAGGTGTGCATAGTAAAGTAATGGGTCTATAGGAAGCTGGTTCTGTTGGATTTTTGTTTGGTTTGAGTAGTGTAATAATTTTACCTTGTTTCCATATGGTAGGAATAATACAGTGTTGGTTGTTGTTGTTGTTGTTTAGCCGATCAGCCCACCCTGATCGAGCAAGCCGGCGGCACGCAGGTAACCGATCGCCCTCTCCGGAGTGGACCAGAGGTTCAGCGCACTCGTGATGTTGTGTTGTGTTCGTTGTTGTGCTAGAGCGGTACAGTCCGTCATAATGTGTTCAATTGTTTGTGGTGTGTCTTGGCACAGGTGGCAGGTGTCGTCTATGGAGTTGTCTAGTCTGTGTTTATATGTCCATAAGTTGGGGTGATGTCCACATCGGAATCGTGCTAAGTTAACTCGATCCGATCTGCTCAGGCTGATCTCTGACCTGTTAATGGCGGCGGCTTCGCACCTAGGACCGCATTCGGACCGAGTCGTGTCAGTGCTTTGTGGGTTAGGTGTGTGTGTATGTGTTTTCTGTACTGTGTGATGTCTGTGGGGCGTGGTATGGAATGGAGTATTTGGTTATAATGTCTCTCTGGTGTTACCTTAATGGTGCGAGGTGTTGGTGCATGATTGTACATGTAGTGGCAAGGGTGTTGTGGGTTAGTTGTCGCTGCTGCCATGAATTGTGTTCCCCTCATGTCTAAATGTTTCCTAACTTTTAGTATTTTTGTTTCTGTGTGCAGGTGTTCTATTGGTGTTGTTTGAGTGCATCCTGTAATGATACGAAGTGCGTTGTTTTGTATTGTTTGTAAGGTGTTTATGTGTGTGTTTGAGATAATGGGTGCCCAGCATGGGCTAGCATAGTCCATAACTGAGCGAATATATTGTTTGTAGATGAGTGATGTTGTTTCGTGCTGATGTCCAAAGTTTGTGCCTGTTTGTACCCTAAGCGTGTTAAGTCTTGACGTACATTTGTTTTTAATGTCCTGAATGTGGTTTGCAAAAGATAATGATGTGTTGTATGTGACACCTAGTATTTTGGTTCTGTGAGTGTGTGGAATGTTGATGTTGTTTAGTGTAAGTTGTGGAATTACCTGGTGTTCTTTTGTGTTGCTTGTAAGCAAGGTGATGGTTGATTTTGTGGGCGCTACTTTGAGTCTATTTTGTGTGAGCCAGTCTTGTATACTGTTTATGTATGTTTGTAGGTTATTTGTAGCGGTGTCGATGTTGTTGTGGGTGGATGTTAGAGTGATATCATCTGCATATGATGATAAGGTAAGCTTGTTATCTATGGGTGTTGGAATGTCATGCATGTATAAGTTGAAGAGTGTTGGTGAGAGAACAGAGCCTTGAGGGACCCCGTTCGGAAAAAGCTTGTTTTTGGATGACTTGCCATTAAATGTGACATGTGAGTATCTTCCTGAGAGATAGTTGCTCAGCCACCTTTTGGTGTTATTGTGCATGTTTGTGAGTATTTTGTTTATGAGAGGGAAGCGTGGGATAGCATCAAATGCTTTACTAATGTCTATTGTTGCTAATAGTGTACGTTGAGCTGGTCTTCTAGAGTTGATGCCATCCATGATGTGCTGCGTCAGGTTAGTGAGTAATGTCGTGGTTGAGTGGTGAGGTCTGAATCCATGTTGAGTAGGCGATAGTGGTATGTGTGGGTTGGTGATTTGTAAGATTAGTCTTTCTGTTACTTTGGAAGGTGTGCATAGTAAAGTAATGGGTCTATAGGAAGCTGGTTCTGTTGGATTTTTGTTTGGTTTGAGTAGTGTAATAATTTTACCTTGTTTCCATATGTCAGGAATAATACAGTGTTGGTATGAATATGTGCTGATATTTGTGAGAGCTAGTATTCCTTGTGGGCCCAAGTGTTTAAGGTGTATGTTAGATATGTTGTCTGGTCCAGTAGCCTTCGAATTTTTAATGTTTTTGATGATCTTGGTGGTCTGGTCTGTATTGAAGGGTGTAATGGTCGTGTCGAGTCTGTAGGTTTTCTTGTGTCTGGCTGTTTGTTTGTCTGCGTGTTTCTGGTTGTTGTCTCTGTTTAAGTGACTTATCTTTGCGTAGTGATTAACTAGAATGTTAGCTTGTTGTGTGTATGTTGGGATATTATTTTGGCTGCGACAGATAGCCGCGTGTGAGGTGTGAATGCCGCTGTTAGAGTGGGTAATGCTGTTTATAGTCTTGTATAGCCTGTATGTATCTGTGGAGTGGTTTAGTGTTGTTATGAATTCCCTGAATGTTTCTGTTTGTTTTTCTTTGAGTTTGTTGTTTATTTTTGTGTTGAGCTGTTGTATCTGCTGCTTTATGGCTTCTGTGTGTGGTGTTTGTGTGTTATGTTTGAGGTTGTTACGTTGCCTTATGAGGTGGGCTATTTCTCTAGTGTAATTTGGGTTGTATTTCCTAATGTTGCCCTTGGGTATGTATTTGTTTGCATTATTGATAATCTGATTAAATGTCTTGAGTGTTGTATCGATGTTTATGATGGGTGTGCTGTTTAATGTGGTGAATTGTTCCTCAGTCTGTATTTTGAACTGTTCCCAATCAGCTTTCTTGTAATTTCTGTAAGTGTGCCTAAGGCTGTTGGGGCAGAGTGTAGAATGTGTTGTAATGATGATGGGCAGGTGGTCTGATGACAGTTGTTTTTCTGTTCTCCATTGTGTATGTGTTGCTAGTGAGGGGGAACAGAACGTTATGTCTGGGGAGGAGTTTGAGTATCCTGCTTGATGTGGTATGTGTGTATGTTCTTCTGTATTGTTAAGAATGAAGAGGCTGTTTAGTTGTGTGGCTATGTTGGCGCCTCTGGTGTTGTTTTGGTTGTGCAGGTACCAACTAGTGTCTTTGGCGTTGAAGTCTCCTCCTAAGATGACATTAGTGAGAGAGGCAAGATTGTGTAACTGTGGATTGTAATTGGCTGGCACCTGAGGTGAACTATCTGGTGGGATGTAAATGTTGATTAGTGTGGTGTTGTGTTTTGCGCGTGTTTTAATGTTAACTGCCTGTATTTCTATCGTGTTATCTGCTTGGATTGTGTTTGTAATGTTTTGGGTAGCATCAGTGTAGCTAATGCTTTTACGTATGTAAGTGATGAGTCCACCCCCGTTACCCCCAGTACGATCTTGACGGATCGCCGTGAAGTCAGGGATGGTGGGTGTTTTGTGTGTGCGTTTTAGTTTTGTTTCTTGTATAAGTGCTATGTGAATGTTTTGTTTGTGTACGAATTCCCTAAGCTGCATGATTTTGTTTGTGAGGCCATCTACGTTGTACTGTAATATGTTAATATTATACTTCTGTATGTGTCTCATGGTGCTATTGTGTCTATGTCTTTGTGTATGGTGACATGTGTAAGTTGTAGTGGGGCCTGGATTAGTCTTAATGTCGCCAGAGAGTAAGAGTAGTTCGGGGAGCACGCAATTGTTCCCTGTAATTGAAAAAATAGCACGCTGAGAATAGGTCCGGCCCCGGGAGCCGATCGGCACTCTGACCGTGCCACGCAACAGGCCGTCGACTGCCAGTCTGGCCAACCGTAGACAGCCCGCTGCACGGAGATTTGAGGAAGTTTGGCCACCAGCGCGTTGATGTTTTGGTTTGACGTCGCCGCTTCGCGTTGACGTGTCCTGCGCTGGAGGATGCAGCCACTGTTTAGAAGCTTGGTATGAATATGTGCTGATGTTTGTGAGAGCTAGTATTCCCTGTGGGCTCAAGTGTTTAAGGTGTATGTTAGATATGTTGTCTGGTCCAGTAGCCTTCGAATTCGTAATGTTTTTGATGATCTTGGTGGTGTGGTCTGTATTGAAGGGTGTAATGGTCGTGTCGAGTCTGTAGGTTTTCTTGTGTCTGGTTGTTTGTCTGTCTGCGTTGGGATATTATTTTGGCTGCGACAGATAGCCGCGTGTGAGGTGTGAATGCCGCTGTTAGAGTGGGTAATGCTGTTTATAGTCTTGTATAGCCTGGACGTATCTGTGGAGTGGTTTAGTGTTTTTATGAATTCCCTAAATGTTTCTGTTTGTTTTTCTCTAAGTTTGTTGTTTATTTCTGTGTTGAGCTGCTGTATCTGCTGTTTTATGGTTTCTGTGTGTGGTGTTTGTGTGTTATGTTTGAGGTTGTCACGTTGCCTTATGAGGTGGGTTATTTCTCTAGTGTAATTTGGGTTGTATTTCTTAATGTTGCCCTTGGGTATGTATTTGTTTGCATTATTGATGATCTGATTAAATATCTTGAGTGTTGTATTGATGTTTATGATGGGTGTGCTGTTTAATGTGGTGAAATGTTCCTCAGTCTGTATTTTGAACTGTTCCCAATCAGCTTTCTTGTAATTTCTGTAAATGTGCCTAAGGTTGTTGGGGTAGAGTGTAGAACGTGTTGTAATAATGTTGGGCAGGTGGTCTGATGACAGTTGTTTTTCTGTTCTCCAGTGTGTATGTGTTGCGAGTGAGGGGGAACAGAATGTTATGTCTCGGGAGAAGTTTGAGTATCCTGCTTGATGTGGTATGTGTGTATGTTCTGTATTGTTAAGAATGAAGAGGCTGTTTAGTTGTGTGGCTATGTTGACGCCTCTGGTGTTGCTTTGGTTGTGCAGGTACCAACTAGTGTCTTTAGCGTTGAAGTCTCCTCCTAAGATGACAAAAAATGTGGAACACTTCACGATTTTGCGTGTCATCCTTGCGCAGGGACATGAACTAACTATAAAAAAGGCAGTCGTTTCTGTCTGTAGACACCATGTATTTACTATTAAGCGATTCTGAACATAGAAATAAATGCGCTTTGCTTTGTTTCAACTTTTTACTCTAGCGCCTTCATCATTCTTTGTTATATTGTGGATTATTAGCTGAATTAGGAGTGTGGCCAGTCAGAAAAAATTGGATACAAGAAGATAATGCTAATGAACAATATATTAAACTCCAATGAAGATAGATTAATTAAAATGATAACCGAAGATCAGTTGAAAAATCCATACCCAGGATGTTGGGCAGAGGAAGTGGCAGAAATGTGTAAATTATATAAAGTAACATCAGAGGACTTGAAAATGATGAAAAAAAGTGAATTAAAGAAAAATGTACGCCAAAAAAATTAATGAATATTTACAGGAAGAACTAATAAAGAAGAAAACTAAAATGAAAAAACTAAGATTCATTGATGAATTTAAATGAAAATCATGTATTGAAAATATGAAAGAAAAGGATATGAAGATTATAATGGAAATCCGATTAAATATGGTAGAGGTGAAAGAAAACTATAAAGGAAAATATAAGGACATGAAGTGTGAAACATGCAGGAGAGAGAATGACACGACAGAACACTTGTTTCATTGTAAAAAACTAAGAAACATAGTGGGGGAAATGATGGGAGTAGAGAATATAAAAAACCAGGAAGTATCAAAAATTATATTGTAAAAATAATGGAAATTAGAAGAAGACTCTGCTGACAGTAAAGGTTTAAGTACATATTAGGAGATACAGTGTAGAGGCTCTGCACCGGAAACGTGTGCTGATCCGCAGGATCAAGTGAGCAATTTCTGGAACCTGGAACCTTAAGATTTTCATTGCTGCGTTTTTTTTCGCTAGTTTTATTGACCAAATAATTGACCCCCCCAATTACTGAGGGTTCAATTATTTGGTCAATAAAACTGTAGAAAAGAGTGCAGCAATGAAAATCTTGAGCTTCACATCCGAACCACTTGTATGAAGATTGTGAAGCTTAAGAGTTTCATGGCTGCGTTCTTTTCTATAGTTTTATTGACCGAAAACTACAGTATTGACTCACCAGTTTAGCTAAATGGGCCCGTGTGGCCCAATTTTGCTAGTGATTATAATAACAATAACTGTATTTCCAGTTTTTCCACTGTTAGTTCGTTTGTGTAGCAGTCATAATTTGAACGTGACTTATACTCGTATATTATGTATTGAGGGCTAAATTATGCAAAACAAATCGTCCAGTAACTGACAGTATTATTTATATTATTGTATTATTGTAACATAACGGAAATTGTAGTATTGTATTATGTAATATCAAACAAATTATAAAATTATAATATTTATTTTATAAATAAATTTATAAATGTAAATAAATAAAAAATAAGTATATATGAATTAATGACGTCACAGTGATTTTAATTCGTTGTTTAATTTTCAACAATTATTTCATTTATGTATTTGAAATTAATTAATAATTCTTATTCATAATTTACAAGCAGAGCCTTCAGCTCCCTACCCTACGGGAGGGGCTTATGCTTCGCAAACTCGCCTATGGCGAGGGCACGTTATCGTTACCCCTTTGGGGGGAGGTAATTCTCCCTCTCCCTCCAAAACCCCATCACCCCCTTTATGCAACTCGGGGAGGGCTAACCCCACCCCCTTGTTGCATACCCCCACTCGCACCCTCTCCCCCATTACCCCCACCCCTCTCACCCATTAACTCCCCCCCTCCCCCATTACCCCAACCCCCTCTTTGTTTTGTTGGTTGAAACATCGTAGGTCATTTTTTTTTAAACAGGAAATGGAAGGAATTGTAGGTGTTTTTTGATAGTTTAAAGGATATATTATTAATCACAACTATCAATGAAGTGATCTTTTAGCTTTCATTGAGAGCCCAGTAAAGCCTAAAGTTTTAACTAAAATAAATCCTACAATTTCACAATTATTTATTTTATGTTAAAATTAGATATTGTAAAAACAAAAAAGAATTGTAACGTAAACTTTTATCTATTTTGTAAATAAATAAAGAATTATTCATTTATTCAACGAAAACAATGAAAGAGAACAAAAGTATTCCTATATAATCCCAACACTCTATATATATATATATATATATATATATATTATATTCCATTTGCATAAAACAAGTTGTTAACGCAGCCACGCAGAAAATACAACATTCTACATTCATTAGAAGAGAAGATTTTACTCTAGACGAGAAACTTTAAAATATATAAACATTGGGTTGGGTTGATTTACGGGTACATGAGAGACCCCCTCACGTTATCCTTTACTCGTTTATCAAATCGCGAAGATAAACCAAACTGGTGTTAAAATAAACTGTAAAAACCGAATATCAAAATAAATAAACGAACAAACTCCAGAAATAACGAAAAAAAATAAATAAAAAAATTGTGTTCGATATTTGAATCCTTCAGTGAATCGAAGTGAGATTTCGGATTTCTGGCAAAGATTCCTGAATCCTTCCTGATCTTTTTCTCGTGTTGAATATTCTGTTTGTGATTTTTCCACGATCACGTCTCTATAAAAGAAGAAAAATGGATAGTAAAAGAGAGAGAGAGAGAGAGAGAGAGCAGAATGAAAAATAACGATTGAACGTCCAACTACTCAAACTAAATAAATCTGCGTTAACGACCGTGGGAGCTCAGTGGGAAACGCCGTTTCCCTGAAAACGAAGTGAAGACAGTGGGGTCGGGGGCTCGACTCCCAATGATACTATTAATAATAATCTAGGAATTAGCATTATTTTGGCCTGAGCGTTGTGCCAGATTTGTATTACTAAATAAATGCGCGTAATAAGTATATAGAGTGAACGAGGTTTAAGTGTTACGAGGTTATAATGTTTGAAAGAAAAAGAAATCTGCTTAAGCCGGCCGCGCGCAAGATCGTCTTACGACTGACGACTGACGACTTGGGTCGTGACGACTCGAGTTGCGTGTGATTTTACATTGACAGAATGGGAGCCCCACACACTGTCATTGTAAATTCACACGCGACTCGAGTCGTCAGTCGTGAGTCGCGAGACGATCCTTTGCGCGGCCGGCCTTAAAATTGGTACTTAAAATAATTAAAATGCATTTAAAAGGTTGGATCACTTTAACATATTGCTTCCCAAAGCATTCGGGAAGCAATATGTTAAAGTGATCCCTCCTGGGAAGCAATATGTTAAAGTGATTAACACTGGGAAGCAATATGTTAAAAAGAGAAAGGTTGGTTTGTTAGAAATAGGTTGATAATCTAGGCTAACAAAGGAAAATATCACGACATAACCTAACCAGTCGTCAAGGGCGTACAGTTGACCTAACGATTGGTTAGGTTAGGTCGTGATATTTTCGTTAGTTAGCCTTATAAGGCTAACTAAAGAAGGCTGGGGGCCCTGATCTTCAGGTGATCCAAATATTTTTTACATTCACAAAAAATGGCAAAGCTTAACAAGTTAAGTTGTCCATAAATTTACATTTTCTCGACAAGTTAATCTCTAAATATTATAAACTATTGTAATGTCACTGTAATTGGTTGTATAATGTCTATTTTTGGGAAGCAATATGTTAAAGAGAGGTTCCTGGGAAGCAATATGCTAAAGTGATCCAAAAGGTTTTCCCAAATCATAAACTTTTATATAATAAAATATTTCTTACTTTATATCATTTGAAAATCATTAAAAGTTGTGATAATTGATGCTCTACGAAATAACGCCGAATACAGTGAAAATGCAGGGAATAACGCTGTGCAGTTACGGACTATAACAAAGCTCTTCTACATCCAGAAAAAGTTGGAAGTAAGTACAAGGTGTTCATAAAGTCACGCAAGTGAATATTGTGAAGTGTACACGCATATTCATTTGCGTGAATTTATTAACACCCTGTATTAGGAACGTGAGTCTAGAAATTTAAAAAAAAAACCTTTCATATTTAGAATTTTTTTTATTGAGTTAAAACAACTTTACAAAAACAAAATTAATATTAATAATTCTGCAATAAGTAAATGAAGTATTTTCTCTCTTTCTCTCGGGCTACGTCGTGACCACGTCGCAACATCGCTTCCCGTTAGATTAGCGAGGTTAAACGACGTTCGGTCTGACCAGTAGTTGGATGGGATGACGTACCGACCATTAGCTGATTCGGATTCCACGTAAAGCTGTATGTCTCCGCTGTCACATGACCTTTGCTGTTACGAAAGAAGTTTAACCCCCAAAAAACAAGTACAGATCACGCACTTATTTCTAAACTATATAAGATGAATTCGACCACATGCAATAATACCATACTTAGGTATAAAATAATTTCAATGAAAAAGGTTTCTAACCTTACTTTCGATCCACAGAGACACAAAGAGGTTGTAGTTAACGTCCCCCAGAAAAAAAAAAAAATATATACATACTGTATAATAATTAGGTTTTGAACAAATGGTTGAGATAGACCTATGTTCGAGTCCTATGCGGCATCCCGCCTTACTTAAGGATTTCTTATGGTACTCTTTTGATCTATAGTACCAACCAAAGGAAGGATGAATAACTGGGAGAGCCGCGCATCGCCTGCTCATGAAGGGAATCGAACTCGGAGCCAATGGATTCGTAGTGAGCTATGCTAACCAGTAGCCACTACACTACATAACCTGGAAATGCTTCAGGTAAGGTGTGTGAGTGAGAAGTATACAGGCTTTGAGAAAGGTCTGTAAAAAGAACAACAAATGGCGAGTTTGTTTCATTGTCATCTCCAATTATGATTTTTTGACAAATAAATAAGTTAAAGCGAAATAATGACATTCATTAGGACTACTTAGCTCCCTTCGTAACCGAAAAGGTAATATGATGGACGGGACCTACGGCTTTATACGTGGGACCCGGACCATCTAAGGGTCGATACATCATCTAAAAGCAGAAGACGGTTACCCATCGAGCTACTGAACAGACCCATCGTCGATTAACCTTACTGATTTAACGAGAAGCGGTGTAACGACGAAGGCCATTATAAATATATGATACTTTGCTGAGGAAATTCTGTCTGTCTGTCTGTCTGTCTGTCTGTCTGTCTGTCTCACATACTGAAACAAACAAGTAATTTAAAAACTAAATTATATTTATTGAAATGATGCCAAGTGTCACACGTTTTACATTACAAATGTAATTATACTTAGTCATAAATGTAATATATATATATATATATATATATATTACAGGGAATCTGTGTAACTAGTTATTTCCTGAAATCTCTAAAATGTTCAGGGATTTCATGTAAGGTTAAGTCGATAAAGAACAAGGGTGTACAGTAACCTAACCGGGCATTCAATAATTTTCCCGTAGGTTTAACGAAAATATCACGACTTAACCTTACATGAAATGTTATAATGTTTCAGACCAACAAAGACCCTAGGATCCACTCATGGCTGGTCTACCTAACTGTGTTCATAATTGTGTATTGTGTATGTCCTCCGTGGTGGCGGAGGGGACCTACAATTTTACGTGGGTTCCGAACCACAAGAACATAAGAAATTTATGTAAAAACTGCCTGTACATTGGCAATGACCAATTTGGATCAAGTAAAGATAATCCCTCCCAGGTCACACTAGTAAAGCAAATCCCTCCCAAAAATGACCAAGTAAAGATAATCCCTCCCAGAAAGTAAAGTAAAGTGAAGTAGTCTGACATAAGGATAAAAATTAAGAGAATCTTTTTTTAAAAAATGATTTATTTGAAAACAAAATTTATTAAAATTCATTTATTACAATGGATCAAGTAAAGACCAAGTAAAGATAATCCCTCCCAGAAAGTAAAGTAAAGTGAAGTAGTCTGACATAAGGATAAAAATTAAGAGAATCTTTTTTTAAAAAATGATTTATTTGAAAACAAAATTTATTAAAATTCATTTATTACAATGGATCAAGTAAAGATAGGTCAACTGTACGCACTTGACGATTGGTTAGGTTAGGTCGTGATATTTTCATTAGTTAGCCTTATAAAGCTAACTAAAAAAGGTTGGAGGTGCTTAACTTTACTTGATCCAAAGACTTTAATTAAAGCGGTATTGCGGTATTGCGGTAAAGCGGTATTACCAACTTTACCAAGTAAAGATGATCCCTCCCAAAAAATGATCAAGTAAAGATAGTCCCTCCTTTTTCTGTTGGGAGGGATTATCTTTACTTGATCCACCAATTTTTACAAAACTAAATAATTATCAATTTAAAACTAATTAATTATCGATTTAAAACTAAAGATAGAGTCTCTGGATCCAGAGGATCAACTCATAATAGACTACTATCCACAAATATGTTACACTCTATATCTATTTAGTATTTATAACCGACATGCAAATATATCAGATCCAAAGAATCCAGTCAATTTCATTACGGTATCCATCAATACCAGTACCTTGCCAACCAAAAATAAGTCACGGTCCATATCGATTGCGGACCAAGTCAAAATTTACAACCATATACATTACAATATACATACTTAGGAGGAAAAGTGTAGGTGTGGCTGTAAAGACTGTACAGTAATGTAGAAATGTGTGTGCACCTATTTTGGGTCTCCCATTTCAAGGTGTTTGTTGGGCAAGTGAAGATCATGAGTTTTTCAATACCTCACAGTACTATGGGGGACACCGCTCGGCAGAGGAATCTCTTTAAATGGGGTGTATAAAATTCCATTTCATAATTTGAAACCTAAGGTAAGGTAGATAATCATTCCTTTTCAAAGGGTGATCCTACACTAGTAACAAATTACAGGCCGGTGTGTTCATTATCTGTGTTCAGCAAAGTTTTTGAAAAAATTGTAAAAAGTTGAATGCAGCGATATTTAGAATCCTACAATTTATTATCTCCAAATTAATATGGCTTCCGTAATAATAAAACAACGGAATTGGCTATTTTAAATGTTATGGAAAATACAAATATAGCTAAAGAGAACAAAGAAATAATAATTCTTGCAAATATGTTAATTCAACTAAGAATACTCTATATTTAATTCAGAATTCATCAGTGTAATGAAATGGTTGACCACCAATACTCTTTCTAAATACCAGTAAAACAAATTTCATGATATTTACTAATAAAAGAAATGTATATCTTGATGAACTTAATGTTAATGAAATCGCTGTAAAGGAGTGTACTGCAACAAAATTTCTTGGTGTAATGCCAGATAAGAATTTGCAATGGAGTGATCATATAAATTATATCGCAAAAAGGATTCCAAGGAGCGTTGCTATAATGTTTAAACTTAGAATTGTAGTCCCTAAACAAGTTTATCATACTCTTGTTCTTCCTTATAATTATGACATACTGCACCCTTGTTTGGGGAAACTCCGCTAACAACGCTTTAAACAGTATCTTTGTCATTCAAAAACGAGCAATAAGGTTATTATCTGATACTGATTTCCATGATCATTATAGTGCATTATTTAAAGAGCTAAAACGAACAAAAGCTCAAAGATGTAATCAAACTGGTACATTTTATTTTTATTTACGAGTGTAAGAACAAAATCATTAACCTACTACATTGGGTAAATAAATATTTTGTAACTCGTCAAGAAATCCTCTCATATCAGACCAGAAATAAATCAGAGCGTGTTATTCATCAATTTAGTCTGTTTTCATCTCAAAAATTACCCATTTTTATTGGATTGAAACTATGGAATGATTTACTGTAAATGCTGATATAAAAAATATTGTGAATGTTAAATTCGTTTAAAACCAACTTGAAATCTTGATTAATAATGGCATACTAATAAAAATCTAGGATTAATGTACATTACTATTGTTTATTCATTTCTCGTGTGTAATCTAGGATTAAAGACACATTACTCATGATTGTTCAGTTCTTATCTCTCATGTATAATATTGATTTCTATGTATGGTATTGGTATAATTCTTTTAGCAATGACCTTGCATTTGTTATATCAATAATGATAATATAATTTAAGATTAACACATACCTTAATTGATAATACTTATTCATGATTTATGTATTATTAATAATTAATAATAACTAGCTGTTTTATTTTTAATAAGAACTCAGTAAATCCTAAAGTTTAAGGGCCAACTTAAATAAAATAAATAGTTCAGCTTCACAATTATTTATATCATTGTGAATTGTAAGATCACTGTATTTATTTCATTATTAATAAAGGTTATTCAATTCTATTCACTTCAGTTCAGTTCATTAGGACTGCTTAACTTCCTTCGTAACTGAAAAGGTAATGTGATGGACGGGACCTACGGCTTTATACGTGGGACCCGGACCATCTGAGGGTCGATACATCATCTAAAAGCAGAAGACTGTCAACCATCCAACTACTGAACAACCCCATCGTCGATTAAACTTACTGATTTAACGAGAAGCGGTGTAACGACGCGGACAGGCCGTAGCTTTGGTGGAGTGAAAAACACCCTCGAAGGCCATTACAAATATACTTTGCTGAGGAAATTCTCTCTCTCTCTCTCTCTCTCACACACACACACACACACACACAGAACAAACAAGCAAACAAACAAACAAACAAACAAACATAAGTAATTTAAGAACCAAGAGTTTAAAGTAGGTTGTAGTCATGTCCGGCGCCAGCCTATTTGGCGCCCTTAGCAGGACTGCAGCTGGCGCCCCCACCCGCCTCCCACTTCACGATTGGGTTTGCCCACAAAGTAATCAAGGTACCATATTGAAGAAATTATTTGCCTTACACTGATCTATTTTAATTTGCTAATACATACATTTATTACAAAATTATAAAATCATTTCACAGTTCAAGAAAGTGTCATGACCAATCAAAACAGCGAGTAAAGCGAGGCATATGTAGTAACAAATCAGAACGCTCAAAAGTGCTAAAATATGCGTGCAAAAAGGACATATCTACTGTTTTTTCCAAGCAAGAAGGGCATATGTCACATAAAAACAGTTATTCGCTTATTGACGACTCCCGGAACTCATATTAAGGCGTAAATAAGCCGAGTCGCTTATTGACGACTCCCGCCTGTGCGCGCAACATTTTTAAATCGCATATTTACGACTCCCGTCCCTAAAGGGTTAAAGGTCGTGATAGTGAAAGTTCTATAATGACCCAATAAGATGAATAAGTTAATTATGTAAATATCAGTCAAGCTAAACTGGTGTACATACGTCGTACAACCTTTCATCATTTGTCTATGCTTCTCATTCCTTCATTATTTTTTTCATGTTGGTCTTACATAATACTATCATACGTGCACAGGGCGGGAGGCGCTGGCGCCCCCCAGATCTTTGGCGCCCTTAGCATTTACTAACCTCGCCTAATGGAAGCGGCGGCCCTGGTTGTAGTTTTTACGTATAAGGATTCTCGAATTCCTAAGGACGAAGGGGAAGGGGCTAGTGGCTCGTACTTTAAAGCCTTTAAATTCAATATCGTGTTTACGGACAATAGTATGATTCCTGATAGATAAAGACTTTATAAAGTAGAAAATGTTCTATGTCTACTACCTTTATGTGCACAAATTCGTACTGAGAGTAATCTGGTGGTAGAACCAGAGCCGTACTTAGCATTTTGCCGCCCCTAGGCAGGGATTAAAGTGTCTTATAGTAAATTTTAGGGTTGCCAGACGTCCCGTATTTTACGGGACAGTCCCGCAGTTGATCCAGAAATCCCGCGTCAAAATCCCGCGTCAAAATCCCGCGTCAAAATCCCGCGTTCAAAATGTCTCGCAAAAAATATTTTTTAAGCAAATTTTTTAGGGATGAATTGATTTAGAATTTCAATATTATGTATAATAATTTCAATTTATTCACGATGTTTAATTGTTAAATATTATTGTAATAAAATTTTTCTAATTTTGTTTGTTGTAACCGTTGAAGAAATCTAGTTCCAATTTGAAAAAAATTTGGTTTTAAAGAAAAACCTCAGAAAATATTTGTCCCGCATGGGCGATGGGCCTTTCAAAAATCAAGTAACTCTATTATAGTTGTACCATTTGATATCGCTAATTTGGTATTAGAGGCTCCTGTTTTTTTTATTTTAAAACTTATTTGTGAATCCATTTAATTTGTTAGCGCTTATAACTTATTTATTTTCTATTTTTGTTTTCTTTGTCTTATTTAGGTTAAAATACGACAAAATTTTCCGCCCCTCAAAATTTTCCATCCTAGGCAGGTGCCTACTTTGACCCTATGTAAATCCGCCTATTGGTAGAACTCATGAAGTTTTCCCCTTTACAATGGGAACAAGAAAAGTTAAACAATACCAGACAGTCTCAGAGAAGGAATTTAGTCTTTTATGTTAAAAAAAAGGAACACACCTTGAACACAACCTTTTTCCCGTTTTTTACCAACCAATTTTTTTTATATTTTTTTATATGGAAGGATGAACAACCGAATGAGCTGAGCGCCGCCTGCCATCGCCGGAAATCGAACCCGCGGCCGATGGATTCGTAGTCAGCGTTAGTAAGAACTACACCACCGAGACGGAAACAGAATTTAATTTAGGCTATACTTAAAACACATATCATTATACTTTGAAGTTTCGGGAACAGATTTTGGAGCAAGTGTAGTTTACGTCAGTAGTATAGTGTCAAAACCCTTGAGTGAAATGCAACATTGCAATGTTGCATAATATTGCATAATATTACGTAATGTCGCAAGAGTGCCACCCCACCCCCCTTTGTTGCTAAACCCCGCCCCCCCTTTGGTACCAACCCCAAAATGGGATTGCAATGGGTATGCAATTTGGAGGTGGAGTTCTCCCCCAAGCTGAACCCCCCAAAGCGGCATGCCTATCCTAAGGGCGCCTCTTTGGGGAGGAAGGGGTTACCTCACCCCCCAAAGGAGCGGAAAGAGATAGCAAGAGAGGAAGAGGAGAACCTTCATCCGACAGCAGTCGGACGCATATGACTCCGTCGTCCAACACCCGGCCTCCTATAGTGCCCCTAAACAGCCAGTTGGCTTAGGCAGTCAGTGCCAGCCACTGCCTCAGCGCGTCATCGACTTAGAACATCATCAGCTAAGTGCCACAGTATGCTAAATGGATCCGGGCACGCACCCCAGTCTAGGTCAGCCCTGTTGCTGGGTCGTACACCTCAGACAAACGCCAGTGCCACCCGGCTGAACCATACAATTATCCAACCAAATAAAATATATTATTGTGTACAAGGAATCAATAAAACGCCGTTACAGCAATCTGATTTAAAACACGACAAATTATTCAATAAAACGCTGTTACATCAATCTGATTTTAAAGGGAAGTTTTAGCCCTGCACTCTGACACTTTTGCTAACTATGCTTTATATATATATATATATATATATAATATATATATATAATCCGGCTAAATGAATATTAAAAAAATATATCGCTGTGTTTTGTCTTTTATTATAACTTGTTTAAATCCATTATTTCTTTATCTTCATATTTTAGAAATTCGGTTATTGGCGTGAAACGAAAAATTATTGCATTATTTAACCTTTCATAAATTTTGTAAATGTACAGGTAAAGGCGTGTTTTATGACGTATCTTTCGGTTCAGTATACGGGGCAGGAAGTTAATATTATATTTGTGGTACATCTACAGATTAAATTATCGCTGTCCTTGATGACAAAAGCTACCTCTATCTGCTCAACAAAAGAATATTCCAGGTAAAGGGTTTCATTTTATGCACAAGCTTTCAGTATATATATATATATATGTAGGAGTTCTCAACAGAATATAAATTGGTAATTATTCCATTTTTAAAATCAATTTAGCCTATCACACAATACGCGGGATGTTTTGGGGCTTTTCAGGTCGAAGATCACGAACCTTCAACCACAAATGAATCGTATGGCTGATAGCGTCGCGACACGCACACAATACAACACAGAAAATAGAGAAAAATATTCCAAAATGAATTATACCAGAAGGGCAGAGAACAATAAAAAATTCTGGAAACTTGTAAACACATTTCCTCCCCGAAAATAATCCGAGATGGGGCACAATAGAACCGTATATCTCGACACTACCCAAACAACACACACACACACACACACACACACACACACACACACACACATATATATATATATCATACCCTTTTGTTGGAAAAACCCGTTCGTTCTCGTATTGTTGAATTTCGAAAAGTTTTTTTTTTTTTTTAGGTTTGGTTGAGAGACACCTGCATATTGTGAGAGAATGGTGCTTTGTCTATCATAACTACAATCATATTCGGCGAAAGGTGGACCTGTGACCTTTTGCCGGGTAGAACAAAGCCTTGTCCGCATTTGCCGATATAAAACGTGCCTTTTCCCAGTTGGCAAAAGCTTTTCTACAAATGTTAACAATTAAACCGTGTTATATATATATATATATATATATATATATATATACACGGTTTAATTGTGTTTAAAGGGTTAATTGTAATAAAGTCACTGTACTCAATAGAAACTTGAGTTGGAGGCATCTCAAAGAGGGATAGCTCCGATTTACAGCACTGTGAACTGCAAGGATGAATGAAACGTGCCATGGTGAGTTAGAAACAGTGCCATCTCCCCCGACGAGTATCAGTCAATCTATGAATCGTGAGAGTAGCGTCCTCGGTTTATATCAGTTATAAAAATGATCGGTCATAGTTCTCATACGCTTAGAACACTTCTTTTTTGGCGCCCTTTTACGTTTAATACCACGGGACCCCTTCTGTTGGCACCCCCCTTCTTCCTATCAATTGTCTTCTTTCCTCCGCCACGCATTTTTCTCTTCGCATCTTTGATGATTTCATCCCGTATACGTTTTAAATGTTTTTTTAGAGCTTCTTTAGGTTTAGTTCCGGCGAGCATTTCCTCTGCCGCGTTAAAACCTGTTTGTAACGCCTTCCTCCCAAGATACCTGTCCCCCCTCTTCAGCAGTGATACAGCTGTGCGCAGTATGGATGAAAAAATGGACCCCAAGTCTACTACCACGCTGGTATCTCACCCCTCGGTATACCATGAATGATTTTCTGGACATTATAACTCAGTGCGTCGAAAGTGTAGCTTCACTGTTAAGCTCCCGTCACCGAATGGGAAAATTTTACCCTCTACCGTTCTTATATATATTGAGATATTAGTTATTAGATTAGTTGAGACAATCACATAATGGGGTCTGTCATATGTAGTACTCAAACTCCGGCCTCTATGGTTGGGGATGTGTGCAATGCTATAAATATAGCACATGTCTGGAGGCTGAGAGCTTACATCCAATTTCTCCATCTTCAGCTGATACACTAAGTTCGACAAGTCATCCGGTGCCTCGTGAAAGGTGTCTCTTTGGAAGGCTGCTCGATAACGCCCTTCGGTTATAATTTTGAACACGCTTCCGTCTTTAAGATTTCTGTTAACCTTTGATTTTAGCATTAGAGTATGTGCACTGTTGTGCAGTGCCTCCTCTATTTACGAATTCGTATATTAAATCATTTGTAAGGCGTGAGATTTTAAAACATATGTTTAAGTCTCTCACAACATCCTCAACCGAACCATAGCGGCCCGGTCCTAGTGTCACAGTTGTACTGAAAAACTGTGCGACCTTAGTCCGGGCGATACGTATAGTTTCATCCCGAGTTACTCCGGCTTTTGCACACTCATCACAGTTTCTAAGAATTGTAAAAACGGCATCTTTATAATCAGTATTTAAAAAGACGGTATCCAGCTGAATTTCACATATCCCAACCTCATACGAATCACTGCCCAATTCAATGGGACCATGGAGTTCTGTTACAAAATTGGCTAGTGTGTTGTTAGGGTGTACAGACAGGGACGATGAGGACGGGAGTGTGACGTAGAAATGGTTGGGAGCCATGCTGCATACTAATTAAGCTTCATGACTGCATCAGCTTTTTTATAGGTATTGAAGCTTTCTGGGTAACCTAGCCACTTCACCAGGTACATTTTTCTCTTTCCTGTACCTTTGGTTGCTAAAATTTTCTCAATTTTAAACACATTTTTTCCTAAATTAAATGCCACTTTCTGCAGTTCCTCGCGGTAAACCCCCCCCGAGATTTCTTCTCCATTCAAATCTTCAACGTAATACATCATTATCTCGCCTTTAGGCCTCATAGCCTTAACTTTAAAAATCTCGCGTGTCCATCCTTGCTCAAAACCCTTCGCGAATTTATTTCCCGAACGCGACAGCCTTACATAATCATTGATTTTGAAACGCGCAGATTGTGGTGGTGGTGGTGGCACTCCATCACTTCTCGGACGCTTGCCTCTTTCTAAAACATCGTTAGGCGTTGTACCGATCGTGCGGTGGTGTGAGCGGTTGTAGGATGAAGCCAGTGAATCGAGAACGTTTATATATCTGAGCGTGCTTTTATGTGTAAAATAACGGTGCATGCGTTCATTTATGGTACGTTGAACTCTTTCAGCTAAAGATGCTTTATGTATAGAATTGGAAGTGTAATAGCTGATATTAAACTCTGACAACATGTTCTGAAAAGCTCGCCCTATAAATTCTTTCCCCATATCCGTACAAAAATAGCCTGGAATCCTGTTTTCTTTCAACATCAGTGTTTCAACATCAGGGGAACTAGCCACAGGTATCTAGAGAATACATCTATTATGAATAGGATGTAACGGTAACCATCGTTGTACACCGAATATCTTTGCATGTCTGTTAAATCTACCTGTCAAATAGAGTCAATCGAAGCGGCTGTTGTCTTTGCTGTTTTAAACCTTTTTCTCACCAGTTTATGAAGTGTGTAAGCATCCTGGGAACGCAAAAATCTCTAAACACCCTTTTTCCTTACATCATAAGTACCTCTGTACAGTCTATTAATGCCACCATAGGATGCAGGGCTAGAAATGTCATAATAGTGCTTACTTAATACGTTAGCCATTTGCGTATTTTAGAGGCACGTGGATAAGGTTGGCCTTCTACTCTCTTCTTTCTTCTTTTCAGAGACACTGCAGCTGTTGTGGGTGAAGGTGTACTCAGTTGTGGCACGTGCGCTGCATGCTCCAAGTCTTTTAACCTATTCAGATTACCTATCAATGTTTTGGGGACATTTATTTGCTGTAGTCTTGCCTTAATATGCCTCCATCCTGTTGGTGATGGCCTGTCCCACTTTCTCACCAGATCATGAACAATATCAACGATATTGGACCCTTGTTCCATCAACAATGACCTCGCCTGTATCGGCCCACTGTATGACGGGGTCCTCACTCAATAGATTATAAAGACTTAACCCTTTATTCCTCAATGTATGGGGGAGGTTGTTTTTTAGCACATGTTCGATGTGCTGTGTTCCGCTACTCTTTGGTTGATCAGGCCCTGTGTCACTATGCTCAGCGCTACTCGAGCTGTGCCTCACGGTGAGCTCTGTAGGATGTTTATAATCTTCGTACTCATGAAAATTTCTGCAAAGCCTCTTGATACAAAACCATTTTCTCATCAGGCGTCTTTTCACTGTTTAATAGGGATAGTAGCTCACTCTCCATTCTTTTAAGCCTACTTTTACGGGGTTCTAGAGCCGCGTCTGGGGTCCTTTGTAATGAAGCATACATCTCGTGCGGGATCACAACCACCTTCTTCATTATATTAATCTAGTCAGTAAAGGCCCCAAAATTGAAAATAAGATGGGCAGGAACGAACCGCCTCTTTGTACAATAATACGTTTTTTCTTACTCACAGTCTGACTTTTATGGGCGAGCGTCCGTATTATGTTCTTGTAACGACGTAAGCGAGCCTTCTGACAGGATTTCATTGGAACATTACATTTTATAACATTGAGGCAGATTTCGCAGATGCATTTTAAAAAGTCAGAGTCGATATTTTTAACAATCATCTGCTGCAACGCCCGAGGCAGTCGTTGATAGATTTTTATTAATTCACGGTATTTCTTTAGCCTATTCATCATTCTGGAATGTACACGGTTTCAAGCTCGTTTGGAAATATATTCGTTCTTAGAAGCACCCTAAAGGTGTTTCGCGGGTGAAGGTCACAAAGCAAGCAAATATCCATAACGTTGCTTTGTGACCTCTTTATATACCTCCAAAACTCCTTACGCTGACTCGAGAACATTTGGCTGGCTAATACCCCAATTTGTGACACATCTCTACGTTGTGCGAATAAGACTAGATATTCCGTATTTAACGATACATAGCGCATGTATCTATTTTTGAAAAATAGATTCTGATTGATGAAGAACACGCTTATGTTAAGGTGGTGGGAGAATACTGTAAATGTCTCGGCAAACGTTTTATCCATCTCCAACATGAGGTCATCAATTACGATGACTGTATGTTCATTTCCCTTTAGTGAATTAACGTCATAGACCCCCTTGTGGAACAAAACATCATCTTGGTACTCGTTGAACACTGATTGGTATGTCGAATAGCACCATATAACTTTATGCACAAATTTTGAGAACATTTCACCCCTTTTCTTTAATAATTTTAAGCATAAATACCGTTTTACCACATCCCGTAGCATCCATTTCTAACACGTCACACTCCTAAGTGACTCATTTACAGAATATCACACATAACGAGTTCTGCTCCTTATATTTTGTTTTCTTCTTCCACAGAACAGTGAATGACGACGATGTACAGCCCACCATCATCGACATCACGGCCGAATCCATTGACCGTGCATATACAGTGCCCATACCCTCCGATGAACCCTCAACGGCGGCACGCTTAGCACGCTCAAAGCGGCGACACGCTGAAGAGTCCTCCACGTCAGGTATAAAGCACGCGAAATACGCCCCGGTTGTTGGACAATCCGCGGTACAACCCCAGCCCTCAACTTCTTAAGCTACCAACCCTACATCAGCATCTTCAGCCTCTTGTACATCCTTCACAGCCCCCACCCGTTCTATAGAGTCTGCTGTAATAGAACCCCAGCCCTCAACGTCTTACGCGGCCAACCCCACATCGTTCAATATAGGCGCTCGTCCATCCTCCTCAGCGGTGACTCGTTCTGTTGAGGATGATATAACGTTTGAGTTGGTGCGCTCCGCAACCCCGACCCCAGCCTTGACTAGAAATCGGTATATAGTCAGGGTTGACCCTAGATCCCTGTATAGCAATGGAATTGAGCGGGCTACGTCGCGTTGTAGAGCGCATTGTAGAGTTTGCCCTTCAGAACCGCGACGAGCGAAGTCAGGACGAGTCTGTCCTTCGGTTTCGGCTCAGATGATGGTGATGTAGATGATTTTTGGGTAGTCATACCATTTAGACGTTTGGCGGCTGAGGATATAGATTATATATTAGCGCGTATAAAACAAGCCGGCCAAAGTAGTGTAGCATTCAATATCGACAACTTCACCGTAAATATTGATCGTGTATTCCGTGTTGCGGGTCATAGTGCTCCACCTTACACTCTTAACTTCAATTCCCAGGTTATTTTTAGACGGCATACAAACGTCGATCGTGGTTGCGGCTTTATAGCAGTAGTCCTAGCGCGCATGTTTACTGTACAAAATACGAAAGCCGTTCAAATTTGGTTGCCTACGATCGTGGAGCGTGCCCGGAAACTAGCTGTAGACTGTGAACTTGAATTTGACTGTAATATGGGTCCTGAAGAGCGGAGAAGGGTTGAACAGGAAATGAATGCTCGTATAGTTGTATTTGGCCTGGATGATGGTCGTGGGACTGTGTATGTGAAAGATCGTACAAGACCCCTACTTATTTTAGGACTGTCAGGTACATCGTATTTCCGCATCCGTAATATAAGGTATCTTTACGCGAGTTATGATAAAAGTCGAAAATATGGGCGACATCATGATTTGTGTAAGGGATGCCTCGAGTCGCATGGCGTGTGAACAGTGTAAAAGCCCCAAATGTGAAAGCCGTGTAGTTGAAGCTGAGAGGGATTGTAATGTGTGTAGACGCACATTTTTCAACAATAACTGTTTTGACCTCCATAAATCAATTGGCACGTGCAGGAAAATGAGAATCTATGAATGTGGTATGTTTCACACCTTGAATGGTAGCGGAAATTTCAAGCACAAATGTGACGAAATTCACTGTTCTACATGCCATGAGAATATAAGGCGGATGGAGTAAAGCATGTATGTTATATGAAAGACGCAAGCCTAAAACAAACCTTGTATAACTGTATACTACGATATAGAAACATACACGAATGCGAAACCAAAGAGGTAATTCCACATTTACTTGTGAGCCAGACTATCTGCGATGAGTGTATGGAGATCGAGTGTGATGAGTGCCCAAATGTGGTAAACGGACAAACGTTTTTAAAACGAATGTCACGATAGCCCTGTGAAACTATTTGTGTCCTATATTGTCAAGTTAGCCGACAAGTTAAAAAAATGACTGTGTATATTCTTGCCCATAACGGGGCAAAATTTGACACACAGTTCCTTTATAAGGAGCTGCTGAGCACGAGTCATCTGAGATATTTACAGGTGATCCCTTGAAAAGAGGAAACAAACTTATACAGATGCAAATAAGAGGTAATGTGCAATTTAAAGACACTTTATTATTCACGCCTTGTAAATTAGCAAAGCTACCCAAGGTGATGGGGGTAGCAGCTGAAGTATCAAAAGGATACTTCCCTTACACTTTCCTCACTAGCGAGACTTTAAATTATGTAGGCTACCTCCACCCAAACATTATTTTAACTATGATTGTATGAGTGTAGATGAACGTGAAGACTTTGATCGATACTACAACAGTTTTAATGAACGTAATCCTTATAATATAGCTGATGAATGTGAGCGTTATTGCGTGAATGATGTGCGCGTGCTTAGAGTATGTTTCCAAGCCTTTAGAAGGATGTACATAGGCCGTTTCAAATGCGATCCGCTGCAAGTCGCAACCACCATCGCGTCATTATGCTTTACGGTGTTCAAGAATAACTTCATGCCTAAAGCCACCTTACCATTATTCACAGAAACAACCCCCGCAGTTACGGCCACAAGGCTATTTACTGGCTCATACACCTACAGCAGACAGGTGTATACATAAAGCACGCCCGCAACACGGGTGAAGTACCCATTAAGATTAATGGTCGTGTTTTTTGGGTTGATGGACTAAGTGAAAACCGTGTCACTGGTGTGAAGACTGTGTACTCCTTTAACGGATGCTGGTGGCATGGATGCCCCCGTCCTGAGTGCGGAATCGCCGGAGATATCCACGGTAGATCTCCTGCCGACTGTCTTGCATGGACCCGCACCCGCGATCAACTTATAGGGTCCCAGTTCACTCACAAAGTCTTGTGGGAGCATGAATATGATGCACGGATGGAGACAGACGAGGTGTACCGTGAGGAAATAAACACGATCAAGCGTTCAATGGTACTGGATCCTCTCAAATGCGGTGATAGCTTGTTCGGTGGGCGTACAAATCCCTTCAAGCTATACTTTCCACCTACGGAGGGTGTGAAACTTCACTACTACGATTTCTGTTCTTTATACCCATACGTGATGAAGAACAACCCGTACCCCGTGGGCGCTCCTGAAAAACTGGTGGGACCTAGACTGCCATCCATCAACGAATTTTCAAGAAATTTGAATGATTGCTACTTTGGGCTCTCTTTCGTGGACGTGCTCCCCCTCGCGAATTATGGATGCCGTTCTTACCCATCGTCATCGACCACAAGCTCATGTTTCCCCTGTACGTGAAGTGTGCGGAAGAGAATAACGGTAATTGTAACCATATACCCCACCAGCGTAAGATCAGAGGCGTATATACAAGTCCTGGCCCTAGCCGTACGCCATGGGTATAGAATACTGAAGATACATGAGGTTTGGAGGTTTCAGAAGCTACCCAACCTTTTCACACCGTATATAAACGCATTTTTGAAGGATAAGGTTGAGACATCAGGGTATCCACGAGGAGTTGACACCGAGGATGAAAAGTCTGCCTATATTCAACGTTACCGCGACCACGAAGGTATACAACTTGACGCCCAAATTGCAAAGAATCCTGGCAAGCGCTTTAGTGCAAAGTTGTGTCTAAACAGTCTATGGGGAAAATTTGCACAGAATACTGGCAAGGGAACGTTCATTTGGCACAAAGCTATAGCGAAGTCTGGGATTATGCCAACGCACCCGATAAAGAAGTCATGGAAATCGTGAATGTAGGTAATACTTACATAATAAAGTACAACAACACTGAATTGGCCACAGATACCTCAAGGGTTACAAACATTCCTGTAGCCAGCTTCACAACAGCCTACGCCCGCATCAAACTTTGGGGTCTATTGCATTCTCTTGGGCAGAGAGTCTTGTATGCCGATACAGATAGCGTGATATTCACAGCGAGGGAGGGTGAATACATGCCTGCAATTGGTGAATTCCTCGGCGAGCTCACTGATGAGATCAAGGATGAGTATGGGGACAATGCATACGCCGACTCTTTTGTCTCAACAGGACCTAAAACTTATGGGGTACGGGTGAGGATAGGGAATGAAACGAAATATATCGTGAAGGCGAAGGGTATCACGCTTAACCAAGCGAATCGGGGGTCGTTAACTTTGATTCGCTGAAGGATCTAGTGTGTTTGGACGATGATGAGGGCGAACGGCCTCCCCAACTAATTGTAGGCACCCACAATTTTCGGGCGCAGAAGCTGGGGGGCGTGAAGGAACTTAGGGGTACAAAGGTGTGCCTTAGCACCTATAGGAAAAGTTACCAGTTACCTGGTACCTATGATACCGTACCCTTTGGTTACCATAAACTTTGATGGGGCTATTGCTAACTTATTCATCACACATATTTGTAAATATATATGTATTGAGAACAATCTTTGATGTGCCTATTGTTAACTTATCTGTTGCACGTATTTGTAAATATGTACATGCTGATTATTTCGTTTATTAAATAAATCGTGCTTCAACTTGTGTTTCACTTTGCGTGCATGCGTTTGTACAGTAAAAGTTAAGTCCCACCCACTGTAGGACCGGGGACGTGATTCATCCCGTAGCCTGAGCAGGTCTCTGTCCCCGCGTTCTCAGTTGACCTCTGTATACCCTTGAGCTCAGACGTGTATTCTCTCCCGCGTAGAAGAAAATGGCCACCTTTAATATCGCGTGTTCAACATTTATGAAGTGGTATTCAGTAAAGGGCGTAGATGTAGTGGATACTGAAAAACTCCCTATCCCAGCATCCTTTGACTCTTTTAAGGAAGCATTGAATCGTGCGAAGGGTCAGGCTATTCAAATACTCTACGGATATTCTGGCGAGAGGATTGTAGGATTTCGCAGTACAGACGATGTACTGAAGTATGTTGTAGAACTAAGTTTTATAAAGGCACACGTGCACCGCGTGGTAGAAGAAGCGGCACGCTCAGAAGCTATACAATAGTTATGGGTAGTGAGCCTTGTGGATGAGTGGTGTGATAAACGGTATTATATCATGCTACACCATGTCGATTACTCATACCCTACGACTGAAAATGTGATGTGAATCTCGTTATAATGGACAATCTTAAGTATTTTTACCATTACATTAATATATATCATGATGAGGTTTGTAGTGAGGGTTGTGGCTAAAGGGTTATGTGAGTTTTTAATAGATTTTAGAGATGAGTATCGCCTGTTAAATAAAAAGCCTAAATATGAACATATGTTTCTCTCTAACAGCACCCCGCAGTGTGAAGATTTTTATGAGAGATAAAACATTATAAAATGTGCCTAGTTCATGAAATTTACCCTGAGAGAAACTGTCTGGTGCGTATTCGGGGGAGTGGTAGTGATAAAACGTTAAAACCGAAATTAGTTCTTGTACCGGAAAATTTCTCAAAACGCCTACCCAGTATAATGGGGTACAACAATTCATGTTGGGCCAGCCCCGCACAGGTTTCATTAGATTATGGTGCGACTCGCGCCTCACGGATCATACGGGTTCGAACAAACCCATTCACGTATCATCAGGGTGAGTCAGCCGCCATCGAACCGTTCCTGCCTACCTGCGTGCCTCACGCGGTTCATAGTCTTCTCAGAGCCTGCGCCGAGTGGATGTGCCATAGTCACCTCGAGCTGTGTGAATACGATGGAACTCTCTTTGAGAAGCATTCTCAACGCCTCGTACGACGTCTCCGTGACGAAGTCGTTGCGTGTGTTCAGGCGGGAAACCGGCACCATTAACTGTAGACCTACGAGCAAGCGCAACGTTATTTATTTAAATCTTGAGGAGATGCATAAAATCTTGAGGAGATGCATAAAATCTTCGCGGTAGTAGAGAGGTAGGCTGAGGACCGCTATAAAATACCAGCTGACGTAGGTATAATAAGAGAGGTGATTAGTGAAGCCTCATATACCGTTGTTTGTACATTGAGTGTAAATAACAATCAACCATGCGTTGATATACGACTGATGTGGAAGAACACAGCTGATAATGGCGTTCTTGTTCCTACACGAAACCGTTTCATCCTCGACAGAATGTTTGAGATCGTTGGATTTCGTAAGCTGAAGCCTCTATTAGACACACGTATCTCAGACATGATTTACTTTGACACAATACTTGAATACGCTTACACCGCTCTGCTCGACGGGTTTGTTGAATGTAGGAATGTGCAGGGAGAGAATGGGCTAGCTCTGGATGCGTATTTAAAAGGCTTAGACTCTTCGAAATATCCCGAGCTTTGGTACAAAACGCTTGAGAGGTACAGAGCTTAGCTCGCTTAGACTGTTCACCCTGAAGAACTGTACCTCTATATAGTAGATAGCTGCCGTTACGACTTGGAAGATTATTTTAAATGCTGCTATGCCGTGTGAAGGAGAGTTCACGATTGAAATGTTCGGTACGTTAAGAAAAAACCCTCGACTGGAAAGGCATGATTATAAGCTTGTATTTAACGACATAATTAACGATGACGTTTATGCGCGTGCTTTTGATTGCGTTCTAGTGGCGCTTAAAGACAACTTACCTGCCGAGTGTAAAGTGGGTACAAAAATAGTGTTGAATGATATGAAAGCCTTTTACATCGAATATAAACCGCCGTATCAGTTAAGCGGCGAGTTGATGCTTGAGCGGTTTTCTCACATCGTGCAGAGCAATACCGATGTTGATGTAGCATCAATCAGCATTGAATTTACCGTTTTGTACCGTAGAACGTAAAGACAATATATATATTTTTACTGTAATATTTTGCTAATACTACGTTTTGTACGATTATATATATTTAATATAAATATATATTTTTCTAATATTTGGTTAATACTATGTTTTGTGCAATTATATATAATTAATATAACTATATTTTTCCTGTACTAATATTTGATAATATAACTATATTTTTCTAATATTTGATTAATACTGTGCTTTGTATGATTATATATTTTCCATGTTTTGTACGACTATATATAATTAATATAAATATATATTTTTCTAATATTTAGTTAATACTATGATTTGCATGATTATATATTACCCGTTCTATTATTTGATCATATATATATATCCTATTGTATATCCATTAATTAATAAACAGAACGTTGTAATGGTGTTTTATTTATTCCTTGAACACTTTTATATCATTTTCTAAAACAGAGTAATTGAATAGATAAGTAACGAGGCTGACAGCTCAGCCAACTGTAACATAAGCTTATTTAAAATAAATAACGAATCTGGCAACTCAGCAGCCAGCTGACTGAATAATAATTACATATATGGCGTTGTCTGGCAACTCAGCAGCCGACTCTTGCAACATTACGTAATATTATGCAATTGCATTGCACTCAAGGGTTTTTACACTATACTACTTACGTCCCCCTGACGCAAAAGGGGACACAAACTACACTAGGTCAAAGTTGGAGAACGTAAACTACACTAGGATCTTTAGGAGACATTTTTTAAATGAATCCATCAAATAAAACGTTAAACCTAACGAAAATATTTCGACTTAATCTAACCAATCGTCAATTTAATATATATATATATATATTAACAAAGGTGGGCACCCGGGCCTCAAAAAAGGACCGACGGTCCCGGTCCCGGTCCTTGCCTCAAACTGGACCGACGGTCCCGGTCACGGTCCTTTCTGAAGATAGGACCTAGGAACGACTCGGTCCTCGGTCCTTATATATATATATAATATAAGTGAAAAATTTGATTAAAATGAAATTAAAGACACCGGAAATCTTTAATTTTATTAACGTAAATTATAATTAATACAATACATAAATAATGAAAAAAAGTTATTAAGTTAAATGCTTGAGTTTCCCTTCAAGAAGACTAGCATTTCAAAATGGCTGTCACTGAGCCCTGACCTTTTCGGCTTGAGGACGTCCTTCCCCAAAGAGAAGAGCCTCTCCACGGCGGCACTGGATGGTGCCAGGCAGTGATGTAGTCGAGACCACCAAGTCCGAGACTGAGACCGAGACCGAGACCTGATCCTGTGAGACCAAGATCGAGACCGAGATCAAAGGTTCGAGATCGAGATCTACCTTCTGAGATCGAGACCCTTAAAATTCGAGACCGAGATCGAGATCAAGACCAAGCTCATGCCCTTTCAATTTGTTTTGCACTACTCTGGAAATTAGACTATAAGTATATTAATAAACTAATAACTACTTTCTCAGATGTAGTGTGTTGAATGCAAAACGTGTAGCCTATAAATTAACAAATGAATATATATATATATACGTACTTTTTATTTATTTACTTCTTTTATATCTGTTACAGAAGGTTTAATGAACGTGCCCACTACCCAGTTTGACTTGTGCATTTATTTAAAGCATGATAGGTGCTCATTACACTTAAGGAACATCAGCATGCTCAGAAGATCTGCTGAAGTTCGACTTCTGTGGGGATTCATTATTATGTCTCCATGGCTAAATACACGCTCAATTGGAGCACTAGAGGCAGGCACTGTTAAAACAGTCATACAATATTGGCCAGTGATGGGAATTTATCCCTTTTCTGGTGCCAAAACTTTATTGGAGAGCAGTTGTCTAAAATATGAGATTCATCGATCTCTAAGAGGTACCGCCGCAACTGTTCCCTGCGGTTCAAAATCTTCCCAGTTTCAACGTTCTTCTGCTTGGACCGATAGCTTTGATAAGTATGTTGCCATTATCAGTTATGGAAATGCCACAAAATTTGCAAAATGCCATGTTTTTTTTTTGTGGCCATCACCTTTTCCAACATTGTCTTTGCGATTTTTATAGCCAAAAATTATAACGGCTGACCGATCAGACATATTTTAGTATGATTATTTACAAATCTATAAGTCAAACTGAATACACTACACAGTTAATAAAATGGAATACAAAACTAAACTACACACTGTCACTAACAGCACGTGCCAAAAACTGATTAGGAAACAAAATAAATTCAGCTTAAGGGGAGGTGTCGCGTGATAAAAGTTTCGCCGTGACATCATTGATGACGTCATTTTTTAACATTTACAATTGGCAATTGCAATGTTCTACGAATCGGTACGTTGTAAATATAAGTGATGTGAAGGGTTGTCGAGTTATTCTATGCTTTATTGAATTTATCGGTACTGTTTTCTTTATGCTGTATTTCTTGCATTATTTTTGTGTGAAGCATTTTATTTTTTCAAATACATATTGGATGGGAAAATAATCGTTTTTATCACGCCACAGAGGTTGACACGCCGTTTGGCAACACTAATTGGCCTTATAATATATACTTATATATATAATATATGTAATTCTCTATTTAGTGTTTCCATTTTCAATAAAATTAATATGACGGGGGCGGAGGGGGGGGGGGCAAATTTTTTTGTAGTGCTAACCTAAAAAAATCCAGACCCACACCCCCCCGCAAGACAAACGTGGCAACTCAAAACAGGGGGACTGATTAGTGAATACCTAGAGTCCCTTACTTTCACAAACTTTCATAAACATTCTGAATTGTGTCTGTTCAACCAAGCCACCATCATGAGTATGCCAATAACATGTATTTTTCATTACGGTCTCGAGAGGTCTCGAAAGGTCTCGGGGAGAAAAACCGAGACCGCGTCTGTCGAGACCGAGATCGAGACCGAGATCTAAATAGCGGAGACCGAGATCGAGATCGAGATCTGCAAATTTGGTCTCGAGATCGGTCTCGAGACCGATACCGATCTCGAGACCTACATCACTGGTGCCAGGTGTTGAAACAAGTTTCAGTTCAGTCTCAGTCTCTTTCTGAGTCTTCTGGAGGAAACGATCCATCTTCTTTAGAACTTCAAATAATCACTAAACACACTAAAATCACTAAAAAAGACCGTCCGGACCGGACCGTCCGAAATTACTTAAAAATGGACTGTCGCTCCTCATTTCTGTCCTCACTGAGAAAAGGACCGAGTTCCTGGAATTCGGTCCTTTTGGAACTCGGTCCTGCCCACCGTTATATATATATATAAATTGCCGATTGGTTAAGTTAAGTCATAATATTTTCGTTAGTTTTAACGTTTTATTTGATTAGGTATAAGCAAACAAAGATGGGGAACGCAAACTACACTAGGATAATGTAGGGTAACGTAAACTACACTAGGATAATGTAGGGGAACATAAACTATACTTGGCACCACAGGGGAACGTAAACTACACTTGCTCCCCGATTTTTTTAATGATTAATTATTGTATGGCAATGAATTGCTACTTGACATTATAACATTTCGTTATAACTTGAAAAGCTTAAGTCTGACATATATAAACCCTATTTTATCCAATAATGTTCATAACCCACATCATACATACATCAAACTGTTCTAGAAGTAAATGCCGATTACATCCATAATGAGAATTCAAACTGTGAGCCTATTACATCGTATACGCGATTTGAATAAGCGGTATAAAGAGATGTCCTGACCATTAAATCTTCGTAGCATTTAATGGTAAATGCACGAAGGAAGAATAATGATAGAAAATAATGATCGCGTGATTTCTGCAACGAATACTGGCTTTCATTATCCTTTGAGAAATATATTTAGGTTAGCAATTTATCGGTTGAATTGTATTCGTACCAAAGCGATTGAGATGCTAAAATTAAAAGATTCGGAGAGGAAGGAAAAATGTATATTATAATCAGTTTAAAATCGTTTTTAGTCTTTCATAATTTAAACTGATATTATGATACAAAGACGTTGGCTCATTAGTTCCATTTTAACTTCAACAGATTAAGGCAATTGTTGGTTTAATTCTCTAATAATTGGATTCTCTCTCATATTGAAACTATATAGATATTTATATGGAATGTATTTAAATGTGAAATGTGCACACCATAATTAAGTAAGGATTCTAATAGGCGCATTTAAGGGAAATTATTTATATGCAGTTTCGGAAGAAAGTTCGACTACAAACAAAATGTCTACGAAGCACAAATATTGTCAATATTCTGTTTTTATTTGACTATTTTGTTCTCTTTCGTGATAGCAATAAAATTTCAAAAACAAAACCCCGTCATTACTGATTAATAACACTGGGGAACAAAAACAAATGTTTTCTTGGTGCCTGAGATTTTAGACCTTATTCTGGATATTTTCATGCCACTGATTCAGAAAATATCATCCATTTTGTTCTAGCAGCTCTAGTTTTTGAGATATTGCATACGTCATTACCTACTTTATTACCCTTCTGGAACGGTATTATGAGTTGCTCGTAAATCTAAATGCATATGTATAATTAAATTGTAGCTATGATTTTGCTGATGTTGCTGTTTTGCATGTGTATTGTACATGTACTAACGTGAATTCTTTCCTGTTACAGGTGTTGACATGGCTTCATCACGAAGAAAGTGTTTAAATCATCCAGATGTGTTTTGTTTTATCTGCGGAGAGTACACGTTCATTGAACAGAGAAAAACTATTACTGATTTTGTGAAAAAAGCTTATTTTGCCTATTTCAAAGTACAACTAGGGGACCAAGATAAGCCATGGGCTCCTCATGTTGTGTGTAAAACGTGTACGGAGCATCTGCGGCAATGGACCAACGGAAAGAGGAGGTGCCTGAAATTTGGTATACCAATGGTATGGAGAGAACAGAGAAACCACAGTGATGACTGTTACTTTTGTTTGGTGAATATAAAGGGCATCAATGGACGTAACCGGAGTAAATGGACGTATCCTGACATAGACTCAGCTAGACGGCCTGTTTCTCATTCAGATGAGATACCTGTCCCATCATTCAGCCATCTTCCAGAGCTCCCTCAAGAAGGTGATGAATCTGCTACTGACAAAGAAAGCATATGTGGGCAAAATGACAGTGATTTCGAAGAACCGTCATCAGTTGCAGAAGGTTTTAGTCAACCCAAATTAAACGACCTCATAAGGGACTTAAGTCTTTCGAAGAAATCGTCTGAATTATTAGCTTCCAGGCTCGGAGAAAAAAATTTACTGCTGCCGGGAACCAAAATCACGTTATATCGCGACAGAGAAAAGGATTTACTGCCCTTCTTCTCAAAAGAGAACGATTTAGTTTTCTGCAACAATGTGCGCGGATTGCTGATGAAAATGGGCCTATCGGAATACACACCAAGTGAATGGCGGTTATTCATAGATAGCTCCAAACGGAGCCTAAAATGTGTTGTTCTACACAACGGCAACAGATACAGATCAATCCCAATTGGTCACTCAGTCGGTATGAGAGAAGAGCACGGGACAGTCGCCCTAGTCCTAGAAAAGATATCATACCGAGACCACCAATGGGTGATCTGTGTGGATCTGAAGATGGTGAATTTTCTCCTGGGCCAGCAGAGCGGGTACACCAAGTACCCGTGCTTTATATGTCTCTGGGACAGTAGAGCTAAAGATGAACACTGGGTGAGAAGACAGTGGCCTCTGAGAGAAAACATGGTGGTTGGAGAAAAAAATATCATCAAAGAAGCTTTGGTTGACATAGAAAGGATCATATTGCCACCACTGCACATCAAACTAGGTTTGATGAAACAATTTATAAAGGCTTTGAACAGAGATGGGACGTGTTTTGGCTACATATGTAGAAAATTTCCTGCGCTGAGCATGGAAAAGCTGAAAGCAGGTATTTTCGATGGACCGCAAATCCGGGAACTCATGAAAGACCCGTGTTTCCAAGATTCAATGGACAACATTGAGGCACGTGCGTGGTCATCGTTTAGTATGGTTGTGAAGAATTTCCTTGGGAACTATAAGCCCGATAACTACGGTGAACTACGGTGAACTAGTGGAGAATATGCTCTCTTCTTTTTGTAAACTTGGCTGTAAAATGAGCATCAAACTGCATTACCTCCACAGTCATTTGGATCGTTTCCCAGATAACCTCGGTGATCTAAGCGAGGAACAGGGTGAACGATTTCACCAAGACTAAGGACCATGGAAGAACGGTACCGTGGACGATGGGATACTCACATGATGGCAGATTACTGCTGGAGCATCCAACGCGAATGTCCTGGCACATCTCATCGCAAGAAATCTCAGAAACGCGGTTTATGCGAGATGTCTCAATGAAAGAACTTTTTTTGCCGTTCGTGTCTCAAGCTTGTTTGAATTTAATAAATATTTTTCGTACCTTATGCTTGTTTGATGTTAATACACTATTTTTGCTGACATTCATCATACTTTTGTATTCAATTGACAACAACAGTGATTGCCAGTCAGCAATTATATATTATATACATTATATAGAAATATATATAGATATATATCATATCTTGATAAGCAGAGCTGATGGAGAAAAACTAATGTCATTTTTAGAATCAGCGACCTCAATATACCCAGAAACAGGTCTAACATCTAAGTCACCAAAAGTTGTGTTCCCCAGTGTAATTTTTTAAGCCTTTTAGAAACTTCGTTTCTAAGTGAACTTTTTTCCTGAAGTGTACATTTACCAAACTATTAACTACGTCACATATACATATTCGTGTATTTTTAAATATACTATTTACAAATAAACAGTATCAAAAGTAATGAAGATATCACAGATAATTCCACTGTAAAACAAATTTTCGGTTCAGAAAAAAAACGGGAATAACATTCACTCATTCATAATATTTCGAGTGTGCTGATTCCAAATCTGAAATTAGTTTTTTTTTATCACGTCACGTTTTTTTGTAATGACTGCTTAAAATGTTCATACCAAAAAGTAAGAATATGTTGATAAACAGATAGGCTTTATCATATGGAACAGTTTAATTATTGCTATACTTCAACATACGCGGCTCCAATAAACCTTAGCCCCCCCGCCCATGGCCTAAACCATTAGAGGTACAGTAAAACTAAACATACCTTACAAAAGAGAATTTAATCCTGCATTTAATGAGAAACAATTAAAACTTGGTGTTCCCGCCATTGCCTTCCAAGACAGCCTGAATTCGCTTTGGGTAGCTTGCCTAAAGTGACGTGAATAGATCTTGATCGTTACGCAAATTTGCTAAAACAGTTTCAATGTATTGCGTCATTGTATCCTTCGAAAATCGATTTGCTGCAGGTTCTTGAAACAAGAGACATTCAACCTTGTCCTTTATAACTGATCCAATGTGTTCACAGACGTTCAGGTCAGGAGAATTTTCTGGCCATTCTTCATTTCAAAAGAAATCGATCTCATGCTTCCGCAACAACTGTTGAGTGGCTAATGCCTTAAAGCAGGGGGCCTTATCGTGCAGAAGTGTGACCTGATCGACATCCATAACATTGTTTGGGTTTCTTAGAAAAGGAATGACATGCTGGGATAGAATAATATCACGAAAATACTGTCCATCCCAACTCTGACCATTTATTTAGCTTCAGCACCCACATGAGCTTCTTTGCAGTGAACAAAACAAACACACCAACACAGTCTGGACTTTTTAATAATTCGCGATAATGTTCATTGTCATCGATTTCATCTGGCGTTGTGTCCCACACTCGATCATTTTGGTAGTTAGGCTGACGTGTTACGTAAACAAAAAATTCATCGGAGACAGCTAAATGCATGAAATCATCCACATCCCAATCTTCAAGATAATGGGCAAACCACATTCTGTCATCGATGTTAAGTTGAGTTTTTCTTGGCTTTGGAAGTTCATGCCAAGGCTTCAAACCTTGCCTATGACGGTACAGTCGAATGATCTCACCACAAACGATCTTTCCTCTCAACACTTCGATCTCTCTAGAAAGTTTAGCACAGCTGTTTTTCCGCTTACGCGTACCGCTTTCAATGATGTCCTTTGTTTTCTGGGAGAGTGGCAAATTTGGGCGCCCAAATTTGGTTGTATCCATTTCACATTCATCCAAAGTTTTATTCCAATTTCTTTTGACGAAGTCCTCACTTCTTCGCAACTTTTTGGCAACCCATGAACGTGTTATAAAGGTGGCTCCAGCATCACGAGCTTCCCGAAATGTTATTGCTCGTATGCGATCTATCACACGTTGCCTCTACGAATCACCAATTAATTGAGAAGCCATTATATTATCACTTTATCAGCTAGAGTAATTTTAATACCCGCAATAAATAAAGAATTTTATATATTTTTATAATCACTAAAAACTATTTCGATATAAGTAAACATGTAAGCTGCAAATGGGGGCGCTAAGGTTTTTTGGAACCCCTTATATGCACAAAATTAACATAAAACTCTCGTATTATACTGTTTTCAACTCATTATTTGTATTTATGTTGGCGTTTGTGTGATGCTTCAGGTTGGTCACGCTTTAAATTCCAGCAGAAATCAGCCAGCATAGCAGGACTCCACTTCCCTTTGTATCGGCTCTCCATTGTGGCTATATCCTGGTGGAATTTCTCCCCTTGTTCGTCGCTAACAGCAGATGCGTTTTCCTGAAAGAATGAGAGCTGTGGATGCAAAAATGAATTTTCAATGACATCTTACATCCGAGACGTTGGTATGAGTTGATAAGTTGATCCACAAGTGCAGCATAGTTGTCGTATTTAGTCTTTCCTAGTAAACCGCTGTACACGTTTTTGAATACATGCCAGGCTGCCAACTCAACCTCATCCATCACCGCTTGCTTCAAAGTGTTCGTCTAGCATGAATTGGCGAATTTGAGGGCCGACGAATATGCCTTCTTTAATCTTGGCATCACTTATTTTTGGGAATTTTTCCTTTAGATATTTGAAGGCAGGCTTATCCTGTTTCAACGCCTGCAAATTGTTTCATCAGCCCTAGTTTTATGTGAAGTGGTGGCAAGATAACCTTTTCCTTTCGTACTAGTGGTTCGTGAATAACATTGTGAGATCCAGGTGAGGAATTGTCTAGCGGCGGCCATACTGAGCGTGTGTAGTGTTCAGACCTTGCTCAGCTATCCCACTTGCATAGGAAACATGTATTTCGTATAGCCAGTTTGCAATCCATTGAGAATAGCCACAACCTTCAAATCTGCGCAGATAAGCCATTCATGTTTATTGTATTTTATACAGTCCAGAATAAAAGCAACATTGTCATATGTTTCTCTCAAGACGACTGAATGAGCGATCGGAACAGAAGGCATTGTGTTCCCATTGTGTAGCAGTACACCCTTAACACTGTACAGAGATGCATCAATGAACAATTTCCACTGATTCGGTTCATAGCACAAACCCAGAGCATCGAACAGACCATGTATATTAATGCAATAACAAAGATTTTTCTTCATTATGAAATATTCCTGCAAATCCAAGGAGCGCTTTCGGAATGCTGTAATTCGTACGTCTTCCGCCAGCAGATTCTATTCTTGTAGACGTGAGGCCAGCAGTTCACTTTGTTGCTTGGTAAGTATTAAATCACGGACCAAATCGTTGAGTTCAGCCTGCGTGATTTCTTTCTTGGACTCGACTTGAGCTTCATAGCATTCGTCGTCTGATTCCGATTTGTCAGAGTCTCTGTTATCGATCGGCATTTCAGCTGGAGGACGAGGGATTGGTATATCTGTACTCTGTAGAATGTTCCACAGGACGCATAGCAGAACGAAGATTTGGGTAGACTATAGCCTTTTCCCCTTTTCTGTTGCAACCTGTAATGTGTGTGAGACAATAGACATTGTTGACTACTTAAGATAGCATAATTGTGTAATACATTATGCAGAGCAGGATATGCTAAAATGTACTAAAAACATCAAATTTGACATATATTCAGAAAAATAAAAGATTCAAACCTGTGATGTTCGTTAAGCAGAAATAGCAATCAGTTGAATGGTCAGGCGGCTCTCTCCATACCATTTAGGACACCGAATCCAAGACCAGGACAGGTGCCTTTAAACCATGCAGATAACGAGCTTGTACAGTACATCTCACACAGCAGATATGAGGCGCCCAGTGCTTGTCCTGATCACTAACTTTGCATGCGAAGTACAGTATAATTCATAAAGCTTTTTCACGTGAGAAGTCAACTTCCTTTTATACTGTTTTAACGTTAATGTCCCACAAATATAACAAAAACTGTCTGGCGAATTTTTGCACTCTCTAGGCATTGTAGCATAACATCAATAAAAACCTGTAAAATAAGAAAATGATAGATCAATTTGCAATTTCACAAAATATAGACGTTGTCTGTGAAATATACATAATTTGATAGCTGTTATTCAATAATACTCATTTATAGCACCGATTTATGATAAAATATGGCTGACAATTTTGTTTTAAATGATTAATAAAAGAAATTTTTCATAAAATCAAAGTAGAAACACAAAGCTGAATACCACCACCACAGCATATGCATGACTAAACAAAATGTAAATGATGCGTTCAGAGAACCAATGGTTCTCAAACTGATACAATGAAATAGGGTCATTTTCATAAAATTGGTGGGTGATACAAATAAATGAGTGTTATTTTCGCAATCTACGCATATAATTAGCCATAAAAATGACGATCTCATTTCCGTTTTTTTTTCACTGTTGTACAGTGTTCTTAATGAAAGAAATTAAGTAATTTAACAAAGAAAACATGAAATAAAAATGGTTATAATTTTGCTTCTATTCGTAAAATCCTTTTAACCATCACGATTTAAAGTCCTGAAAAGGCTTTTTCTAAAGCAAAACGAATTCAGAAGTTATTCTCTTTCATTACTGTCAATGGCAGCGGAAACAGGAATGAAATGAACGTTGTAATGAATCACCGATATCCGCAATACAAAAATCGTGTCAAGGAAATATGTATCTTTGTTTATATAAATATATCAATACAGTCTATCAATCTATCAACGCATGTATGTATTTCTCTCTCTCTCTCTCTCTCTCTCTCTCTCTCTCTCTCTCTCTTTGGATTCCTACAAGCTGCTTGGGGACTCCCAACATGGGTTTAGGCGGCATAGGTCGTGTCTCACCAACCTGCTCGAGTTTTTCCACGTCATGTGGAGTGAGTACGATAAGAGTAGGGCGATTGATATACTTTATCTCGACTTTCAGAAAGCCTTTGATAAGGTACCTCGCCGCCGGCTAAAGGCCAAAGTCCGCGCGCTGGGTATCGATGGGGAAGTAGATAGCTGGATTAGAAAGTGGCTGAAGAATAGGCGGCAGAGGGTTTGGCCTTAGTCACTGGCGGGGTTCCTCAGGGTTCTGTTTTGGGGCCACTGTTGTTTATCATTTACATAAATGATATCGACGCTGGCATCGTACAGTAGGATCGCCAAATTCGCTGATGACACCAAGTTTGGGGGCAATGTTGGGACGCTCGAAGCGATCGAGCAACTTCGTGCGGACCTACGTAGGATAGGAGAGTGGTCCGAAAAATGGCGAATGCCGTTCAACTTGGGTAAATGCAAGGTCATGCACATTGGCTACGCCAATCCCAAATCGGACTATTCCATGTTGGGGAGTAATATCGAGGCGACTGATTTGGAAAAAAAGGACTTCGGTTTACCAAAACAGTGCATAAAGGTGGAAAAGAAAGCGCAGAAGCTGTTGGGTTATATCAGGAGGCAATTTCGATTTCGGAACAAGGAGATTGTGCTCTCTCTGTACAATTCCCGGGTTCGGCCGCACCTGGAGTATGCTGTGCAGTTCTGGTCGACCACCCTCAGGAAAGATATTGACAGGCTAGAGCGAGTCCAGGCGAGGGCCACTAAGTTAATCTCTTCCGTTAGGTATATGGGCTACAGTCGACGCTTACACCCCCTGAATTTGTTTTCGCTGGAAACTCGGAGTCTGCGCGGTCAACTCATCGAGGTTTTCAAGCTCTTACATGGGTTCGACGATGTCGATTTTAAAAGCATGTTTAGTTTAAATGATAACTCAACTCGCAACAATGGTTGAAAGTTGGATTTGAAACGGTTTAGCACTAGTGTGTGTAGGAATTACTTTACCTATAAGATCTGTAACACGTAGAACAGGCTACCTTCAGAAGTTGTGAATAGTTCCTCTGTGGATCAGTTCAAAAAAAAGGTTAGACCGAATCTTGCACACTATTTGAGGGTGTATGAATTTTTCCGTGGCAACCGTTGCCATTGGTACTTCCTCGGTATGGGCCGCAAAGCCTTTTGAGGTACTTCTTTTCCTTGTAACTCCTTGTAACTCTCTCTCTCTCTCTCTCTCTCTCTCTCTCTCTCTTTCTCTCTATATATATATATATATATATATATATATATATATATATGTTTATTCTATATGTTAAAATTATTTTAACATGCCAAACACTGTAAGAATGTAATATTTATTTCATCGCTAAAAATGTTCAGTTAAAAGAAACAATAATACAGTATTCCACTATATTTGACCTTTAGACCTTCCTTACGGTCTTACCACGATATGACATAAACGCAGAATTCCCTGTTTGAAAAATATAAGTTACATTAGGTAATTTTGACTTACTTTTAGACCGCTTCTTTCACAAAAAGCAACTACACTATTCATTGCTACAGAGAAAAATTATTTGTTAAATAGCACAAAATAAAGCTGTTGCAACAAAATTTTTGCTTCATTTCACATTTGTAAATGCTCAAATTTTTACTTCGTGTAGCCAAAAATTTTCATTGTATTAAAAAAAATTGACGAAGCATTTATTTAATTTAAAGAATTTTTTTAGTTAAATATAAATTATCCTTTTTCTTTTTGGGGGGGGGAGGGGGATTTCCTGAAATTTAATTTTTATGTAAGATTGTCTTTCTTTTACTCTTATTAAATACGATATATTTAGTTATGTACAAGGGTTAATCAGTATTTTCAGTCTTTCATCTACTCAACCGGTCAATTCTGGAACATCTTCCTCAATCCATCTTTCCTCCTGTTTTTTACCTCCCATCTTTCAAACGCAGAGTGTTTAGGCATCTCGAAAACCCAGGACCTTGATTTTGGCTCTCTTCTTCTTCTACTGGGATGGGGGCGCTTTTGCGGGTATTCGCCCTTGGCCCCTCCTTCCTTCATAAAAAAAATTACACAGAAATAAAATTTTTATACCCTCACCGGATTCGAACCGATCTCCCTGATATATCCACCACACCATGTACGGAGTCTTCCCCCTCGGTTCGCCATCTGGAAATATGAATTTATTTAAGAAATGAGTGTATTGCAAACTAGACCAAAATTTTTTCTCGAAATGTTTTAGAAAAATATTGCATTGGAATTTGTTTCATCTGCCTGGGATGAGATTCGATGATTTGGTAGCTTTTTCGAAAATTCCGGAATGTTTTGAGCGAGAATTTGTGCCGTTGATTAGAGAAACTTGCCACAATTTCAGTCACATTCAATTGCAAAACCTAAAGATGAAAACGTGATTAACGTTACTTTATTTCAAATTAGAATATCTGCCTTGTAATATATTGCATATATTATGCATTATTTTCATTTAGTTATGGGACTTTATAGATTATAATTTTTCTGTTTTTATGTTAAAAAACGTTACACCCAAGTTACGCTAATGTTTGAAACCGAATATAGTGCGACATAAAAATTACGTTTAAATGTGCAACTGATGTACAACTTACAATATGTGTGCAATGTTTTAGAAATGTGGCTGCTGTATTGGCTGTAAAAGGTATAGACATACAAAATATGGGATTATAGCCTTCATTTATGGCCCAAATTGATTATATTTTTAATAATTATTTCCGCTTATTATTATATTGGGAATGAATAAAGTTCCATTCCATTTTTTTCATGCTTTCATGTTATTTTCGAACTGTTACAAAAATTCGAAGCGACTCGTAATTTTGGTGCAAACATCATAAATATTAGTAGAACCGCAAATAATTCTGATGCATTAAAAAATTCTAATAAAAAATGAAAACAACTGGAATGGAACGCAATTCACTGTGAAGAATATATTCATATAGTTTGTGAATAACTTCAAAAAGAGTTCTGAAACTTATAAAATGGACCATATGTAATATAATTATTAAACTTATTTATCGCTTGGCGTATTTTAGTTTTCCTTCGAAAATATTATTTATTTGAAGTAACTGTTTGTTACGTAAAAGTTACATAAAAGTTACTGGCAAAATTTATTGGCTGTATCTTGGGTGATGTTCCAGCTTTGCTGTATGTCAGATAAGTAAGGTTGCTAGGACTGTCCTTTTCCTTTCAGATGTGAACAATGTCCGTAAATATTGAATTCGATTCAGATCAGGTGACTGCGGAGGACATTTCATAATGGTCAGCATAGTCTGTCCTTTACGCTTCAGATAATTTATGGAAAGGTTGGACTTCTGTTTTAGGCAATTTTCTTGTCGGCGAATGAAGTTTTAATTCACTGACCACTTGGTTTTAATTCACTGACCAAATGATGAATTAAGATGAAATGATATTGTTCTTTCTTCATGGTACCAGTGACTTTTTTTTATGCAGGAAGGAGGGGACAAGGCTCAATGCCCGAAAAAGCGCCCCCCCCCCCAATAAAAGAAGAAGAGAGCCAAAATCAAGGTCCGGGGTGGTTTTCGAGATGCCTAGAAAATACTACGTTTGAAAGATTGGAGATCATAGACAGGGGAAAAGATGAATTGAGGAACATTGTTCCAAAGTTGACCGGTTGAGTAGATGAAATAGTGAAAATACTGATTAACTCATGCGTTAGGGAGTTGGACAGAAAAGGAATGAGAATGTGTAGAAAGTCTGGTACTGCATGCTCTCCTTAGAGAGAGAGGCATGCAGTTAGAGAGTTCAGAAGAGCATTGTCCGTTATAATAGCGACAGTAAAGAGAGAGTGAAGCGACATTGCGGTGAAGAAAGAGAGATTGAAGACAGTTTGTAAGAGGCGATGAATTGATGAGACGAAAAGCCTTTAATTCCACCCGGTCAAATACGGCTGTATGGGTTGAGCCACCCCATACATGAGAAACGTATTCCATACAGGGGCGGACAAGACCCCTGTACAGAGACAGCAACTGAGCGGGGGCGATGAAACTGCTGAAGTGGTACAGCACACCTAACCGCTTGGAAGCTGTTTTCGATAGAGAGTATATGTGATCTTTCCAGGAAAGATCACGAGAAGAGGAAACGCCAAGAATGTTAAGAGAAGAGGAAGGATTGAGTTGTGTGTTGTTGAAGGTAAGGGGACAGTCGTGTGGAAGATTGTGACGAGTAGACAGATGGAAGAACTGAGTTTTTGAGGCATTGAAAGCCACAAGGTTTTCTCTGCCTTAATCAGAGCTAGTAGAAAGATTAGAGGTCAGGTGCACTATAGCCGTCCTACGAAAATCATGGAGTGACTGTTGAGAGGGACGCTTTGGGAAGCGGATGGAGAAGTGAAGAGTGGAATTTTCGGCATAGGAGTGAATGGGAGAGGAAGTGCGAATTAAAAGACCATTAATAAATAAAATGAAAAGAGTGGGTGACAGGAGAGAACCCTGAGGAACACCACTGTTTATAGCTTTAGGAGAAGAACAGTGGTCATCTACAACTGCTGCTATAGTTCGGCCAGAAAGGAACTTAGAGATGAAGGCGCAGAAAGGAGGATAGAAACCGAAGGAGGGCAGTTTCGAAATTAAAGATTTGTGCCAGACTCTATCAAAGCTGCTTTCGATATGTCCAGCGCAATCGCAAAAGTTTTTACCGAAATCCCAAAAGGAGGATGACCAAGAGTTAGAGATATGCAAGAATATCGCCAGTAGAGCGTCCCTTACGGAACCCATACTGACGATCTGAAAGAAGATTGTGAGAAGAAAGGTGTTTAAGAGTTTTCCTATTAAGGATAGATTGAAAAACTTTAGAAAGGCAAGAACGATAATAACAGCGGTCTGCATGAAAATCGATTCCTTTATTTTGAGTTGTGATTCTGAAGCAGTTCGCTGCGCTGAATTAAAAAATGCTACCAGTTTTTTTTCTATCACCCACAGTTTTAAAGTTATTAGCAAAAGAATTTTGGGGCGTTTTGTAATTTTTTACCTTTTTTATCTTTAATTAATTTCGTTTTTTCATATTTTTGAGATAGATAATTCTAACATTACGTCTTTAAAATTTTAATAATGGCTTCTAGAGGATGTACCCATAGTCCAGACATATTTTGTTATATTTGTGGTCGGTATGTTGTAAAACAAAGGACAAATGTAACGACCTTCATTAAGAGAGCTTATCATGCTTATTTTGGAATTAAATTAGGAGATCAAGACAAAAGTTGAGCTCCACACAAGGTTTGTCTTACGTGTGTTGCGGCACTAAGGAATTGGAGCAAAGGTAAAAAGAAAAGTTTGCCATTTGGGATCCCTATGGTATGGCGCGAGCCTAGAAACCATACCGACGACTGCTACTTCTGTTCTTGCAATGTTAAAGGTTATAATGCAAAGAATAAAGAGAGCCTTCAATACCCAAGTCTTCCATCTGCAATAAGGCCGGTACCCCATGGTCCAGAAGTTCCTATTCCCCGCCCACCCGAGAGTCTGGATCAATACAATTCAGATTCTGATTCAGCTCCAAATCCAGACAATGATGATGTTTATGAACAGCCAACAGCTGACCGAGATCCTCCTAAACCATTAACCCAAGCCGAACTAAATGACTTAGTCAGGGATTTGAATCTGCCTAAGGAATCTGCAGAATTTTTGGGGTCTAGATTGCAGGAGAACAATTTATTGGCATCCGACACATACTTCGCTTGGTACAGAAATCGTGAGAAAGACTTCTTGCCTTTTTTCGAAGAAGATGGTCCCTTGGTATTTTGCAAGGACATCACAGGATTAGTGTGCAAGCTAGGCATTGAATACCAAACCAGTGATTGGAGGTTGTTTATAGATTCCTCTAAAACCAGTCTAAAAGGAGTGTTACTGCACAACGGTAACAAATATGCATCACTCCCAGTGGCCCATTCTACTCATTTAAAAGAGACCTTTGATAACATGAAACTGCTTCTGGAAAAAATTCAGTATCAAAATCACAGATGGATATTGTGTGGGGATCTCAAAGTCCTTTGCGTGTTACTTGGGCAGCAATCAGGATACACTAAGATGCCATATTTCATCTGCGAATGGGATAGTCGAGCACGTGACCAACACTGGAAGAGGAAAACTTGGCCTCCTAGAGAGAATCTTACCCCAGGATCAAAGAACATTTTACATGAACATCTAGTTGAACCAAATAAAATCCTCCTACCACCCTTGCACATTAAGTTAGGCTTGATGAAGCAGTATGTCAAAGCATTGAATAGAGAAGGTGAGTGTTTCAAGTACATTTGTTCAAAATATCCAAAGATTAGCTACGAGAAAATAAAGGAAGGTGTTTTTATAGGTCCTCAGATTAGAAAGTTATTGACAGACGATCATTTCCTGAACACAATGACCAATAAAGAAAAAGAAGCATGGCTTGGTTTAAAAGATGTTGTTGAAAACTTCTTGGGAAACTACAAAAGCCAAAATTATGAAAGACTGGTGGAAAATATGCTTAAAAAGTTTTGCGACTTAGGCTGCAACATGAGCCTGAAAGTTCACTTCTTATTTTCGTATCTTGACCGTTTTTCCGAAAATCTCGGAGATGTCAGTGAGGAGCAAGGGGAACGATTTCACCAGGACATCAAAACCATGGAAAGAAGATATCAAGGAAGATGGCATACAAATATGATGGCGGATTACTGCTGGTGTCTGCAACGAGATCAGCCTAACGCACAGCATAAGAAAACATCAAAGAAGCACCGGTTTAGTCGTCATTAGTCAGATCTACCTTCGTAGTCTTAAGTCTTTGGAATAAGTCCTGAAATGTTTGCAAGTAAAGAAGGTAAATATATTTTGTTTCTTTCAGTTATTTTTTTATTCTTTCATAAACAAGCAATATGCTTGTCGAAGAGCTAGGAGCTATTTAATTCTGCTTTAATTAGGTTTTACTCTATCACCTAAAGATTTCGTGCTACAAGGGGTGTTGTAATACCTCATCTGTCCCCAAATGTTAACCACCCATTGATGGGAGGGGAGAGTATTTTGCTGGGAACGGGACTGTTTGTTATATATATTTACCCTACATTATTATGTAAGCGTTACTGCAGTCTATAACAACAAAATTTATGGTTTGGCATGTGCAATCCAATGTTGGTCTCGATAAGATGGTTCACATTTGGGGATAAATGGGGGATTTATGACACACCCTGTAGTAAAAAACCATACGTGATAGGGAAAAACTAACTATATTTTTGAGATCAGCGCACTCAAATTATATAGAATCACCAACTAGTTTGTAAAAATCGATCGACAAGTTTTCAAATGTGTACTGGTGTAATTGGATGGTTGAGAGTAGTCACCTTTCTTTGGGACCTGCTGAATAAAGGCGAACTTCCAACAGGAAGGAAAAATACCAGATGAGAGACAAAGACGAAAGAGTTTGCTAGACAGGGTGTCAGCACAAAAGCACAGTTCTCAAGAACAAAAGGAGGAACACCATCAGGATCGTACGCTTTCCTAGAGTTGAGACCAGATAGGGCAGAAAAACATCTTTGGAGGAGATTCTAATTTCAGACATAATAAAGTCAGAAGGAGGAGGAGATGGAGGAACAGCATCGGAATCATTCATAGTTGAGTTGGAAGAGAAAGTTTGAGCGAAGAGTTGAGCTTTGTCAGAAAAGACAACAACTGTGCCATCGGAATGGAAAAGAGGAGGGAAAGAAGAGGAAGTAAAGTTGTTGAAGAGGTTCTTAGCAAGATGCAAGAAAGAGCGAGAAGACTTAGAATTGGATAGGTTTTCACATTTTTGTCTTATGAAGGAATTTTTGGCGAATCGAAGGACAGAGTTTGCACGATTCTGGGCAGAAATATAAGCTGAGAGTCAAGAGTTGGATGGCAACGGTACCTTCTGAAAGACTCCGCTCTGTTGCAGATAGCATTAGAACAAGTAAAGTTAAACCAAGGTTGGTTGCATTAGTGATAAGAATAGAATATGGAATGTGCGCCTCCATGCCCGAGAGAATCACCTCCGTGATGCGCTCAACACACTCGGAAGGGCCCTGGCCATGGAAGTAGTTAATCAGTCCATGGTAAATCAGAGAAGTACTGCCTGAGTGTCTCCCAATCAGCGGCACAAAGTGCCAAAGACGCCTCCTCTTGGGAGGATCCAAATGTCGGGTTAGAGCGATAGGACAAACAGATATAAGATTGTGATCGGAGGAGCCCAACGGAGAAAAAAGTTTGACAGGGTAAGAAGAAGGATGATAGGTAAGAAATAAATCCAGAATGTTGGCCCTATCTCCAAGGCGATCGAGGATACGAGTAGGGCGTTGTACATGGCGGCGTGTACAATCTGCTCTAAGTCATTTAGGATAGAAAAGTTGTAATCTAGTTCACCAGGGATGTTAGTGGAATGGGAGGAAAGCCAAATGTGGTGGTGAACATTGAAATCTCCTAAAATGGAGATTTCAGCAAAGGGAGAGCGGGATAGAATGTATTCCACTTTGGAAGTGAGGTAGTCAGAGAATTTTGGATAGTCAGTAGAATTAGGAGAAAGGTAAACAGCGCAGATTTAGTATTTAGTTTAAGATTGGCATGTAAGCCGTAACCAGAGGGCATAGAATTCGGGAGATTCGAGTTCGGGAATACGAGAACAAGTTAGTAGGATGGGCACAAAAGGAGAGAATGCAATGCAATTGCAAATGTTGACCAATGTTGCCTAAGTTATGCAACAAAGGGGGAGGGTGAATGTTGCAAGATGTTATGCAACAAAGGGGAGGGGAATGTTGCAAGAGCAACAAAGGTTATGCAACTTGGAGGCGGAGTTATCCCCCAAGAGAAAGAGAGAGGAGAAGGAAAGAGGAAGAGAGGTGTTCGCCTGGCATGAGCCAGGTGCATTTTAAGACTTCAGCCGAGCGGCTGCTGTCTTAATATGTTCCTAATCAGCCAGTTGGCTTATCTGGCTGAGCTGCCAGTTTGCGCTATTTATTTAATTAAAGCATATATTCTGGCTTAACCAGTCAGTTGGCTTATATGGCTGAACTGCCAGAATGCGCTATTTATTTAATAAAGCACATATTCTGACTTAAACAGCAAGATGGTTTAGAAGGCGTAAATGGCTTGTTCAGGTGTACAGATTCAGTTGCCAGATAGCGCTATTTATTTAAGTAATGCATATATTCTTTACAGTTGGTTTAGAAATCCGTTTTAGAAGCCAGCCAATTGATATAATTAAATCCCGTGTACAACCAAAAGAATTAAATAAAACACCATTACATCATTCTGTTTATTTAGACAAATTAATGGAATCAGAAATATATAGAAAATAAATATACAATGGAATATATATGATCAAAAATAATAATAGCATAAGAAATACGAACGATGAATATATCAAAATAAATATACAATGGAATATATATGATAAAAAATAATAATAGCATAAGAAATACGGACGATGAGTATATAATCAATGATATACAAAACTTTGTAGTATAACTATCAATATATTAGTAGAGGAAAAAAAAATATATATATACAGTTTCCTCTACTGAAAACCCTGATAATACCCAAATTGGAATACTGATCGGTCCTAACATCCCCATATAAAAAAAAGACATTAGACAGCTGGAAGGGATCCAGAGAAGCTTCACAGCCAATATCAATGGGTACAAAGAACTAAATTACTGGGAGAGGTTACGCGAACTAGACCTATATTCACTGGAAAGGAGAAGAGAGAGATACACCATTATTTACACTTGGAAAATAATGGAGAAGCTAGTCTCTAATCTTACTCTGAACCCTATAACTCCGCAAACAACGGTGGAAAGTAGAAATGGTAGACTGTGTCGTATTCCCAAACTGAAGGCGAGACAGGGAACATCCTTAACCCTGAAAGAAAATAGTTTTGTAGTGAGAGGACCAAAACTGTTTAATCAGTTGCCCAAAGACCTAAGAAACACGAAGGGAGTTGCAGTGGAAATCTTCAAGAGAAGACTAGACGCCTGGCTCAGAACAATCCCGGGGGAGCCGGGCGTACCTGGCTATGTGAGGTGAAGAGCGCAAGAATCCAATTCACTACTTCACCAGGCCAACTGGAGAGGAGGGGCGACAAGCTTGACCTTCGCGAAATGAGAAGCTTTGTAAGGTTATTAAATAATGAAATATATTGAAAATAATAATATACGAAACGTATAATCAACTGCATATTAGTACAGGAAATATATATATATATATATATATATATATATATATATATATATATATATATATATATATACATATATATATATATATATACACACAATTAAATAAATAAATATACATCAAAATACTCTATGTTCTACGGAGCAAAACGCTAAACTCACACGTAATCGAGTCTACATTCACATCGTTATTACATTGCACTACACGGTAAAACCGTCCAAGCAACACTTCACCGTTCAAGTTATACGGATGCCTATACTCGACATAAATGACTTTCATATAGTTCAGTACTATTTTTGTGCCCACTTTACATTCGGTTGGCAAGTTATCTTTAAACACGGCTAGAATACAATTAAAAGCACGCACAAAGAGGTCATCGTTAACCACAACATCATTATTAAATATGAGTTTCTAAACACTCCTTTTCAATCGAGGGTTTTTTCTTACCGTCCCGAGATTTTCAATCGTGAACTCTTCTTCACTCTGCATAGCGGCAATTGAAATAATCTTCCAAGTCGTAACGACAGCTGCTCATTATATAGAGGTACAACTCTTCAGGGTGAACAGTGTAGGCAAACTCTGCCCTGTACAGCTCAAGTGCTTTGTACCAAAGTTCAGGATATTTCAAAGAATCTAAACCTTTTAAATATGCATCCAGCTCTAGACCATTCTCGCCTTGTTCATTCCTACATTCGATAAATCCGTCGAGCAGAGCGGTGTATGCGTATTCAAAAACGGTGTCAAAATAAATCATATCTGTAACACGAGCATCTAATATAGGCTTCAGCTTGCGGAATCCGACGATTTCAAACATTCTGTCGAGGATGAAACGGTTTCGCGTAGGGACAATAACGTTATTATTAGATGCATTCTTCCACATCAGTTGTATATCAATGCATGGCTGTTCGTTACTTATACACAACATGCAAACAACGGCATATGAGGGGGCGTCACTAATCTGCTCTCTTCTTGTACCTACACCTGCAGCAGAGCTGTGACTAGCGCTGCTAAAAAGCGCCGCTAGTTTTTTAATAGCACCACCACTAGCGTCGCTATATTTTCAAACTACTAGCGCATTTACCAGCGCCGCTAGTTTTTTAAATAAAAATTAACGCTATGCGCTAGCGCTAATTTTTATTTCAAAAATGAATTTAAAGTCCTTCTATTCTATACGAGTTTGAACTTCTGTTGTATATATGATATATCAAATAATTAAATAAAAGAAATGTATTGTTTTCTATGGTATTAGGTATTTTTTATTTGTTATAGCTAGGTTTAAATGAATATACTGGATTCAAATAAAAAAAAAGTTTTGTTACACTGGATTTAAATAAATAAAAAGCTTTGGTTCTATAGTATAATTGTTTAATTTAAACATTCTTTTTGACAATATTACTGCATAGAAGTGTAACTAACATAATAGGTATTTTTTATTTGTTATAGCTAATATTGAAAACTAGCGCTAGCGTCGCTAAATTTTGAAATGACTAGCGTTAGCGCCGCTATTATTTTGCCTCACTAGCGCTAGCGGCGCTAGTTTTCATGAGTAACGCGCACAGCTTTGACCTGCAGGTATTTTATAACGGTCCTCTCCCCACTTCTCAACTATCACGAAGACTCTATTCATCTCTTCAACACTTAAATAAATAACATTACGTTTACCAGAGTTTGCTTGCCTGCAAATCGTTTCAAGTACATAGTTAATGGTGCCGGTTTCACGCTTGAACACGCGAAATGACTTCGTCACGGGGACATTGTACGAGGCGTTGAGAATGCTTCTCAAAGGAAGTTCCATCGTGTTCGCACGTCTACTCGGTTCAAGCTCTGAGATGAAGGTTTTTGGCCCTGTTGACACAAACGAGTCGGCGTATGCACCATCACCATACTCATCCTTGATCTCGACAGTTAGCTCTCCGAAGAATTCCCTCGATGTGAATATCACGCTATCTGTGTCAGCGTACAGCACCCTCCGTCCAAGAGAGTGCAGTAGACCCCAAAGTTTGATGCGGGCGTAGGCCATTGTGAAGCTGGCTACAGGTATGTTTGTAACTCACGAGGTATCTGTGGCCAGTTCTGTGATGTTGTATTTTATTATGTAAGTATTACCTACATTCACGATCTCCATAACCTCTTTATCGGGAGCGTTGGCATAATCTCAGACTTCACTATAACTTTGTGCCAAATGGACGTTCCCTTTGCCGGTATTCTTTGCAAACTTCCCCCAAAGACTGTTTAGACACAACTTTGCACTAAAGCGCTTGCCAGGATTCTTAACAATTTGGGGGTCGGTCAAGCTGTATACCTTCATGGGAACGGTAACACTGAATATAAGCCGTTTTTTCATCTTCGGTATCAACCCCTCGCGGATATCCTGATGCTTCGAACTTATCCTTCAAAAAAGCGTTTATATATGGTGTGAAAAGGTTGGGTAGCTTCTGAAACCTCCACACCTCATGTATCTTCAATATTCTATACCCATGGCGAACGGCTAGGGCCAGCTCAGGGCTTGTATATACACCTCTGATCTTACGCTGGTTGGCTGTATGGTCACAATCACCGTTGTTTTCTTCTGCGCACTTCACGCACAGGGGAAACATGAGCTTGTGAGCTATAACGACGGGTAAGATCGGCATCCATAAATCGCGAAGGGGGAGCACGTCTACGAAAGAAAGTCCAAAGTAGCGCTCATTCAAGTTAGCTGAAGGCTCCTCGATGGTTGGTATGGTGGGACCCACCATTTTTTCAGGTGCACCTACGGGGTACGGATTGTTCTTCATCACGTAGGGGTATAAAGAACAGAAGTCGTAGTAGTGGAGTTTCACGCCCTCCCTAGGCAGAAAGTATAGCTTGAATCGGTTTGTGCGCTTGTGCGCCCTCCAAACAAGCTGTCACCGCATTTGAGGGGGTCCAACACCATTGAACGTTTGATGGCCCTTATTTCTTCACGGTACTGGTCATCTGTTTCAATCCGTGCATCATACTCATGCTCCCACACGATCTTGTGAGTGAACTGGGAGCCTATAACTTGATCGCGGTTACGGGTCCATGCGAGGGAGGCTGTCGGCGGGGGATCTTCCATGGAGGTCCCCTGTGACGGCACATTCAGCGCGCGGGCATCCATGCTACCAGCAGCCGTTAAAGGAATACACAGTCTTTTCACCAGTGATTGGATCCTCACTTAGGCCATCAACTCAAAAAACACGACCATTGACCTTAACAGGTACTTCACGCGTGTTGCGGGCATTTTATGTATACCCCGGTCTGTTGCTGTAGGTGTATGAGCCAGTAACTATCCTTGTGCCCATAACTGCGGGGGTTGTTTCTGTGAATGATTGCTAAGGTGTCTTTAGGGATGAAGTTATTGTTATATATAGCGAGAGAGAGAGAGAGGGAGAGCATAAATTTTAAAAAATAACAAAGATGTGTGATGTAGCCCTTCATTAAACACCAAAGTTTATGATGTCGAGAGAATGGAAATAAGATTCCATCAAGGCGATTTATTATCGAGATTTAAATCCAATGTTATGTTTCGGTTTCTGGCGCCGCCAAACTCCCTGTAGAGCAGGTGTTTCAAATTTTATTTTTAAATGTGAACGAAGATAACTATAACTATATATATATATGAGAGAAGTTCAGAATGGAAGTGAGAGGGTATTTATAGCCCGTAATTAAATTCTTTTTGTAGAAAAACTCTGAATATCAGATGTTTCAAACGTTATTTTTAAATGTGAACGAAGATAAATATAACTGTATATTATATATATATATATAATATATATATATATAATATATATATACACACATATATACACACATATATATATACACATATATACACAGTTATATTTATCTTCGTTCACATTTAAAAATAAATTATGAAACATCTGATATTCAGAGTTTTTCTATAACAAAAAAAAATAATTACGGGCTATAAATACCCTCTCACTTCCATTCTGTCTATCTAATTCTTTATTACCTTTTCTCTGGTTTCCAAGAGTCGAGATAAGGCATGCATCATTAAATTATACGACCCAGCGTCGGTCATTAAATACACGAACCATGAGAAAGTCGCGTTTTAAATAGCGCTAATTAAACGATTCTTTGTGAAAAGGTCAGAATAAACAATTCGTGCGGAAAGAAAGTCTATATATGTACTTCTGAAAACTATAAAAATTAGTACAAGTGTGCGCAAAATTTATGATTAGCAATCACGCCAAATTGTATTAATTAACTCAGCCTCTCCCAATTTTGATAATTATTCTATTAAATTATTTTATATCAATGTAAAACCCGTTAATTCCTTATTATATATATATATATATATATATATATATATATAGAGGGTGTACATAAAGTCAGGATCTATTTTTGTGAAGCACTTGGAAATTATATGGAATTCAATCATAAAATGATAAAGTGGTAACATTTATTAAATAATTAAGAGTAGGATTCGACGTGACGCCCATCAGTATCCCTGCGCAGCTCAAATCGTTCCGCAGCATTTCTAAACACATTCTGGAGCATTTGCGGGGTTATGTTATCTGCAGCAATTCGTATACGTGTACGTAAGTTTTCAAGGCTCGTAATCTTCGTCTGATAGACGTGCGATTTGATAAAGCCCCATGCAAAGAAATCTAAAGTGGTTAAATCTGGTGATCTCGCTGGCCAAGGTCTGTTGCTTCCGCGTCCGATCCAGCGATTTGGAAAACGTCCATTTAGATAATCCTGAAAAATTTTGGCATAGTGACAAGGAGCACCATCATGTTGATAGACGACGGTACTAACAATCCTATCCCCGTCGTCTATCAACATGATGGTGCTCCTTGTCGCTATGCCAAAATTGTTCAGGATTATCTAAATGGACGTTTTCCAAATCGCTGGATCGGACGCGGAAGCAACAGACCTTGGCCAGCGAGATCACCAGATTTAACCCCTTTAGATTTCTTTGCATGGGGCTTTATCAAATCGCACGTCTATCAGACAAAGATTACGAGTCTTGAAAACTTACGTACACGTATACGAATTGCTGCAGATAACATAACCCCGCAAATGCTCCAGAATGTGTTTAGAAATGCCTCGGAACGATTTGAGCTGCGCAGGGATACTGATGGGCGTCACGTCGAATCCTACTCTTAATTATTTAATAAATGTTACCACTTTATCATTTTATGATTGAATTCCATATAATTTCCAAGTGCTTCACAAAAATAGATCCTGACTTTATGTACACCCTGTATATATATATATATATATGAAGGAATTAACGGGTTTTACATTGATATAAAATAATTTAAAAGAATAATTATCAGAATTGAGAGAGGCTGAGTTAATTAATACAATTTGATATGATTGCTAATTATAAATTTTGGATCTTTTGTGTACGTTTCTTGTGCTAATTTTTATAGTTTTCAGAATTTTTTTAGATGAACTTTTTTCCGGAACTGTACATATATAGGCTTTCTTTGGTTAACCCTTCGATTGCTTCCGCCCGAATTGTTCATTCTGGCGAATGTTAAACTTTTCACCCCCACCCTAGACCTACTTTTTAACGGGGATGTGCATACATATACATATAAAAGAGAGATAGAGCGCGCGAGAGAGATCCCTGCTAGGACACTCTGGGTAACCATTTATCTACGAACCGTGGAAGGATGTTTACGCGCCATCTTAGACCTACAGTTTAACACGGATCATTAGGTTACCCTGGCTACCAAACCGTGGAAGACGCGCCGCTGCTGGGTCTCGAGCCCGACGCATATAATCGTGTGTGCGTAATATTTTATGGGCGTATAGACGGGTGTGTACGTGCCAAAAGGAAGTATACACTGTGCCACCTGGCTGATAATGCCTGGAGGCACTGGCTGATTAAGCCAACTGGCTGATTATGGACCTATAAGGCAATAGTCGCTCGGCTGAAGTCTTAATATGCGCTTGGCTCCTGTCAAGCGAACACCTCTCTTCCTCTCTCTCCTTCTCCTCTCTTTCTCTTTGGGGATAACTCCGCCTCAAAGTTGCATCAACCAGAATCTATTTTTCAAAAATAGATACATGCGCGATGTGTCGCTAAATACGCAATATCTAGTCTTATTCGCACAACGTAGAGATGTGTCACAAATTGGGATATTAGCCAATCGAATGTTCCCGAATCAACGTAAAGAGTTTTTGGAGGTTTATAAAGAAGCCACAAGCCAGCGTTATGGATATTTGATTTGTGACCTTCACCCGCGAAACACGTTTAGGGTGCTTCAAAGAACGAATATATTCCCAAGCGAACCTGAAATGGTGTATATTCCAGAATGACAAATAGGCTGAAGAAATATCTGAATTAATAAAAATCTATCATCGATTGCCCCGGGCACTGCAACAGATGTTCGTTAAAAATATCGACTCCGACTTTTTAAAATGCATCTGTGAAATCTGTCTTAATATTATAAAATGTAATGTACCAATGAAACCCTCTCAGAAGACTCGCTTACGTCGTTACTAGAACATAATACGATCGCTCGCTCATAAAAGTCAAACTGTGGGTAAGAAAAAGCGAATTATTGTACAAAGAGGAGGATCATTCCTAACCATCTTATTTTCAGTTTTGGGTCCTTTACTGACTAGATTAATATAATGAAGAAGGTGGTTGTGATTCCGCACGAGTTGTATGCTTCATTGCAAAGTTCAAAGATTCCAGACGCGGCTCTAGAACCCCGTAAAAGTTGGGTTAAAAGAATGAAAAGCGAGTTGCTAGCCCTATTAAACAGTGAAAAGTCACCTGATGAGAAAAGGTTCTTGTACCAAGAGGCTTTGCAGAAATTTCTTCACGAGTACGAAGATTATAAGAATCCGACAGAGCTTTCCGAAGTTATTAGGCACAGCGCGAGTAGCGCTGAGCATGGCGACGCAGGACCTGGTCCCGACGTTAGAGATGACCAACAAAGAACAACGGAACACAACACATCGAACATGTGTTAAAAAACAGTCTCCCACATACATTGAAGAATAAAGGCTTAAGTCTTTATAATCTATTGAGTGAGGACCCCGTCATACAGTGGGCCGATACAGGCGAGGTCATTGTTGAAGGAACAAAGGTACAAGGATCCAACATCGTTGATATTCTTCATGATCTGGTGAGAAAATGGGACAGGCCGTCACCAACAGGATGGAAGCATATTAAAGCAAGACTACAACAAATAAATGTCCCCAAAACATTGATAGGTAATCTGAATAGGTTAAAAGACCTGGATCATGTCTCGCATGTGTCAGAACTGAGTACGCCATCGCCCCCAGCAGCAGCGTCTCTGAAGAAGACAAAGAAGAGAACAAACGGCCAACCTTATCCAAGTGTCTCTAAAATACGCAAATGGCTAACATATTAAGTAAACGCTATTATGACATTTCTAACCTCGCCTCCTATGGCGGCGTAAATAGAGTGTACAGAGGTGTTTACGGAGTAGGGAGAAAATATGTTGAGCGGTTTTAGCGGGAACAGGATGCTTATACACTTCATAATTTGGTGAGAAAAAGGTTTAAAACGGCCAAGACAACCGCGGGTTCGATTAACTCTATTTGGCAAGCGGATTTAACAGACATGCAAAGATATTCAGTGTATAATGACGGTTACCGCTGCATCATATTCATAATAGATGTATTCTCTAGATATCTGTGGCTAATTCCACTGAAATATAAATCGTCTGAAACATTTGCTAAAGCGACCAAAACGTTGATGTTAAAAGAAGAAAGGGTTCCTGGCTATTTTTGTACGGATATGAGTAAAGAATTTATAGGTCGTGCTTTACAGAACATGCTCACAGAATTTAGTATCAGTTACTACACTATCAGTTCTATACATAAGGCCTCTTTAGCTGAAAGAGTTCAACGTACCATAAAGGAACGCATGCACCGCTATTTTACACATAAAAACACATACAGATATATAAACGTTCTCGGGTCATTAGCATCATCATACAACCGTTCACACCACCGTACGATTGGCACAACACCTAACGAAGTTTTAGAAAGAGGTGCGCTGCCAGAGGTGAGAAGAGATGGAGCACTACCAGCGCGGTCTACACATTTCAAAATCAATGATTATGTAAGGCTATCACGTTTGGGAAATAAATTCGCGAAGGGATTTGAGCAAGGATGGACACGTGAGATTTTTAAAGTTCGTGCTGAGACCTAAAGGTGAGATAATGATATATTACGTTGAAGATTTGAATGGGAAAGAGATCGTTGGAGGCTTTTACCGCGAGGAGTTGCAGAAAGTGACATTTAATTTTGGAAAAAGTGTGTTTAAAATTGAAAACATTTTAGGCAGCAAAGGTTCAGGAAAGAGAAAAATGTACCTGGTGAAATGGCTGGGTTACCCAGAAAGCTTCAACACCTATATAAAAGCTGCTGCAATAATGAAGCTTAATTAGTATGCAACATGGCGCCTAGCCACGTTTATGTCACACTCCCGTCCTCTTCTTCTCTCTCTGTACATCCTAACAACACCCTGGCCAACTTTGTAACAGAACTCCACGGACCCATTGAATTGGAGCGTGATTCGTATGAGGTAGGTTTATGTGAACTCCAATTAGTCTGCAAATTTTTAACTCTTGAAAATGAGCAAATCATATTTCTGATCCTTAGAAGAATCGATGAGTGCGAAAAATTAGGCATAACCTTAGACAATACTATGCGTTCAGTCCTGTTCGGTGAGGTGCAGTACTATAGCACAAATGTATCGCTAGGACTCGGGCATTATGACAGCCATGGACATTGTGACGGGGTTAAACAAGACATGAATATAACTACATTTTAAATACATGTGGAGGGGCTTGTGAACCTGAATTTTTCTACAGATTCCTTCTCTAACACGTCCCATCTCTAAGTGGGTCATTTACAAAATAGTACAAATTTTGAGTGCTGCTAATCCCGTGTACCTCACCCATCCGAAACACACGAGTTCGAACAAACCCGTACACGTTTCATCAGCGTGACTCACTCCGCCAGGCGAGTCGATCCGTCCACCTGTGGCTCATCGTCATCTCAGAGCTTGAACCGAGTAGACGTGCGAATACGATGGAACTTCCTTTGAGAAGAATTCTCAACGCCTCGTACGATGTCTCCGTGACGAAGTCATTGGGCGTGTTCAGGCGTGAAACCGGCACCATTAACTACAGTATGTACTTGAAACGATTTACAGGCAAGGAAACTCTGGTAAACGTAATATTATTTATTTAAGTGTTGAGGAGATGAGTAGAGTCTTCGTGATAGTTGAGAAGTGGGGAGAGGACCGTTATAAAATACCTGCAGGTGTAGGTACAAGAAGAGAGCAGATTAGTGATGCCCCCTCATATGCCGTTGTTTGCACGTTCTGAATAAGTAACGAACAGCCATGCATTGATATACGACTGATGTGGAAGAATGCATCTGATAATAACGTTCTTGTCCCTACACGAAACCGTTTCATCCTCGACAGAATGTTTGAAATCGTCGGATTCCGCAAGCTGAAGCCTATATTAGACGCTCGTGTCACGGATATGATTTATTTTTTCACGGTTCTTGAATACGCATACACCGCTCTACTCGACGGATTTAATGAATTTAGGAATGAACAAGGCGAGAATGATCTAGAGCTGGATGCATATTTAAAAGGTTTAGATTCTTCGAAATATCCTGAAGTTTAGTACAAAGCCCTTGAGCGGTACAGGGCAGAGCTTACCTACACTGTTCACCCTGAGGTGTACCTCTATATAATGAGCAGCTGTCGTTACGACTTGGAAGATTATTTCAATTGCCACTATGCAGAGTGAAGAAGAGTTCACGACTGAAATGCTCGGGACGGGAAAAAAACCCTCGATTGGAAAGGAGTGTTTATAAACTGGTATTTAATAATGATGTTGTGGTTAACGATGACCTCTTTGTGCGTGCATTTGATTGTATTCTATCTCTCTTTAAAGATAACTTGCCAACCGAATGTAAAGGTGGCACAAAATTAGTACTGAACGATATGAAAGTCATTTATGTCGAGTATAGGCATCCGTATAACTTGAACGGTGAAGTGTTGCTTGGACGGTTTTACTGTGTAGTGCAAAGTAAAAACGATGTGAGTGTAGACTCGATCACGTGTGAATTTGGCGTTTTGCACCGTAGAACATAGAGTATTTTGATGTATATTTATTTATTTAATTGTGTGTATGTATATATATATATATATATTTCCTGTACTAATATGCAGTCCCATAAGTCCGGCATCATAGGAGAAATTCACATTTTTCTATTTCTACAAACCATAATTCATATTTTTCTCTTTCTACAGGCCATAATGTCTGTGAGCAAGGAAGAACGAATCCAGATAATTCTACTCATAGGAAATCGGAGTCAAAGAGAGGCCACTGCTGAATTTAACAGACTGCATCCAGACCGCGAGCCAATAACACAGAGTTGTGTTAGCAGACTTGTTGCAAAGTTTAAGGAAACAGGATCCATAGAAGATAAACCACGCAGTGGACCTTCAAGGAGGTCCACTGACGATGATACAGCGAGACGTCGAGGGCCTGTGGAATGGCCAGCTAGAAGCCCGGATCTCACGCCACTAGATTTTTATCTCTGGGGCCACTTGAAAGCGTTGGTATGCGCAGAGAAAATTAGGAGTGTTGAACATTTGCGGCAGCGCATTATTGGGGCATGCAACACCATTACTACTGACATCATTCATCGTGTGCTTGCTGACTGGGTATCACGTCTGAATTTGTGTATTGAAAACAATGGTGGACATATTGAGCACGTTCTGTAAATAAAAACTTTTGATTTGCCTTTTTTTATTATTTTTCCTATGATGCCGGACTTATGGGACACCCTGTAATATATATATATATATATATATTTCCTGTACTAATATGCAATTGATTATACGTTTCGTATATTATTATTTTCAATATATTTAATTAGTTGGTATAACGGTATATATATATATATAATATATATATATATATATATATATATCCTCTACTAATATATTGATGGCTATAACACAACGTTTTGTATATTATTGATTATATACCCCTCGTCCGTATTTCTTATGGTATTATTATTTTTGATCATATATACTCCATTGTATATTTATTTTGATATATTAATCTTCTTATTTCTTATGCTAGTATTATTTTTGATTAAATATATTCCATTGTATATTTATTTTCTATATATTTCTGATTCCATTAATTCGTCTAAATAAACAGAATGATGTAATGGTGTTTTATTTAATTCTTTTCGTTTACACGGCATTTAATTATTTCCATTGGCTGGCTTCTAAAATGGATTTCTAAACCAACTGTAAAGAATATATGCATTAATTAAATAAATAGCGCTATCTGGCAACTCAACCTGTACACCTGAACAAGTCATTTGCGCCTTCTACGTCAACTGGCTGTTTAAGTCAGAATGTGCTTTAGTTAAATAAATAGCACAATCTGGCAACTGAACCTGTACACCTGTACAAGCCATTTACGCCTTCTAAGTCAACTGGCTGGTTAAGCCAGAATATATGTTTTAATTAAATAAATAGCGCAATCTGGCAGCTCAGCCAGATAAGCCAACTGGCTGGTTAAACCAGAATATATTCTTTAATTAAATAAATAGCGCAAACTGGCAGCTCAACCAGATAAGCCAACTGGCTGATTAGAAATATATTAAGACAGCGGCCGCTCGGCTGAAATGTTAATATGCGCTTGGCTCCTGCCAGACAAATACCTCTCTTCCTCTCTCTCCTTCTCCTCTCTCTTTCTCTTGGGGGATAACTCCGCCTCCAAGTTGCATAACCCTTGTTGCTCTTGCAACATTCCCCCGCCCCATTTGTTGCATAACATCTTGCAACATTCATCCTTCCCCTTTGTTGCATAACTTATGCAACATTGCTCAACATTTTCAATTGCATTGCACTCTCTTCTTTTGCGCCCATATTACTCAAGTTAGGTCATTGCGTACATATACGCAACATTCACCTTTGGAGTGAAATTGAGTATAGAGAAAGTAAGAGGGTACAGAAAAGGGGTTGTTGTCAGTCGTTTGAGACACCTGAGTTTTAGTGAGGAAAAGATGAGGCGGTTTAGAGGAGGAGAGGTGGAGTTCAACAGATTGAAAATTTGAGAAAAGGCCACGAATGTTGCAGAAATTAATGAAAAGTAAATCAGAAAGAGGCCCAGAACATCTCGTATGAGCGGTAGCAGATCCAGTCCTGCTACCCAGGTCTGCATTCCCGGTATCGGCAGTGGGGGAGCCAGAAGTGGGGACATTTATGGTCCATTCCCTTGCCCTTTACAATGCAAATGCTTTACCGCATTCAGAATGACAGCGAACATATGTGTCACTCCATCGGTGAGGGACCTTCAAAATGTGAAACGACATTGTATAGAATGCATAATAAAGCAGAATGTACTTTAGAAATGTACAGTTGCGCTCATTGTTTGTAGGACACTATTGAGAACAGATAACAACACCTGGCATATATTTGTTGTGTGTACTACAAACGGATGTAACATTTTATGAATGAATCTGTGGTTTAACGCTGATTGGTTGGGTGACTCTTTGCCAGATGTCTTTAGAACATAATTATTTCCATTCATCACTCTGGTTTACATATTACTAAGGACACATAAATGAATAATTAAATATAAATTTAAGAAGGGGATATATATTAGCAATGAAGTGAATAAAAAATGGTCTTGTAAAAACTAAAAAAAATCCTGATGAGTGTTCATAGTATTGGCAAGCCTGTCATTGTGAACGAACTGAAGTTTTAATATAAAAACATAGCCGTTGGTAGGTATTATTGCGCCCGCAAATTCAAAATTTATTCATTTATTTATTTATTACTTTATTTACATTTCATAGTGAACATTGATTCAAATATTATTTTATGGTACAACAAAGACAGAGCAAAAACCTGATATTTATATAAATACATATATAGGAAGTTTATGAATGAAAAAAACAATGTTTTGATGCATTTTAAATTTTATTAATATTATAACATCACCTGACTGATGGGTAACTGTAGGTTTCATATGTCACTGCTTAGAATATCTTCCAATTGGCAAATGGACAACAGCTGAATGGATACTACTGGTATGACATTGTTATATCCGGAGCAAATGCTATTTCTAGATCAGCAACACTGATATTGTAATAAAGTCACTGAGAGAAATATTTAGAAACGAAGAATGTTTTGTGTTAAGGCAGCATCATAAATGCATATAATTGTTTTGTATTAATAAGTTCCATGTTACAACTTAAGTGTTGAACCACTGCAGCTGTGACTCTTGGCGGTCTCACACCTCAAAGGAGAGAATTACAGAAAATAAAAGTTTTACAGTGATTCACACCACTAAACATAGAGCCATTTAAACGATGATACATGACAATTTTGCAAAGGTGTTAACACATTCATAGTTACCATTGTATTTTAGAGATATTTTATACATGAACACAACAAATTTTATTATCTTGTCCAGCCACCGTTGTTGCCTATGATTTCCACCAGTCGATGTGGTATAGAAGCATATTTAATATGCAGCCATGCTATCTAAAACAAGAGGCCATTCACTTATTGACGCCCTGAAAAGCAGTGACTCATCTGAACTGAGAGTAGAATTCCTAAAAATGCGACAAGATCTTATTCTGAAGTTTGAGTTTGCAGAAAAAAAAAAATCGAGACATTTTGGGCAAAAGTGGATGGGGAGTATCCTTTGCTTGCTGAAGAGACAAAGAAAGTGCTGGTGCCTTTTGCGACAAGTTATCATTGTGAGGCAGGCTTTTCAGCAATGATGGTCATAAAGAATAAACTGAAAAATCGGCTGCACATTGAAGGCGATTTACGTTGAGCCTTGAGCGAAACTCAGCCCGAATTCAGGCGTTAGTTCAGCAGAAACAGTTGCATCCCTCGCACTAGACTAATACAGTAGTTGGTGGTGACGCATATTTTGTTTGCTTCCTATGTAATTTCCATTTGGCGATTAACCAAAAGGGGTAATCACCAAAAAAGTTTGGGAATCGCTGGTGTAGCAGCTTAATGATCATTTTCCAAACTGTTTCCGCATTCCAGCAATTCCACTTCACTTTTAACATATCACGTGACACCACATGACGTCATGACAAAGGTGTTAACAGGTATGTTGACTGAGAATAAGCTCACACTATTCCAGAATATCATCGAAGCAACTACTCTGCAGAATGGATTATCATCACCAGAAAATTGCTGAAAGGGGAAAAATCATCGGCATGAAGGAGAGTGGGCTGTCTCCAATTCAAACTGCAATTTCTAGGAACACTGTTTATATATGGTTGAACAGGTGGCAAGAGGAAGGGAATCTACAAGATCTCAGAACGGGGAAACCTCGACTGACAACTGCTGCGGATGATCAGAGGATCTGCGATGCTGCCGAAGCCCATCCCTTTACCAATGCTGTTGCCATAAGTGAACAATTGCAGCTTGATGTTTCGGCAATGACAGTAAGGCGGCGGCTACCTGAAGCTGGGTTACACCATCGGACCCCAGCTATCAAGGAGAAGTTAAATCAGCAACATCGAGAAAATAGACTTCGATTTGCTCGACATGTTGACAAAGGACTTTACTTTTGGAACCTAGTGATATTTACCGACGAAAAGACTTTACATCCACATCCCATGGCCGTCTTCATTGTTGGAGGAGGAATAATATTCAGTATACTCAAGAGCACACCTATGAGGAAGCACGTAGCGGTCATGCCACCTGCAACATGTGGGGATGGATTCATCTGTATGGTGGAGGAGAGCTTACCAAAATAGACGGGAGGTTTACTGCAGACTTTCAAAGAGGTTATGCTTCTTTTTGTAGCTGCCATTTCCTGAGCGAATCATTTCTATGCAAGACAGGTCCCCAATTCACACAGCACGGGTCGTCACACGCTGGTTCTCTGAAGAAAGAAATATCGACCTTCTGGATTGGCCAAGTAAGGGTTGTGATATGAATCCCATCGAGAATATATGGGCCAATATTTTAAATGTGTGGAAACCAGCCCAGGAACCAACAACTGACCAGCTTTTACAACACACATTTAGTGAGTGGGAGATGCTGAGGAGAAATCAACAGCTGGCATACAATCACATCGACTGCATGAAGTCATAGGCAACAACGGTGGCTAGACAAGATATTAAATTTGTTGTGTTCATGTATAAAATATCTCTCAAATACAATGGTAATTATGAATGTGTAACACTTTTGCAAAATTGTTAATATCATCGTTTAAATGGCTCTATGTTTAATGATCTGAATCACTGTAATAGTTTTAGTTTCTGTAATTCTCTCCTTTGAGGTGAGAGACCGCCAAGAGTCACAGCTGCAGTGGTTCAACACAAGTTGTAACATGGAACTTATTAATACAAAACAATTATATGCATTTATGATGCTGCCTCAATACAAAACATTCTTCGTTTCTAAATAATATTTCTCTCAGTGACCCTTTACTACAATATCAGTGTTGCTGATCTAGAAATAGCATTTGCTCCGGATATAACAATGCCATACCAGTAATAACTATTCAGCTGTTGTCCATTTGCCAAATGGAAGATATTCTAAGCAGTGACATTTGAAACCTACAGTTACCCATCAGTCTGGTGATGTTATAATGTTATTAAAATTTAATAGGCATTAAAACATTGTTTTTTCATTCATAAACCTCCTATGAATGAAGTGATCAGTCTTTCCTTGTGAACAGACGTGTTTTATCGAGTGTTCAGTGTTACCAATTGAATAAGTGGTTTTCGTTGAAGTGTCTTTAAAAAAATAGTGTTTTGTGCAGTCTTAACTAAATTACCTCGTGTTACTAATCATTCATTAACGAATATATTTAATTTATTGACTTTATTAATTACTATATTATTTGATTGAACTAAGGCTACTGCACGTGGCTTGCCTTGTTTGTTTTTCGAATCTATTAGAAAACGAGGTTTAATAAGGTTCATTTTGCCTTGCTACGGGCTCATCAAGTAGAGTCTGGTCACCCTCCGTGGGAAAAAGGAAAAAAGGAAAGAAAAAGTTGGTGGAATAGCGGACAGATAAGTTTTATTAATACTTTTTCTTTTACAGATCCTTCGTCGGTAGCTTAATTAAGTGCATATCCATTTACTATAAATTTGTGTTACAAGAACCTGTTTCTGCGTTTCAAGAACTTTTTGCGGGCTTGCCCAGGTGACGGCAGAGTAAGCACGCGGTAGACCTACGTTGTAATTTATTAATTTCCAAACGCTCGTTTTTTGTTTGTCTTTTTAATTAATTAATAGCATGGCACCCCCGTCAAGTACTTGCAGTCGCTGTGAAGGGAAATTTGCCGCTTACGCAAACAGTTAGTTTGCAGGTGGTGCTCAAGCATGGAAGTGCTGAGGAACGAGTTAGAACGTGAGAGGGACGCCAGAGTGAGGCTTGAAGAAAGGGTGATGCTCCTGACGGCAAAATTAGAATCCCTTGAGACTTCAGTTACGACTCCTTCTGCCTCTGTTTCTACTAATAATATAAATAGTACTAACAGCTCTCTCTCTCTCTTCCCCTAGTTCCCAACCCTTCGTTCAAGTGCGTAATGGAGCCCCATTGAGAAAACCTAAGACTTTGCTACCAGTAATAACAAGCAATAAGTTTTCTGTTTTAGGTTTCGAAGATGCTGATGAACCGGAAATTTAACTCGTTGGCGATTCCATTGTTCGAGGGCAGCTCGAGGAATTCTGTGGGAAAAACCCTCGTCGTAGGCGCCGTTACTGCTACCTTGGTGCGTTATATCGTGAACTAAAGAGAATAATCGGTAGTGAGCAGGCTTTAGTTATGGGTGACTTTAATTGCGCCAACGTGAATTACGATACAATGAAGGGAGACGCGGAAGGTAATCGTTTAGTTAATTTTCTCGAGGATAGCTTTCATATTTAAAAGGTTGGGGAACCTACGAGGTTGGACAGTATTTTAGATTTAGTAATAACTACGGATGATAGGCTAATCACGGATCTTCAAGTAATAGAACCGTTAAGCAATAGCGATCACAATATGGTAGAGTTTGCCTTCTCAATAAGTCACTCGAAACCAGCTAACTCGACTAAAATTTCTAACTTCCAGCACGCAGACTTTTGTAAATTTAGAAATGAATTGTCACACGTCAATTGGGAAAACGTAATGGGGATCTCCAACGCAAAACTAATGTGAGAATCGTTTGAAACAGTATTTAGGACTATAAATGAGGAATGTGTACTGTACAAAATTAACCGAGCGAAAGTAAACAACAAGCCCTTGTGGTTTACTTCTAGAGTAGGAGATATTATAAAGAGTAGAGATAGGGCTTATAGGCTACATAAGTGCGATAAAGACAATTTGTGGTTACGAAACAACTACATATTTCTAAGGCGTGAAGCGAAAAGTGTAATAAAAAAGTCCAAGCGCGGATTTGAAATCTTCATAGCTCGTGACGGTAAAGAAAACCCCCAAGCGATTCTTTCAATACGTCAACAATAGGATTCCAGTAAAAAGTGTCTTGGGGCCTTTGAAAAATTTTAACAGAGAGCTAGTTTCTGAAAACAAGGAAATGGCTACCTTGCTAAACGAATTTTTTACGTCAGTTTTTTACCATAGAAGATGTAACGAATATCCCTACGGTCATAGACATAATACCTTTTGGTAATGGTAATACTTTGGATAATATTGTGGTTAGTGAAAGGGAGGTAATGCGCTATATTGATAAAATGAAAATGCGTAAATCACCGGGGCCGGATTCCATATATCCCATACAACTAAAAGAATTAAAAGAAAACATTGTTGTGCCGCTAACAATGATTTTTAATGCGTCTATTTCTGAGAGGTGCGTACCAGATAATTTGAAGTTAGCAAATGTAACACCTATCTTTAAGAAAGGCGATAAAGGTGTGATGGGAAATTATAGGCCAATCAGTTTAACGTCTGTTGTAGGTAAGCTACTGGAATCAACAATTAGGGATCGTACAGTCGAACACTTAGAATTGCATAAACTAGTTAGAAATACGCAGCACGGTTTTAGGCGAAACAAATCTTGCTTAACTAATCTTTTAGAATGTTTTCAAAGCGTGGTTGAAGTTTACGATAGTCATCGGGCGGTTGATGTAGTGTATTTAGATTTTCAAAAAGCGTTTTACACCGTACCGCACAAAAGACTCTTTCAAAAAAACTAAGGCTCATGGAATCAGGGGTGAAGTAATAAATTGGATAGAAGAGTGGTTGCGAGGTAGGAAACAGAGGGTGGTCGTTGATAGAGTGGAGTCGGGCTAATGTAGCGAGCGGCGTTCCTCAGGGTTCTGTATTGGGCCCCTTGCTTTTTCTTATATATATATATATATATATATATATATATATATATATATATTAACGATTTGGATGTCAGCTTAGTCAGTACCGTTTCAAAATTTGTGGATGACACGAAGTAAGGAGGTAGGGCGATTAATGACGAAGATAGAGGTAAAATCCAGGAAGATCTGAATAAAATCGTTGATTGGTCAGTCACATGGCAAATGAGATTTAACGTTGATAAGTGCAAAATTTTACATATAGGTTCGTGTAACGGTAATTTTGCGTATAGTATGTCAGGGAAGAAGTTAGCAAACGTAGAGCAGGAAAAAGATTTAGGAGTTATAGTCACTGGTGATTTAAAAGTAGCGAAACAAAGTAGAGCAGCGGTCAATAAAACGAACAAAGTGCTACGTTTTATAGCTCGGAATTTTGAGTACAAATCGCGCAATGTTATTGTTCCTCTTTGTAAATCATTAGTTAGACCCCATTTGGAGTACGCGATCCAATTTTGGAATTCGCGTATATGAAAAGATATAGACAAAATCGAAAGAGTTCAAATACGAGCAACTAAGATGATTCCATCGCTTAGGTCGAAGTCATACGAGGATAGGCTAAAGGAGCTAAAATTGACTACACTCGAGACTAGGAGGCTAAGGGGTGATCTAATCCAGGTTTTCAAAATTATGAATGGCTTCGATAATATAGATAGAGATCACTTTTTCGAAATATCTCAATATAATAAGACTAGAAATAACGGGTGTAAGTTGACAAGTAGAAGGTTCGAGACAGCAGTTGCCAAAAACCTTTTTACGCATAGAATAGTAAATAGGTGAAATAGTTTGCCAGTAGAAGTAATTAGTAGCACATCTATAAATATGTTTAAAAATCGATTAGACGCATATGTTGATAGATTAGGTATAGTTTAAGGTAGTAAAATTAAGGCTTTGTGGTTCGGAACCCACGTAAAATTGTAGGTCCTCTCCGCCACCACGGAGGACATGCACAATACACAATTACGGACACAGTTAGGTATCCCAGCCATGAGTGGATCCTAGGGTTTTTGTTGGTCTGAAACATTATAACATTATTATATATGTTTTTATATATATATATCAGGTTTTTGCTCTGTCTTTGTTATACCATCAAAATAATATTTGAATCAATGTTCACTATTAAATGTAAATAAATTAATAAATAAATAAATGAATCAATTTGGAATTTGCTCAGGGCGCAATAATGCCTACGAACGGCTATGTTTTTATACGTTGAAACTTCAGCTCGTTCACGATGACAGGCTTGCCAATACCATGAACACTGTCATCACATCCGAAGGTTTTTTTTTAATTTCTACAAGCCAATTTTTTATTTACTTCATTGTTAATACTAGGGGCACTCAATATATTTTGCCCCACCCTTTTTTTCTTAGCTAAATAATAGGCCATGGGGCTGAAATGTCTTTTGAGCCATAAGTTTGTACTTTCTGCGCTTCACATAACTGGATTTTTCCAGTTTAAACCTCCCCTCCTTGTACAAAACCGCTTTTAACGCCCTTGTATAAAACCGATGGTTAACGCAGTTTCGAAAATGACAGTGATATGCGTCGTAAACAGAGAGCTGTTATCGAGTTCTTAACCGCAGAGAAGGAAACAGTTGGAAATATTCACAAACGTCTACAAAACGTTTACGGATATGGTGTTGTTGATCGAAGCACAGTTGGACGCTGGTCTAAACGTGTGAGATTATTGGAGAGAGAGCGAGCTAGCCTCGATGATGAGTCACGCAGCGGTCGGCCGGCATCGGCTGTGACATCTCACACTGTGCAACGTGCTAAGAGCATCATTCGACCAAATCGGCGCGTTATATACAAGGAGCTATCACTGGAGCTAGGAATTAGTGAAGGAAGTGTGAATACGATAATTCAGCAAATGGGATACTCAAAAATGTGTTCACGGCTTGTTCCTCGCCAACTGACTGAAGATCACAAAGCCCAAAGAAAAGAAATTGCTTCTGAGTCGTTGGTTCGATACGAGACAGAAGGGGATCACTTCCTTTCACGAATTGTGACTGGAAATGAGACTTGGGTACACCAATTTGAACCTGAAACAAAACGCCAATCCATGGAGTGGCATCACGTAGACTCCCCACGCAAGAAAAAGTTCCAAATGGCTCCCTCTGCAGGAAAGGTTATGGCCACCATCTTCTGGGCAATGAAAGGGGTGATTCTGGTGGACATTATGAAGAAAGGACAAACAATCAACTCAGAGTTATATATTGCTACCCTACAGATACTCCAGAGACGTATAAAGCGAGTTCGACTGGAGAGAAAACTGGAAGACGTCCTTCTTTTGCACGATAACGCACAACAGTTTGCAAACAAGAGAGGCCATCACAAAAATGCGCTTGACTGTGTTACCCAACCCTCCATACAGCTCGGGTCTGGCACCTTCAGTCTTCCATTTGTTTGCACCAATGAAGGATGCTATTCGTGGAAGGAAGTTTCAGAGTGACGATGAGGTTGTTGAGGAGGTTAAGAGGTGGGTTCAGCGGAACCCAGCGGACTTTTACCAGTAAGGAATAAAGGTCCTTGTTTCGAGGTGGAGGAAAGTCGTAGAAAAGGATGGAAACTATGTGGAAAAATAAAACTTGTAAAAAAGGTAACTACTTGTGTACAAAATTTCTGGAACTTACAAGGAAACTTGGAAAGAAAAAAAAAAAGGTGGGCAAAATATATTGAGTGGCCCTCGTATATATATATCCCCTTCTTAAATTTATATTTAATTAGTCATTTATGTTTCCTTAGTAATATGCAAACCAGAGTGATGAATGGAAATAATTATGTTCTAAAGACATTTGGCAATGAGTCAATCAACCAGTCAGCGTTAAACCACAGATTTATTCATAAAATGTTACAACCGTTTGTAGTACACAACAAATATATGCCAAGTGTCGCTATCTGTTCTCAAGAGTGTCCTACAAATAATGAGCGCAATTGTACATATATTTTAGCCATAATAGTAATATTATAGTTCCGTTAAGATACCAGATATGTCGATATGACCACATATAGTTCAACTGCAGAATCTGTTTCCTAAAAAGTTTGAAAACATGCTCTGATTATTCTCTTTATAATGTTAACATTGCTAATGTGTACTATGAATTCATTATATTTACCGAATTCATTAATATACAGGGTGTCCCTCCGCCTTTTCCTCACAAGTGTGACTCACTTTCATATTAGCCATTGAGTGTTATTCTACCCGCAACAAAAAAAGGTCCCTAAACAAGACATCAATTTGAACATTTGTTTTAGTTCTAATGTACTCGTATTACTTTTGCATATTTAATTTAAAATAAATTTTCCTATGAGACTGGACTTATGGGACACCCTGTATAATGTTACGAGTATATATAACGTGAGGTTTGAAAGACCTTTGGAATAATCATCAAAAAATAAACTACTAATACTGGCGTATAAAAGCACGTCCCCCAAAACCTTTTTAGAATTCTAATTCTAATAAAGTGATATGCGTATATTATCTCTATTAATTATATCCTCCATCTGAAAAAGGTTTGTCGAAGATAGAATTTAAGGAAAACTGTTAAAAATGAAAATCCTAAATATTATCACTGTTTTATAAATATGTGCTGCACATTCACATTTTTAGGAATTTTAGAGGGTGTACATCCGAAACACGCCCCTTTTCAGCACACGTACATCGTACATACGTATACAAAATATACAAGTAAAAATTAAAATAATGAACAATGGCCCCACCATACCCCACTCACGGCATAGTTGATACTACAAAATGTGCTACCATATTTTTTTAAGCAAAAGAAGCCTTATTCACCATAAACAAATGTAATAATTACTGTAGAATTCATTTGTTTTTGAAAATACAGAAAACTTACAGTAGAAGAGGAGAGATTTCGGAAATAAATGGAGAAAGAAAGGCAGTGTAAGGATTGATGACCCATTATTTAGATTTAAGTAAATAGAAAAAAATGAAGATGAACTATACATCGTTAACCACCTATTGGGAAAAAATGGAACTAAAACTAATTTGGGAAATGAGATGCTCACAGGAATCTTACTATTTTAGTCCAATTTCGAAAACATTTTTCTCGCAGAGAAAGAACGTATAAAAGATAGGAGAATGTGATTATTAACTGTGCGAATAAACAAAGGTGATATATATAATAATAATCAGTCAGGGGGGGGTCAGAAACTGGCAAAGTGCTCAGGCCAGACTAATGCGGCCCATTGGACTAACTCCTTGATTATTACTAAGCAGCAGCATCGAGCGTCGAACCCCCGAGCTTCGTGTATTCATTCAGCTTACAGGGAAACGATGTTACCCATTGAGCCATGAACACTGGTGTTGATATATGTCAAGCGTTAACAAAAACAAAGAAATCGGAACGATTTGTGACGCGTATAAATGTGAACATTGGTCTCACCTGACGTACTTCTAGAGATATACCCTCAACCTTGTTATGAAAGGTAACACTAGACTCGTGAGACTGTGGTGGTACCTTGTTCTAGGTGGTGATCTCTATCTATGCGGGCGTGTTCTTAGATAATAGATACATTAAACCGTTAAAAATCAACGTGGCTTCTGAAGAAATTCTGAAGATCATTTTATTAACAAAATGAAGGAAAAAAAGATTTAAAAAATGTGGAAAGTGAAAGATAAAAAAGTAGCCTTCCTTCCCTTCAATAATAAAAATTACACGATAAATTGTAGCGTCTATAATCTGATTCTCTCTCTCTCTCTCTCTCTCTCTCTCTCTCTCTCTCTCTCTCTCCTCTCTCTCCTCTCTCTCTCTCTCGTTCTATCCCCTATCAATTTCATTCTGCAGATTTTACTGCCTTTTTAAAAACAGCATAGCACACCTGCGGCTAAATTTGGTCGAGAGAAGCCATCGGATCTTGAAAGAGAGAGTCAGTGAGAAGTGTGAGTTAAGAAAGAGAGTGTGATGGATTCAATTCTATTCTGTAACACAGTATTTGCTGATTATTTATAAAGTATTTCAATTTCCAAGGTAATGATTTTCTACTCTGAGAAATACATAATAGAAAAATAGCTGAAAGAGCCAATCGGTTTTTTATCTCATAAGGAGAGAGAGAGAGAGAGAGAGAGAGAGAGAGAGAGAGAGAGAGAAATGCAGTTTAAAGCAGTCAAGGATTAGAGGGATTAAGGAATAAAGGAATTAAAATAAATATTTTTATAAAAATAACTTTTAAATTCTAAACCAAAAAGAGTATTCACAATATATATATATATATATATATACATTCAACTGCAAAGAACACGCAGTATAAATAACGTAAAGAACGACGCTTGTATAGGAGATATTCCGCGCAAGACGAGAGAGAGAAAACGGAACAAATGAAAAAATGAAGTAACCACCTGGGAATCGAACCCGGGATCTTCCGATTGCCGGTCAGACGCGATACCATTACACCATGGACTTCACTCTTCCAAATGCCGTAATTCTTCTACATACTCGCAGAAACCAATGCCCCAAGGGGGCACCTCCCGCATGCCGTAACATTATATACATTCAACTGCAAAGAACACGCAGTATAAATAACGTAAAGAACGACGCTTGTATAGGAGATATTCCGCGCAAGACGAGAGAGAGAAAACGGAACAAATGAAAAAATGAAGTAACCACCTGGGAATCGAACCCGGGATCTTCCGATTGCCGGTCAGACGCGATACCATTACACCATGGACTTCACTCTTCCAAATGCCGTAATTCTTCTACATACTCGCAGAAACCAATGCCCCAAGGGGGCACCTCCCGCATGCCGTAACATTATATACATTCAACTGCAAAGAACACGCAGTATAAATAACGTAAAGAACGACGCTTGTATAGGAGATATTCCGCGCAAGACGAGAGAGAGAAAACGGAACAAATGAAAAAATGAAGTAACCACCTGGGAATCGAACCCGGGATCTTCCGATTGCCGGCATTTGGAAGAGTGAAGTCCATGGTGTAATGGTATCGCGTCTGACCGGCAATCGGAAGATCCCGGGTTCGATTCCCAGGTGGTTACTTCATTTTTTCATTTGTTCCGTTTTCTCTCTCTCGTCTTGCGCGGAATATCTCCTATACAAGCGTCGTTCTTTACGTTATTTATACTGCGTGTTCTTTGCAGTTGAATGTATATAATGTTACGGCATGCGGAGGTGCCCCCTTGGGGCATTGGTTTCTGCGAGTATGTAGAAGAATTACGGCATTTGGAAGAGTGAAGTCCATGGTGTAATGGTATCGCGTCTGACCGGCAATCGGAAGATCCCGGGTTCGATTCCCAGGTGGTTACTTCATTTTTTCATTTGTTCCGTTTTCTCTCTCTCGTCTTGCGCGGAATATCTCCTATACAAGCGTCGTTCTTTACGTTATTTATACTGCGTGTTCTTTGCAGTTGAATGTATATAATGTTACGGCATGCGGGAGGTGCCCCCTTGGGGCATTGGTTTCTGCGAGTATGTAGAAGAATTACGGCATTTGGAAGAGTGAAGTCCATGGTGTAATGGTATCGCGTCTGACCGGCAATCGGAAGATCCCGGGTTCGATTCCCAGGTGGTTACTTCATTTTTTCATTTGTTCCGTTTTCTCTCTCTCGTCTTGCGCGGAATATCTCCTATACAAGCGTCGTTCTTTACGTTATATATATATATATATATATATATATATACAGGGTGTCCCATAAGTCCGGCATCATAGGAGAAATTCATATTTTTCTATTTCTACAAACCATAATTCATATTTTTCTCTTTCTACAGACCATAATGTCTGTGAGAAAGGAAGAACGAATCCAGATAATTCTACTCATAGGAAATCGGAGTCAAAGAGAGGCCGCTGCTGAATTTAACAGACTGCATCCAGACCGCGAGCCAATAACACAGAGTTGTGTTAGCAGACTTGTTGCAAAGTTTAAGGAAACAGGATCCATAGAAGATAAACCACGCAGTGGACCTTCAAGGAGGTCCACTGACGATGATACAGCGACTGCTATCCTGGCTCATTTTAATAGAAGTCCCAATAAGTCTCTTCGGCGATTCTCCGCCGAGACAGGAGTGTCGAAAAGTAGCATCCATCGCATTCTTCAGGCTCACAAATGGCATCCATATAAACTTCAGATCCTACAGAAATTAAGCGAAGATGATCCCGACCGGCGGATGGAATTTTGTGAATGGGCTACGGAACAATATGCTCGGGATGCCAATTTCCCGTCCATCATTCTGTTCAGTGACGAGGCTGTTTTTTATGGAAATGGTGAGGTAAATCGACAGAACACCCGCCAATGGTCTCAAAACAACCCTCACTGGTATACCTCTTCAAAAGAACAAGGTGCATCTCGGGTGATGGTATGGTGTGGCATTTGGAAGGATCGCATCATAGGCCCCATCTTTTTCGATGAACATGTCACTGGAGGCACCTACCTACGTATGCTCAAGGAAGAAGCATTTCCCAGTGTCTTGAACGAAGAAGGAAATTTCCCAACATGGTTCCAGCAAGACGGCGCTCCTGCACATTACAGCACCCAAGTAAGGGAATACCTGGACCAACAATTCCCTGGTCATTGGATAGGACGTCGAGGACCTGTGGAATGGCCAGCTAGAAGCCCTGATCTCACGCCACTAGATTTTTATCTCTGGGGCCTCTTGAAAGCGCTGGTATACGCAAAGAAAATTAGGAGTGTTGAACATTTGCGGCAGCGCATTATTGGGGTATGTAACACCATTACTCCTGACATCATTCACCGTGTGCTTGCTGACTGGGTATCACATCTGAATTTGTGTATTGAAAACAATGGTGGACATATTGAACACGTTCTGTAGATAAAAGCTTTTGTTTTGCCTTTTTTCATTATTTTTCTTATGATGCCGGACTTATGGGACACCCTGTATATATATATATATATATATATATATATATATATATATATATATATTGGAATGAACTCAGAATGGTTCCCTGAGGTTTTTATGATACACACAGACCGTGCATGGAACAAGGAACTCTTCTAGGAAAATTAAATCCACTATAGTCCGAATAAGTAATGGTAAATGACAAATACTATAGTTTTTTCTTTTTCATGATGCTAACCCGACGTGGGACCTCTTTGTGAGTGGCCCGTTGCCCACGTCGGGCTAGCATCATGAAAAAGAAAAAACTATATTATTTGTTTGTCATTTACCATTACTTATTCGGACTATAGTGGATTTAATTTTCCTAGAAGAGTTCCTTGTTCCATGCACGGTCTGTGTGTATCATAAAAACCTCAGGGAACCATTCTGAGTTCATTCCCATATATATATATATATATATATATATATATATACACACCGGGATAATACAGAGTAGTGGAACTCGGGTAAATCCTGAACAGTTGTTCAAAAACATCAAAAGTGAGTATACTCGTAGATACGGAACTGATGCAGTGCCTCTAATACTGGTACCCTCAAACACGATTACAAACTACTACTGTATGTATAGACTATGGCAAAGTATTCAGTGAGTGACCACGGAGCGATACACTGAAGCTACCTTTCAACTTTTTAAATGTTCCGTGTAATGATTCCCCATTTCACGGAGGTCAAGCTTGTTGCCCCTCTTCTGCATATAATAACATATATTAATATTATGAATATAATAACACGAAAACTAAAATGGATACATAAGTTCTTCAGAAAGAAAATAAAATGACATAAAATATCAAGAATATATAGTAATAACAATGGGATAATAATATAATGAGTGAGGAGGGCCAGAAACTGGCGCAGTGCTCAGGCTAGACTAATGCGGCCAGTTGCTCTAACACTTGTATTAGTAATAGTATTACCAGAATCATCGGGATTCGAACCCCGACCTCGGTTTCTTCACTTCGCTTATAGGGAAACGGTGTTACCTACTGAGCTACTGATACTGGTTTTGTCTTATACTATTCCTACTATTCCTACTGTTGTTTACCAACCGAGATAACTAAACAATCTAAAGTCTTTTGCTGACGATATAAAAACCAGTAGAAAGACGGAAAACCTAAAAGATGATAGACCTAAAATCAGCCATCGTACCTCACATGTTTTTTCTATAGGCGAAGTGAATACACTGACGTCAGGGGTTCGACTCCCGATGGTGCTGGTAGTCTGGCCTGACAGCTATGCCAGTTTCTCGCTATTTGACTGTTTATTATTAGCCCTTTCAAATGGACACGAATAAAATTTACATATGATCAGAATATAATAATAATAAGTTCAACATTGAAATTTCTCAACTTTAAGAAAAAATTTGAAAGCCAAAAACTCGTGAAGGTTAATGTAAAAAATGAGTAAAAATCTCGAAGAAACTCAAAATAAAACAAAACTTGAAACACAAAAGCTAAAAAAAAAAAAAAAAATTGAACAGTTTTAGAAATGAGACTAAATTTAATGTATCTCTGCTAAATTCTTTCATTATATTCAAACTCAAAATTTTCTCGATGCTTACGACGAACTCATACCAAAAAAAAAATTAAAACTCAATTAGATAAAATCTAGAAAAACATTTAGTTCAGCAGAACGAATGACTTAACAATTACATTAAATAGAGAGGGTACTCATATATGATTAATCTCTACTTATGTAAATAACTTTTATAAATACTTCATATAAATTATAACTTATATGATATATGAAACGAATTGAAAAAATGCTTTTCTGTCTTCCGAGAACAATACAAAACACCGACGGGACACTGGAAAACTGAAAAGAGAAATGTTTATCCTTCTAATACGGAAGTCTGGACAAAGAGTTATCTACAGATGGAGAAAAAATTTAATCAGTTGTCGAAAGAAATAAAAAATATCACTACTGTCGACGTGAAGACCAAAACAGGAAACGAAACACTTGGCTCATCGCAATACCAGATGAGACTGGTGTATGCCTGGCCAAAAATCAGGAAGACAGTGAAGGAGAGTCATTTCTCCCCCACCAGGTCAATTCCACAAAGAAGCTCAACCCCTTGGGAAAAGGGATCTTCGCACGGACACTTTCCGATACCTTTTTTGGGTGACTGAAAAATACTAAATAATACAGAAACAGAAGTGAAGTAGTACTGAATGATACTGAAACAGAATTGAAGTAATACTGAATAATACTGAAACAGAACTGAAGTAGTACTGAATAATACTGAAACAGAATTGAAGGAGTACTGAATAATACTGAGACAAAATTGAAGTAGTACTGATTATACCGAAACATTATACTAAGGAAAAATCCATTGAAAGAAATTAGGTGTTGTTAAGTTTATAATAACAATAATAATTTCTGAGATTGTTTAACCTCCTTATTGACATCTGAAAAGGTTATGTAACAGAGGGCACCTACATTTTTACGCAAGATCCGAACCATTGACACCCTCCCCCCACCCCGCAAGAAGATCAGGGAAGAGCATGAATTGCTGAAATCTAAGGTCCGAGACGAAACACGAACGCAGAAATTTTGGATTAATCAACAGCCCGGCGATTTACCATTGCGCTTCACCAGCATATATACTGTATATAATTTTTTATCTTCAATGTTCTTCACATGAGAATTCACTGATAAATCCAATAATTACAATATTAGATAAGTTTTCCCTTTTAAAACGAAATTTTAGCTCGACTTTAAATATTTTAATGTTTATCATATAAAATATAACCATTATTGTTTTTATGTCAAAACCCAAGAGTCGAGAAAATTGAGATTTTTTTATAACTTTATAAAAGGTACACTTCAAATAAGCTCCCTTCTCAATTTCTTTGAGTTTGGCTCAATAGATGGCGTTCTAAATTGCGTTAATGGTCTTATTATTATCTTCATTTAAGCCTTACGCTTAATAAAAAAATAAAAAAAATATATATATATATATATATATATGTTACAACTCAGAATGGTCCCCTGCGAAACTTTTGTTACACACAGACCATGCACGATCTCTGTGTAATATATATATATATAATTTAGGGTGGAGCGAAAAATACTTTTTTTCTAGTATGAAGTTCTAATAGTGATTAAAAGTTGCATTTAGTGGACGATATATACCTGCCAAAATATGAGTTCATTTGTTTAATATTTTCAGCTGCCACCTGGGGGCTAAATGTAACACAATTTTGGGTAAAAAGGAAAAAAATGCTTCTATTTTAGGTTTATCAAACTATTATAAACTTTTATCTTAGAATTATCTAATAGATTGATTAAGATTCTTAAATGATAAGAATTCGTTTTGTAAAAATGCCTTTTCATATGCTTAATATCTTCAGCTGCCGCAAGAGGGCTGAAGTTAACTTAAAAATGACAATTAAGTATGATTTTGTATTTACTTGAAAAAGGGAACAGTAATAAATTAGGATGTCTCTCCTCCTTTATACTGGCTTGAGACAGTTAAGAAACGTTATTTCGTGCCTTAGCGGAGTTACCACCCTTTCCCCAACCAACCTCCCTGTAGAAAGGGTTCTTGCTGAAGACTATTTAGTAATTTGCTTTTGTGTCAAATTTTGGCTGTTTTTTCCTTGATTCTAATGTAGCACGAATCCAACCGTCTCTGTTTGTAGGTCCACAGACTGATCCAGCAGCGTCTGTAACGAGCTTGACGCATCTCTCTACGGCTTGTGTATGACATGGAAACTGAAATAATTCTGAATGAAGAGTAGTACCATGTTTGATTCATGATTCAATATCATCAAGAGAAACTCCTTTGGTTATCGGTGGTTCTGCTATCTGAAAATCTTGCCACATAATGAGATCTGTATAGTCTTTGGCATAAAAATTTATTTCTGGCACCTTAAAATACCTGATAACATCTGTTTCTTGAATGCATGCCCTTGCTTTTATGATACGCCTAAATCCCAACTGACGCACATGCTCCCTTTCATCAGCTATCATTGCAATGAGAATGTTTTCTTGATTTGCGTAATATGCATTTCGCTGAATGACTGAGTCATGTACTCTCCTAAGCTCTTCACGGAGATACCGGCTTCTTGCAATCATATGCCACATATGTTTAGCACCATATTGGCATAATGGTTTACGCTTTATCTGAAACCACATTGGTGCGTATACCCTAACAATGAAAGTAGCTAATTCTTGTAAATTGCCTGAAGGATTCTCTGTGCTTGCATATAACCGCAGAGTCCTGTTTGCTGTGGTGAGCCACCTTGAATGTGATATATTGCCTGGACTCTTATGACTAAGACTCTTTGAGAATGTTCCACTTGATATAGCCTTGTGAATTTCAAGAAGGTATTTCTGGTCAGTACTTATGTCATCTACATCAACTTCACACATGTCCTCTTGAATTTCAATGGGTTTGAAGTTAACTATGGGAAGCTTTTCACAGTCTGAAAGTGCTCGGCCAATTTCTCCTGAAAATGCTCTTGGTCCAGTAGTGGTACCATCCAAGTGATGAAACAGATGGCGCAATGGAAGTTCATTAAGGTGTAAAAGGCATATCAGCCACTGCAATGGCTTATTAAAGGCTTCTTCCAGTAATCTTATTGTGCCTCCAATACTACCAGTGTTAACCACTGTCGAATCACAGCCAACTGCAACGATGTTCCCTATATCAACATTCCTTTCTTTCAAGCAATTCACTAGCGCTGTGCAAATGTATTTAGCTTTGCCACTGGAAGGTGTCACATGTGCAAAGTACAGAGAGTGTGGTTCAGATATTATGCTGATATGCTCTTCGCGTTTGGTTCTTTGGTGGTTAGAGCCATCACTCTCCTGGACTTGAATCATTGTTTTATCCTTTCTGCCATCAAAGTATAATCCCCGCATGGTTTTTGGCTCTCCTATCTGTTGTAGTTCCTTTCTCTGTTTATGTCTTTCACGTCTTAGCTTACTTCTGTCTATAATATTCCCTTTGTCTTCGGGAGTAACAATTTTAAGATCTGCCAATACTACAGAAGCAATAGCAGCCCCAGCTCTGTCCGACATTTTAAATCTATCACAAGTAATTGCTAATGAAGGCAGTGGCTCACGCATCTGTTGTTCTGATATTACATATTGAGTCGAGGTTGTATCTTCCTCATTATCTTCAGATATCTCTTCTAGTTGTTGAAGTTCACTTGTCTCTGTTTCGATTTGTAAGTTGGACGTATTGGTTATAGCAGCACTAGTTGTTTGTGAGGATTCCAGACGTGCTTTTTCCATTTCCTTTCGATGTTCTCTTGCTTGTAATCGTCTTGTGTGTGCTATGTCAATGCTTCCTATCACCATTATTCTGCGTGTTCGTTGGTCATTTAAAAAATCCTGCTCTTGTGGAGGGACTTTCTTACTCTTTTCACATGAGCATCTCCTAAACTCCTTACATTTGCAGGTGCAGATGTCAAACAAAGTGCATTTTGAAGAGTTTTCAAATTCTTCAAGCTGATTTTTGTACTTAGGCTGATCCTTGCGTGACTTGTATGGCTTTAATAAGGACCTGTATTTATCATGGTACACTCGCATCATCTGTAAAACGCGTGTATGTGAAACTATTGGCAAAGAGGCCTTCTTCCAAATATTTTCTACCTTTTTGGAAACTGCCTCTGCTATTTCAGAAAATGAAGGCTCCTTGTTATTCATCTGCTCCTTCACTAAATGTTTTGTGAACAGGTAATCTTTCATAATGCAGTTATAAGTTGGTAGTTGCATATCACTCATCTCACAAGGTACTTCAAATATGGCACACTTCATATGTTCTCTAGTGAAATGTTTATATTTAGTATTTGATGCCATAATATTTTTAAGAAAAATTCACAATCACAAAATATCCTGTAACATCAAAACATTATATAATTAATATATATATATTTTATAAGTATATATAATATATTATATAAATAAACTAAAATTATATAATACATTATAACAAGCATTTTATAATAAAATCAATATTATCTCTATATAAATCACTTTAAAATAAAGTTTTATAATATTCCGATCATATTAAAAAACTCTCCGATCAACTGAGCGACTAGGCCTACTACCTAAGAAGACAAGTGTTAACACACTGTTCTAATGACTCACAGAAAGAAATTCCTTCACACCAAAACCCTCCCCCACAACCCTCCCCAAACCCTCCCCCACAACATTCAGTGTAGTCTCAACATGACTCAGTTACTCTAAATTGTGTTAAGTTCAGCTCTCTTGTGGCAGCTGAAGATATTAAGCATATGAAAAGGCATTTTTACAAAACGAATTCCTATCATTTAAGAATCTTAATCAAATTATTAGATAATTCCAAGATAAAATTTTATAATAGTTTGACAAACCTAAAATAGAAGCATTTTTTTCCTTTTTACACAAAATTGTGTTAACTTTAGTCCCCTGGTGGCAGCTGAAAATTTTAAACAAATGAACTCATATTTTGGCAGGCATATTTCGTCCACTAAATGCAACTTCTAATCACTATTAGAATTCATACTAGAAAAAAAGTATTTTTCGCTCCACCCTAATATATATATATATATATATATATATATATACAGGGTGGGCAAGAAAAACTAATGACGCTCGTAAACATGTATTTATTGTTGGAAAAAAATTAAGATCGGATTGTTAAACTTAATAAACATTCCTTTATCAATCCTTAATGTACTGTATATTAAAATAAAATTGTTCTATGTGACCCCCTTCTTGTTAAATACATTTAGTTAAACGAGGGATCCACTCCTCGATGCATCTGTCATTATATCGCTGAGACACCTGATTCCAGCCATCCAACACTTTGTGGCGTAATTCGTCAACATTGCGAATATTTTCACCTGGTGTATAAACTTGTGATTTTAAAGCTTCCCAAATGCCATAATCGAGCGGCGTAAGATCTTGTTGGAAAGTGACATTATTTCCACTAATCTGACGAATATCATACAAATACTGTGGCAGGATCTGTGTACAATAATATTCTGCATTGATTTTGGCTTGTGGCTGAATCAACAATTCTTGTTTTGCCTAATTTTTAGACGCAAACTCCTACCATAATGCTAGTCGAAAAGTTAGATGTTTCTTTTATTCACCGTTCGGGTGCAACATCATGTTTTCCTGCAACATTTGCTTATACCCGATCGTTTTGTTGGTTAATCGGTTGTACAATGTGAAATAATTTCTCATCAGAGAACCACAACCTTCTAACTGAGTTACCCTGGAATCTGTTTATCAGGCTTTGTGCACATGTCATCTGGCTACCCTTATTGGCATCGGTTAGAGTTAGACTTTGCCCTGATATACGTATGTTTATAAGGTTTAGAATCGAAATCGTGTTTCACAATATTTCTAACACTACTACGACTTATAACTGTTTCTTTTTCGATTTCCCTTGATGAAATGTGCGTTCCTAGTTTACCTTCCTGACTTAAGATATAACCTTCCACTAAGTCATTATTTACCTGGGTTCTTGCACTTTTGGGACGACCACTTCCATCACTTCTCTTAACATCTCCAGTTTCATCAACCTTTCTAATGATATACTGAACTCCTGATTCAGTCTACGGTTTCTTTGGGAACATTTATATCATTCTCCTGGCGCCCAGACCTTGGCCAGTTCTTAGATTCTTTATAATCATTTCGTCTTCACTGTATTTAGACATTTTTGCACTTATTTTAGGGGATCTTAGTTATATTTTACTTCTGAAATCTGAAATAATAAAGAAAAATAGAAGTAGATATTACTGCAATCGCATAAAAGGCTATATTTAATAGCGTGTTTTAAGTTTATTGGATCATTATCATGTGCAAAAACAGCTTGCAAATCTTTGCGAAACCCGCCAATTACACCCACCTAATGGAAAAACACTATTGTTGAAGTTTCAGTCGATTCGAATCAGGTTTAGGGGTTGCGCAACGAATCTGAATTTTCACATCAGGGAGAAAGCAAACCATAACTGGAAAAACGAAAGTCTGAACATATATTTGAACAGCCACAATTGAGAAAACTTAAATACAGTTTTAAGATGATCATACTCTCATTGAACAAGTTACTCATCATAAGTTCATAACAGTTGTTCACGCCAAGAGGTCTCTCTTGTTTGCTGTTTTCGGTAAAGCTGGCGGTGATCCTCAACGACCTGAAGCATGCACTGAATCTGGTGCTCTTTCTTCGTTCTTCCCGAAGCAGTGAATTGCTGGATGAGGGCGACGCTTCAGTCGTATCATTGGTGACCACAAGGATCTCCGCACGCGCCTTTCCAGCTTTGTAGGTGTCCAACTCCAGCCAGTGCGCTGGGTCGGTCGTCAGGAATCCCGAGTCGATTTCCAGGTTATCGAAGAACTTCTTGGTCGTGGTGGTAAAAAAATCAGGGAGGTCATTTCTAGCTCCCTCTACAGGAGTGAGGAGGGTGCGAGGTGATGGTTCATTTGAACCCTGAACCCCACTCATATTAGTGAACATTTTCCTCTTGTCATCCAGGGAGATCTCGTCGAAGAGGGCCAGGCCAACCGTGGCTTCAGACAGGTACCAGAGGTGTCGGCTGAAGGACTTCATGGCTGCGTCCATGATGACTGGATTCTCGTGTTGTGAAAGTGTCTTGAAGAGGGTGAGGTCCGTCCATACGAGGAGCAACAGATGGTCTCGTGGCCGTAAACCACGCTCGAGTGTAGCACTGGACGACGAACACGCAGAGGTGGCCGAGATTGATCCAGAAGATCTCCGTCCTATTCGGTCCTCGGGAGATGGATGGTCGCGCTGCGTCATGGCTTAAGCGAACTGGTACCTGAAGAGCCATATCTTCAAGGCATAAATCGCCTTCGCCATCCACCTGGCCCGATGGAGTGCGCCTAGAGCCATGAAAGTGACAGAGGAACGACCATAAGGCACATCTCCCAGGAAGATCGCTGCCAACTCCAACAGTTCCTTATAGTCGTGTTAGGGTTGCTGGACGTGGAGTTGTTCTTGGGTGAACTTGAGGATGTCTTCTCGCCATGGCTCAACCGTCGATGCCATGGTCTCATCGTTGAGTGCAGTTTGTAACTCTTGTTGTCGAGCCTTCAGCCAGAACTCTCTGAAGTTCAGGAAGAGGAAAATGTCCCGACTCTTCGACTGTTCCATGACCAAAGCAGAGAACACGGCCTCCAACAAAATCTCGAAAACGTGGTGATGACAGGCCAGGTAGAGGAGATCCCGTTCCAGCATTTGCTCAATCCACAGGCACACACCTCCTTTGGTTCCCGTATTCACTGCTATGGTGTCGAAGCAGAGGGACTTGATGCAATCCTTGAGGTTCCATTCGTGCAGGACCTCTCCAGTGACCGTTGCTGTTTGTTCAGCCTTCCCATCAGTGAACTTGGGGACCGCCAAGAGTTTCTCCACTCCCTCACCGGAGACCAGGATGGGCAAGCGGTCGATTCTTTCCCGACCAGATAAGTCGAATATCAGCTTCCCGTCCCACTGGAGAGTGAGGGGAACAGTGCGAGAAAAGCTAAGCCTTAGCTCCGCGGCCAAAGCTGTGAGATGAGTAATGCGTTTCCCTCGGATGGGCTGATGGCCAGCTGATCCACATCGTGACCAAGATAGGATGCAAAGGGGACCAGGACATCAGCTGCTTTCCGATCGCTGAGTTGGGTCCGGTCGAGAGCTGAAGCCACCTGACCGCTGATGACGGGAAGACCTCGGGGCTGCTTTGGAGGACAACAAGGTAGGTGAGGGCATTGGCGAGTCTCCATTGTCCGACACGGAAGTGGAAGAAGACGACTCAAGTTCCACCGTGGCACTCTGAGCAGCTTGGTCTTCCAGAGATCGCTTCTGCCGTCTTTCGTGCTGAGCTCTCTGCTCCTTCTTCGCTGTCTCCTTCTTCTCCCAGGAATTATCGACTCCGACCATGCTTCCTGGTCGCCCAGGCCGACGCTGAGCGATAAGGAAGTTCTCATCCTCTTTAATCTTCATGAGATTGAATGCGGCGCGGTGGACGACGTCGAAGAGTTCCTTCAAACTCTTCTGGAACTCCTCCCTATCTTCGACTGCCTTTCCAGAAGTTCTTGACGAGCTCTTCTTCAAGCTCATGTGCTCTGTATGGAGCTTCGTGACTCGCTAAAAGATGAGAGAAGTCAATTATTGGGATCTTAGCTTTGTCCCAGACTTCTGCCACCTGTTGCGCCGTTAGCTTCACACATTGCTTCAAAGAGGCTTCATGTCCGTGATGGTGAAAGAGGACTCGCAACACTTCACCGCGACTGGGTAACTTCGCTCCCGAGAACCCGGGCATCGGCTTACCCACCAGCCAGATGGCTGAGAAGATCGAGTTATAGTCATTCACAAAGAACCCCTGAGGAAAGAGAAGAAACGGGTAAGATAATTTTACATCAGCAAGGTCTGGAAGCATTCAAGAACATGAAAAAACACCAACTCAATCATAAGACACACATACGAGTGACTCTTGAGCTTGGATTTACGGAAAGGGCTCTTGTATAAGGGAGCCGCTCCATGCAAAACTTCAAGTGCCATGCGCGACCCCTAAACACTCTTCGATCGGCCTGAAATTTTCATCACGAAGTTTTCTCATCAAATGGGTAAAAATGGTGGATTACGTGAAGATGATCAAAAACTTCGGGTTTTTTTTACGCACCCTAAATTTTATATACAGGGTGCGGCATAAGTCGCTTTACCAAGAACAATGAAATCACCTTGTGATGAATAATATTTATTATTTATTACAGAAATTGTTCAGAGTGTCCTCCATCATGTTCAATACACATGTTACATCTTTGAACCACTGAACGACAAATAACACGACACAGTTCTTTGTTATTATTCAACGTCTCGAACTCTTGGCGATTTAAATTTTTCATGCGATCGAAGTCCCACGGTTTCTGGTCGTAGACTCTATCTTTGATTATACCCCACATTGAATAATCACATCACAATGATTATTCAATGTGGGGTATAATCAAAGGTAGAGTCTACGGCCAGAAACCTCGGAACTTCGATCACATGAAGACTGATACTCCAAGAGTTCGAGACGTTGAATAATAACAAAGAACTGTGTCGTGCTATTTATCCTTCAGTGGTTCAAAGATGTAACGTGTGTATTGAACATGATGGAGGACACTTTGAACAATTTCTGTAATAAATAATAAATATTATTCTTCGCAAGGTGATTGATTTCATTATTCTTAGTAAAGCGACTTATGCCACACCCTGTATATATACTGTATATACTGTATACATATCGCAATATAATTGTCTCGGTAGCGTAGTGGTTAGTATCGCTGACTACGAATCTGTCGGTCCCGAGTTCGATTCTCCGTGACGGCAGGCGGCGTGTAGCTAACCCACCTGTTCATCCTTCCACACAATAAAAATTGATCGGTAGATAAGTGGGTACCCTGATGGGTAAAGGGGCCCATACACGCTCAGTGGCACTGCACAGTGCACTGTGCAAACCCGGTTTGCGCATGCCAAGGCCTTTGCCCATACACTACTCATGTGCACTGAGCTACTTTGCTCAGTTGTGCCGTGCCTTCATCGAATGAAGATGCCAGCTACACTCTCTGAAGACGACCTTATATTGATTGCGTTGACCATTTCAGCAGCTTACATTTCACAGAAAAGCGCCCTCTTTATGAATAATTCGGTGGATGGAGAATGGTATATGTTGGCTCTTGTTGTACAATCCCTTGCATTTGATTACCGTTTATATTGTACTGATTAGTCACAGGTGGGTTATACCAACTAACTTCAGATGTTATCTTACTATGTACATCAAGAGTGTCCATTTCAGCTTTAAAGAGTACCTCTCCTATGAGTTTCTTCGCTATAATTCTGGTCCTATTTGGAATTTTTCTGAGTTTAGCTGCTACGTTTCTTCCAATGCGTCGAACTCGTCTTCATACCGGGGTGATTCTAATTTGTCTGTAACTAATAACAGAACATTGTCTAGTTTATTCTCAACTGAAGTCTTATTTACTTTCCTTTTTTTCCTGGAGTACTAGCCTGGTTGCTTTTAGATAAGGCAGAACTTGGTCTTGATGGCTCCTCCATCGCAAGAACTGAGCGAAAGCTACACGCCTCCCCATACACGCTCAAACTAGACATGTGCATTGCTGGGACTGCGCATGGATTTTCAGGAAACGACTGAATTAGCACAGTGCACGCGCGGGCCCGCGCATTTCCGCAAACTACCCCCATACACGCACAAATTGAACTGCACAAACCAGTTTGTGCAGTGCACATGCGCAGTTTCACTGAGCCTGTATGGGCCCCTTAAGACGCTGGGTTGCTGATCGGGAGATCGTGAGATCGAATCCGGGTGAAGACTAATTACTGATCGAGTGGTAAAACGTCGTGGTTCGATTTCAACGTTGAACTGTAGGTCTAGGATGGAACAACGACCTTGACCTTTGTCCGAATGAACAATTCGGGCGGAAGCAAAACCAAGGTTAACCAAGGTGTATATATTTATTTACTTTTAACGAATTTTCTTTTTTGTTTTCGTTACCTCAACCACAAATTATCATTTTCTTTTAATTGTCGAAAGGAAAGACAAAACACAAGAGTGCAAATGAAGATGAATTACCTGATTATATATATATATATATATATATATATATATATATATATATAGCATCTAAAAAATATATATATAAATGTGTATATGTGTTTGTCCGCTCTAGAACAGAATAAAAAAATCTAAAAAAAAATTCTTATGGATTCCGTGGAAATGGCCTCTGATTCGCAATTGAACTTGAGAAAGGATTTTTTGTTATTATGTTTTAAGTGCCTATAAACGCTAACTGCTTTCATAAAGTTTTAAGCGTGCTTGGACACACACACACACACACACACATTATATATATATATATATACACACACACACACACACACACCCACACACAGTATATATATATATATATATATATATATATATATATATATATATATATATATATATGACAGAATACAAGAGAAACCCTTGTTACCGAAGCGTCGCCAGCGTCCATAGCTCAGTAAGAAACACCGTTTCCCTATAAGCGAAGTGAAGACACTGAGGTTGGGGTTCGACTCACGATAGTACTGGTAATAATAATAATTCAGTTGCGCTCAATAGACCTTATTAGTTGGACTGAGCACCGTGCCAGTTTCTGTCCTTCGTCACTGATTATAACTACGGAAGTATGTATTTTGAGAGAACCTATAGAAGATAGAGACATAAAGGAAGCTTGTAGGGATGAGTGTGACCCAATGGTTACCTAAGCCCGAGCAGAAACAGGGTGAGTGGCCGGCTCAACCCTACCCAATGCTGGCAGGTGGGAGCGAACTTAGAGCTCAGCCATATTTAATGCAGTATTTTCTTCACAAACTTCATAACTTCATAAAGGACTAGGATACGCCTTCTCATAGAGGCACTGAGTTTTGTATCATGGCATAGTTTCAACATTTTGCATAAATAAGGAAAAACAATATTTTTAATTCTTCTGCTGACTGGTCGTTTTAAGGTGAGATATTCCTGTTGCAGCGGATATGTGCTTAATGCAAAATTTCATCTGGAACAATGAAAGATGATTCTCAAGTAAAATGTTCTCGGTGAATAGGATGTCAATCCTGTTACTATCCCAATCACTCTCCAAACGATTATATAAAATCTGTCTTATTAAACTGTAGGATGCAAACAAGACTCCTGAAATTTATTAATCTTTTATTAACCCATCTGGGTCCATTCAGTGGGATTTTATTAAACTGAGATTCATCCGAAAGCAAGACAAACCTTCAGAGGGGATATGTCTGTGGAACATAGTCCTGATCTATTTTAATTTTCACTTTAAGTGCATTTGTACGAGTAGAGATTTACGCCGAGTCACACTTCCACTGTGGACAAGTTTAAGTCAGTAACGATGATATGTTTGATACGACAAATCAGTGTTATTTGAAATGTCTTCAAACCTTTTGCTCTTGGTGCCTCTGACTGAATCTCACTAACTTTTCGTCTTACTATTTTAGGGGTAATTTTATGAATTGTTCCATTTACGAGTTTAGGATTTTGAACCATCTTCCCTTTAATTTGGTCACAGTCTGTAAAATCGCGAGACTACATATAATTGACAACCTGTCACAGATACAAACTCCGTGAGGTACCTTGCGAAGTTAACAACACTTTCGATGGCCAAAACTTTTATGATGTTATTGGGAGGATCTCCTAGTTTCTGTAATAGACTAGCAAGGTAACCGAACTCTCTCCCGACCCATAGAAATGCGCTCAGCAACAAGCATGAACTCGCCGCTTTCAGCCAATCAGAAGCTGGGTGGGACTTTGACTATTTTACCTAAATGAATAAACCGAATGAAAACTGATTGTGTTCGAGCAATACACAATTTTTTATTTGTTAATTTTAATTTTTGTTAATAAATATTTTGTTCAACTAATCAAAACTTTAAAAACTTTGTCGTAAAGGCGTGTATTTGATTAAACTGAATTCGTCTGATTGATAGTCCGGCTAAGGGAAGTTCTACTTTAGAAATTTCATCTTTCGATCGTAACGCACTCAGCTAGTAAAAAAGTGATATATTTTGTCCGTTTTTCTCATTAAGAAGCTCACCCACCCAAAGTGTCTTCCATACAACAAATTACAGATAAATCTAAAGCAAAAGATGCGTCATATATAGCATGAATAAAATGATATGCAAAGAGAATATGTAAGTACAGTAACTCTGCTAACGAAATGAAAGCTCCTGCAGAAACAACAAATCAAAATTGCGTCAAATTTCATATACTGTACGTCTAATAAGTTTCTAATACATCTTACGTTATAGGCAAGTAGTTTTAACATAACTAGCTACTACTACTACTACTACTATTAGTAATGATACAAATAATAATAATAATATTGCAGTGTAAATTATTTATTAATTATTTATTCTTTGTATAGTGTTCTGGCTGATAATGTATTGTACATAATGATAATGATAATAAGCTTTATTGGCAGGATATAAATTCCATAAAATAGCACAATAATATGTATAGAATAATAATGACATTAGGGATGTTAATAATGCAGTTGGATTATGTAATAATGCATGGTTTTATTCTGCACGAAATGCAATTATCGTTCAATAAGTGAGTAAAAGGTTTCCATAATTCTATCATAACTCCGTTAATCCTCTGCGTAAGTCATTCTAATGGCGTTATTAGTCTTGGGAAGGAGAGGCTACAGGTGTTTTCTCGCGCTAATTGCTTCCATAACGAATTTCAAATGCAAACTAGTTAATAGCAGCTCTAAATATTGAATTCAATTATTAGTTACTATGTGGGTATATGAGTGCGGAAGCAACTGGGTATAAGTGAGGACGAGTAGGTTATAATCACGGATGTAGTGGGGTGACCTTTTTTTTGCGAGGTAACGCTTTTTGTACCGCGGAACATTAAAAAATTCCTATAACAAAATCTATAAACATTTTTATTGTAGGAAAAGATGTGTTAGTTCTGATTTGGCTAGGTTACGCAAGGTTAGGTTAGGTTAGGTTAGATTAGCGAGTACCTCATTATTTAACGACTCAACGGAAATCACCCTTCGAGCCCTCAATTACGTTTGAAATACTTAACACGCTCTTCTCGGTTCGATGGCATTAAGGTTAGGTTACGTTAAATTAGGTTTAGTTAATTAGGTTTTTAGATATAGGAATTTTAAAAAGTCAATACCTCGCTTAGGCGGAGATGTGTGTGTGTGTGTGTGTGTGTGTGTGTGTGTGTGTGTGTGATTATAAAATATATTTACTCTCTGTTAGTAGTATTGTGCTTTTTTTGTTTATCTCTCTCTCTCTCTTCTCTCTCTCTCTCTCCTCTCTCTCTCTCTCTATATATATATATATATATATATATATATATATACTGTATACACATATAAGCATTTACCTTCATACTTTCCTATTCCTTAATGAGTTTACATATACATTTATGCAAACTTTGTATGTATTTGAACAAAGTTGGAATATAGAAGAAGCTTTAAAGGTACGTTTCCAATTGAAGTACAAAACAAATCTTCTTTATTCTAATTCTTCCCTCGGGAAAATTCGCTTCTGCTTTCGACATAATTTCAGCCCTTTATAGCAATTAGTTGGGCCATTTTTGAGCCAGAGGTGAAAGAATTTGCCCATTTGTTTCGTGTTAATGGAATATTTATGAGACTTTAATGGAATTGAAATATAGAAAGGTTTCCAAAAACATTGGGAAAAAATGTCGAATCTGGAGCAAAGTACCTTTTTCACTATTATGTCTAAAAGATTTACTTGACATTCATGGTTTTAGGTTTTGTTTAAATAAACAATAGTATTGGTATTTTTAATGTTAAAATATTTCTGTCTCAATTTAGGTTTAATTAATGGTCAAAACATTAGAGGATTTCCGCCAAAAGAGTCTCAATTTTAACTGTACTGTAATATAAAATCACTCTAAATAAAATATAATAATAATGATAATGAATGTGGAAGGCCAGAAAAAGCACAGCGCTCATGCCAACTAATGCCTTCTATTGCACTAACTTTCAGATTATTATTACCATCACCACTGGGATTCGAAATCCAGACCTCAGTGTCTACACTTCGCTTATAAAGAAACGGCATTACCCAATGAGCTACGGGCGCTAATAAAAAATATAGATAAGTTTTAAAATTTGGTAGATAATTTAAAAAAACAAATGCGGGTCCAGTAATATCACTGTAAAAAAAACAGCTCATATGTGAAACCTTAGGACCTTTACCGATTGGATCGACAAGACCATAACATCGACAATCAAAAAACTAACTTAACCTAACCTATGCTAACCTGTATGTGTAGTGAACAACAGAGGGAGAAGTTTGTGTTTGAGAGTGTGCTGGACTGCTCATAGGGTAGATGAAACACAGAAGATCAGCTATGGAGGACAGTGACAGGAGAAACGGGAGTTGCAGCACTCCTTATCTCCTGCCTAACGTCCCCCCTTCTAGAATACTTCCCTGGTCGATTGGTGTCTACAATCTCCTCCTTCCTGCTGGAAGTTCACTTTCATTCAGCAGGTCCCAAAGAAGGGTGACCGCTCTCAACCCTCCAACTATCGTCCAATTGCTTTCATTTCTTGCCTTTCTAAAGTTTTCCAATCTATCCTTAATAGGAAGATTCTTAAAAACACCTCTTTTCTCACAACCTTCTTTCAGATCGTTCGTATGGGTTCCGCAAGGGACGCTCTACTGGTGATTTTCTTATATATCTCTCTGACACTTGGTCATCCTCCTTTTGGGATTTCGGTGAAACCTTTGTTATTGCGCTAGACATATAAAAAGCTTTTGATAGAATCTACCATAAATCTTTAATTTCCAAACTGCTCTCATTCAGTTTTTATCCTTCTATCTGTGCCTTCATCTCTAATTTCCTTTCTGGCCGATCTATGGGATCGATCTCACGATGGTTATAATATAATCAATAGCATGTCCATACTTTATGATGTATTTGAATCTGATCATATCCCATTTGTAGTAGGGCTTGACTGTATAGTAGCACCTGACTTAGACAATGACTGTGATAATGCTGATTAATATAAGGTTAATTGGTCAAATCTTAGTCACTCTGAGGTAGATTACTATACAATGCAGACTGATGCACTACTAAGGCTTGTGAAGATTCCTACAGAAGCTTTGGTCTGTAGGAATCCCTCCTGTGATGATGTAAACCATATATATCTCTTAAATAAGCATTCCGGTGAGCTTGAACATGCCATTAAGGCTGCGAGTGGAAGTAGCTTTAAGAATAAAAAATGGGGAAAAGTAAATGTCAATCCAGTGTGGACAGAATACTGTGCTGATTTGCAAAGCTGGGCACTTGCGTTTTTTTTTGCGGTACTGCGGTACTGCGGTACTACCGCACTACCAAACCGGTACCGCATAACGCAGTACCGCAAAGGATCGCTGAAAGTACAGCCTGTACTTTCAGCGATCCTTTGCGGTACTGCGTTATGCGGTACCGGTTTGGTAGTGCGGTAGTACCGCAGTACCGCAGTACCGCAAAAAAAACCGCAAGTACCCAGCTTTGCTGATTTGTATGATGTAGCAAAAAATGTATTCGTGGAATGGGTTGCTATGGGGAAACCTAGGCAGGTGGACCTCTTCCAACTGAAAAATAGAACTCTTGCTAGATTCAAGGGTGCTCTTAGATTTACAAGGAAAAATGAAGAGAATCTTCTGGTATACAGAGCAGACCACCAGGTTTTAAGGTAACTAATGGTGTTAGGCAGGGGGGGCGAATATTATCACCCTATCTTTTCTGTATATACATGGATGACCTTACCAATGAACTAAAAACTGCACGTACTGTCTGTGTCATTGGAAAGGAAAAAATTAATTTTAATGTATGCTGATGACCTTTTTCTTCTGTCACCCTCTCCCCATGGGCTGAGAGTACTATTAGAGATATGTGAACAATATGGTATGGAAAATGACATCACCTATAATGGGGCAAAGAGTTGTATTTTAATTTTTAGGTGTAATCTACTGAAACATGTATCATGTGGGTCTTTTGAAATGAATGGTCAGACAATAGCTGTCAAAGACATGTAAATATTTAGGTCATGTAATTACTCACGAGCTGCGAGATGAACTCGATATTGAGAGGCAACGTAAAAAGCTTATGTACAGGGTAACATGCTTGTAAGGAAATTTGATGTGTTCAGAATCAGTTAAAACTTATCTTTTTCGAACTTACTGAACTGCATTGTATACATTCCATCTGTGGTGGAACTATACAAAAATTGCTATGAATAAACTCTCTGTTGCTTATAATAATATTTTTCGTATGCTATGTAGGGAACCAAAATGGTGCAGTGCCAGTTTTATGTTTACTACGCGTAACCTACCTGCCATCCAAATGTTAATCCGGAACCTTTGAACCTTATGTTGTTTCGTGTGTTGGTCTCTCTTCACACGGAGGTCAAGCTGGTGGCCCCGCCTCTAGGTCTGGCCTGGTGGAGGAGCGAGTTACTTTCTTGCGCTCTCCACCGTACATAGCCAGGCACGCCCGGCTCATCTGGTACTGTCCTGAGCCAGGCATCCAGTCTTTTCTTGAAGACTTCAACTTTGACCCCCGTTACGTTTCTGAGGTCCTTAGGAAGCTGGTTGAAAAGTCTTGGCCCCCTGACAACCAAGCTATTTTCCTTCAGGGTTGAGGAGGTCCCTTGTCGTGCTTTTAATTTGGGAACACTACACATTCTGCCTTTCCTATTTTCCAGTGTTGTTTGAATGGTAATTGGGTTTAGTTTTAGGTTTGGTACCAGTTTTTCGATCATTTTCCATATGTAGATTATGATGTACCTCTCTCTTCTTCTTTCCAGTGAGTACAGATTTAGTTTACGTAGTCTTTCCCAGTAGTTGAGTTCTTTGCAGCCATCAATCTTGGCTGTGAAATGCCTTTGCGTTTCTTCTAGTTTATTAGTTTCTTCCTTTTTATATAGGTACGTCAAAACTGAGCAGTATTCAAGTTTTGGTATAATCAGTGTTTTTAGCAGGGGAATCATTACTGTCCTGTCCCTTCTCTTGAACGTTCTTAGAATCTGTCCGGCGACTCTTTTTGCTCTATTTATCGCTATCTGATTTTGTGTTTCGAATTTCGCATCATCTGTCATTATTATCCCGAGATCAATCGCTTTCATGCTTCTCTGAATTTCCTGTCTATCTGGAGCATAATATGCAGTCTGTTTAAGTTCTTCTTTTCTACCATATCTCAAGAGTTGAAATTTCTCGGCGTTGAATGACATGTTGTTGTCTTCTGACCATTTGTATATTTTGTTCGTGTCCCTCTGCAAAATCACTTCTCAACATAGTCTCTCTGTTTCTCAATACACTTAGTCCAGCGATCTACAAGCTTCTTAATGCCATCACAAAAGAATATTTTTGGCTGTGTGCGAAGCCAGTCATGCACCGCCTCCTTCAGGTCATCATCGCCTTGGAGTCGCTGACCTTTCAAAGCGTCTTTTAGTGGTATAATCAGTTAAAAATCCGAAGGTGCCAGGTCTGGACTGTAGGCTGGATGGTCGAGAATGAAAACCGAGATGAAACTTGGATCCATCACTATGAACCAGAAAGCAAACAACAGAGCATGCAATGGAAGCATCCAACATCTCCCGTTGCAAAGAAGTTCAAAGCGCAGCCGTCAGCAGGTAAAGTTATGCTGACACTGTTTTAGGATACACGAGGCCCTATCCTTGAACATTATCTAGAGCGTGGAACTACAGTAACAAATGCATCGTATTCTGACATGCTTCGGAATGAGTTAAAGCAAGCAATTCGCACAAAACGGAGAGGGAGATTGTCAGGTGTTATTCTGTTACACGACAATGCGCGCCCTCATACCGCTGCACAGACTAGAAAATGCCTTCAAGAACTTAATTTTGAAGTTCTCGACCATCCAGCCTACAGTCCAGACCTGGCACCTTCGGATTTTTACCTGTTTGGACCACTAAAAACGCTCTGAAAGGTCAGCGATTCCAAGGCGATGATGACCTAAAGGAGGCGGGGCATGACTGGCTACGCACACAACCAAAAACGTTCTTTTGTGATGGCATTAGGAAGCTTGTGGATCGCTGGACTAAGTGTATTGAGAAACAGGGAGACTATGTTGAGAAGTGATGTGTTTATAATCTATCAGATGTGAAAATAAAATTGTGAGAATAAAAAGTGCGGATACTTATTGAATTACCCTCGTATTATAGATGTCTCATGTAATAACAATATACATAAAATTGTCAGATAATTAATCAAACAGTATGCCAGTATGTTAGGTCAAGTGGCTATGTTGGTCTTAGTTTTGTATTAAGTTCAGTGTATACGTAAGATTGTACTTGTATGTTAGGTTAAGTGGCTATGGATTGTGAATGACTCGCAATAAAGTTCTTTTATTTTTTGTTTTTGTTTATAGCTGCGATTGTAGATGGCCACTGTTCTTCTTCTACTGTAAAGCTATAAACAGTGGTGTTCCTCAGGGTTCTATCCTGTCCTGTTCCTTTTATTTATTAATGATCTATTAAGTCGCACTTCCTGTCCTATACATTCCCATGCCAGTGATTCCACTCTTCACTTCTACACCCGCTTCACAAAGTGTCCCTCTCCACAGTCACTCCATGATTCGCGTAGGACAGCTATGGTGCACCTGACCTCTAATCTTTCTACTAGCTTTGACTAGGGCAGAGAAAACCTTGTAACTTTTAATGCCTCGAAAACTCGGTTCCTTCATCTGTCTACTCGTCACAATTTTCCACACAACTATCCCCTTACCCTTAACAATACACAACTCTATTCTTCCTCTTCTCTTAACATTATTGGTGTTTCCTTTTCTCATGATTTTTCCTGGAAAGATCACATATACTTCTCTCTCTAAAACAGCTTTTAAGAGGTTAGGTGTCCTGTACCGGCTCAGCAGTTTCTTCACCTCCACTCAGTTGCTGTCTCTGTACAGCGGTTTTGACCGTCCCTTGTATGGAGTATGCTTCTCATGTGTTGGGTGGCACAACCCACTCAGCTCTGCTTAACCGGGTGGAATCAAAGGGTTTTCGTTTCATCATTTTCCCGCCTTTTATTGACTGTCTTCAATCTCTCTCTCTTCGCCGCAATCTTGCCTTACTCTCTCTTTACTATCGTTATTATAACGGACACTGCTACTCTGAACTCTCTAACTGCATGCCTCCGTCATTAAGGAGAGCACGCAGTACCAGACATTTGACACATTCTCATTTCCTTTCTGTCCAACTCTCTAACGTCAGAGTTAATCGGTATTTTTAATCTTTCATCCACTCAACCGGTCAACTTTGGAACAATCTTCTTTAATCCATCTTTCGTCCTCCTCCTTTCCTCCTGTCTGTGAGTGTCAAGGCATCTCAAAACCTTGGACCATGATTTTGGCTCTCTTTTTCCTTTATGGGAGGGGAACCTTTTGGCTGGCATTCGGCCTTGGCTCCTCCTTCCTGCATAAAAAATAAAAACTTCTTATCAGTTGATATAATAACTTCTTCTAATTATACATAACTTCTTTGGGGCCATTAAAAAACCACTTGGTCCTTAAAGTGGGGGTAGGGGGTTCCTTATTTGACCACCAAAGGCCACATGGGGGAGGGTGGTCGTGACGTTTAACCACGTGGCCACGTCCCAGAGGACCAAAGAGTACAACCTTGGGAAGAAATATAAATACGCTACACTGTATGCTCCAATTAATATGTATGCATCCAATATGTTAGTATGTATCGAATATGTATGCTCCAATAAATAATTTTTTGAACAATCAAAATTAAATTTTTTTAGTGAAGATATTTTCAATTACAGAAACAAACAATTAATACAGTTTATTTAGAAGATATGCCTTTTAATTGTTCATTTACCTCTTTACCTCTCAATAATATAAGAAATCTAATATGGCACCTTACATTTTACATGAGATTAAGAAGGAGTGGGGGTGACATCAGAAGACCACGTGGTTTTGGAGGGGGGTATAGGTCATTGGTCACAAATGACCACAAAGGGGGAGAGGTTTTTGAATGACCCTTTTAGAAAGAAGAAAGCCTTCAAAACTTCTTTTTTGAGTGATTGGAGACAATAGAAGATAATAGGAACACGAAGTAAAGCTGAGGAAAAATGTTCGCCGAGAAACCAAAATTTTAGAAAGCATATTATTATCAGTAATGATTAGGTTTTTTTTTAACTTTATTACTGTTACCAAAAAATAATAAAATAGCCAGAGGAAAACAGAAAATTACCAATTATGAAATTTTTATGCTTTGAAGAAATTTTGTTTCTTAACGAACATTTTCCGAGACTGAATATATTGTATGTATAAAAAGAAATATCTGAAAATATTTCACAAATGAAAAATTATATAATTTTTATTTTTATTTTGAAATGTGAAGTAGTATGCCCGCAAAAATCCCGAGTGCAATGCAATTGAATGCAACATTGCAGCGTTATGCAACATGATAAGAGTGTTTTTACCCCCCTCAACTCCCCAAATATATATATGCATATATATATATATATATATATATATATATATATATATATATATATATATATACGGTATATATATAGCTGCCAGGCCCACAAAAATATATGTGTGTATGCATGTATAACAAAGATTCTTTTATATATATATATATATGATACACACAGACCGTGCATGGAACAAGGAACTCTTCTGGGATAATTAAATCCACTATAGTCCGAATAAGTAATGGTAAATGACAAATACCATAGTTTTTCTTTTTCATGATGCTAGCCCGACGTGGGCAACGGGTCACTCGCAAAGAGGTCCCATAAATATAGCTTCCCTCACCAGCTATCTTCAAAGCAGACAGGATCCAGCTTTGGGACATGGATCTAGGGTTTAAAGCAGCCTAGCCCTGCTACATTTAGAACCTCAATATAAGCAAAAGACTCGCTGTCTTCACGTCAGATTGAATACATCAAAGAAAAAGGGGTAACTATTATATTTAGCCAAAAACCAAAACTTAAACCTCAACTGGCAGAATTGAGCGTCCACTTTTCAAGGCACATAACATGTCCGTTTCAAGATGGGAATGAACTCAGAATGGTCCTCTGAGTTTTTTATGATGCACACAGACCGTGCATGGAACAAGGAACTCTTCTGGGATAATTAAATCCACTATAGTCCGAATAAGCAATGGTAAATGACAAATACCATAGTTTTTCTTTTTCATGATGTTAGCCCGACGTCGGCAACGGGTCACTCGCAAAGAGGTCCCATAAATATAGCTTCCCTCACCAGCTATCTGCAAAGCAGACAGGATCCAGCTTTGGGAGTGACCCGTTGCCCACGTCGGGCTAGCATCATGAAAAAGAAAACTATGGTATTTGTCATTTACCATTGCTTATTCGGACTATAGTGGATTTAATTATCCCAGAAGAGTTCCTTGTTCCAAGCACGGTCTGTGTGTATCATAAAAAACTCAGGGAACCATTCTGTGTTCATTCCCATATATGTATATATATATATATATATATATCAGGTCATCCCATAAGTAATGTCGTTTTTTACGATAGATTAAGTTTAAACTAGTCCTACTCGGTTTAAGCATAAATTTTCCGAAGGTTATATCTAAGAGGAGATCTATCGTGTTTCGCTACATACTTTACAGACCTTGACCAGTGAAGACGTGTGTTTTGCTTTATGTGAACCCCTCATAAACATGGCGGTATCAGAAGAGCATATCAGGCATATAATGTTTTACGAGTTCAAAAAAGGGAATAGTGCTACTGAAGCCACTCGAAACATTCAGGACGTTTATGGCAACGATATTCTGCATGTGAGGAAATGTCAAAGATGGTTTGACAGATGCAGCACGCTCTGGACGCCCTGCTGAGTTTGATGATGACCTGCTGTTAGCCGCACTTGAAGAAAACTGTTCAACAACTGTCGAAGAATTGGCCCAGAAACTCAATTCATCCCCGTCCACCATCCATCGACATTTGCAACAACTCGGGAAAGTGCCTAAGTTAGGAAAATGGGTGCCACATGAATTGTCGGTCGACAATCTGAGGGTGCGGGTAAACATTAACACAGCTCTTCATTCCCGTGAACTCCAAGATCCGCTTTTGCACCGTTTAGTGACTGGTGATGAAAAGTGGATACTGTACCAGAATGTTAAGCGCCGTCGACAGTGGGTTTGTGGCGGAGAACCAGCGATACCACGGGCAAAACCAAATCTTCAACCTCGGAAGGTGTTGCTTAGTGTTTGGTAGGATAAAGGTGGTGTAATACACTTTGAAACCTTACCACACAACCAAACAATCACCGCTCAAGTATATTGTCAACAACTGGATCGATTGAACACTGCACTAAAAGAAAAGAGACCTTCTTTGGTTAATCGAAAAGGAATCGTGTTCCACCACGACAACGCACGTCCTCATACCGCTCGGATCACTTCTGCAAAAATTGAGGAGCTTGGGTGGGAAAAACTTCCACATCCTCCATATTCTCCAGACCTTGCGCCTTCAGATTATCATCTCTTCAGGAGTCTGCAAAACTATCTTGACGAGAAACAGTATACTTCTTTAGATGACCTGCACACTAGTCTTTGTACGTTTTTTGCCTCAAAACCGCCTGAATTTTATAAACATAGCATTGAAAAGCTTGTAGGACGTTGGCAGAGTGTAATTGATTCCGATGGAGAATATATACTAGATTAAAAAGTTTCAGTTGAGTTTTTTTTCTCCTTCAAATTCCGATCAAAAAAACGACATTACTTATGGGATGACCTGATATATACAGTATATATATATATATATACACGAGTTGTATGTATGTGAACTCCAAGGGGTAACCTAACCTGGCTGCTCAGGCCCACCCAAATATATGTATATATGCATGTGGGTGTGTAAATGTGGATAGCCTAAACATGAGAAGAGAGAGAAAGTCCATCCATTCGTAGCCATGGAGCATCGCATAATGGTGTCTTTAGCAACACGGCCATCAGGCTTAGAAGGCAGCCATTCGCCTCACAGCCAGTCGTATAGGACGTACACAGTTATTTACGTACATATAAACTCGCATCGCTTTGCCTCAAACACACACCTAGAGGTGAGTTAACGCAGTTGTATCCCAAAAAACGAGCTCTTAGAATACCCCACAATTACACATAGCCACATCTCAATAAGAACACAACGTACACGGAGAATTAAAGCAGTTCTATTATAACAAAATATATACAAGCCCTTAAAATACCTCACAGTTCCCATCACACACACGCACACCAATACCAAAAATACATGCCATACCTCATAAACAGCATCACCACCACCCATTAGACCAGTAAGGTCTCAAAAAGTGACCAGATAATACATATAATTATCAAGCTCGTGGCAGAAAACCGCCACGAAGGGCAGGGCTGTGATGTATTGGAATCCTGTCTGTTCTTTCAAACAAAAACTGAAACACGGTAAAGCAAATTTAAAGCCAACACAAAATTTTTTCCTGTATCTGGAAATATATCTTTAAATCTTCTTATAAAAAATATTAATATAGTTTTATAATAAAACTAGATTTTATTTTTAGGGCTAACTTATTCATTTTTTATAAAAATATCCTATTTTTGAACGGATCCTATGTTTCACAATATATAAAAAGTCGGCGAGCAGTAGTCATTTAATTTCAGAAGTAAATACACGGATATATATAAGGAAAAAAAAAAAATATATATATATTATATATAAAACTGAACAATGAATAATCAATATTCATTTTTACATGAACGAAAGTCGCCTGATGCGAGTTTGGATAAAAATTTTATTTATTGCTTTCTATTTTTGTTTCAGTGTCACAACCATGCGACCTACCATTTCTATGGTTTAGTCGTATCCATATTTCCATTTTTTGCATTTGTTAGACAATTTATTATAACAGGATTGGAACCCGTAGTTGTACTTAGTCCTTAATACCCATTCTTTGTCTCTAATCCGTCTCCTTTAATTTCTCTCAATAATTACGTCATAAAAGTAACCTAATTCCCTCCACGTTTTCCATACCTTAAATACTGAATCACGTATTTAGTATGTGGATATCTTTCGTATTCAATGTATGGTAAATTCTTTAACATAATAATAAAAACCTTTACACTCTATACGTCATTATGTAAATGTTGTTCATTCATACACTCATATCCCTTCTTGACCTTTATCTTTTGTTAATTTTATTAATTATTCATTCAGCTACCTATTGTCAACCTATTGTGTGACTACTAATATGTATACAATAGTTTGGGCATTCGTACGTGTCCACTGAGGACGAACATAATTACCTTACATGTAAGTACGTTCATATGTATTGTTTTTACTTTCTTTTAAGTGCGTTCACCTCTTGCAATGAACTCGAAAACGCTTATGCAAGTGTACGCAATTCGATGATCACAGCATAAATTGACCATTTGAAAACGTAAAATCTCCTCTCGCTCTAATTCCAATATAAATATAGAAACACTGTAAGAATTGTAAGTGACTGATGTACTTAATAATGTAATTGATGTACCGTACTTTAATGAAACTGTAATTAATGATAATAGTATATAAAGTAATTAATGTATTTTAATAACGATAATTAACGATAATAAGCGAGTGTGGATTGGTTGGTAATTGTAATCATAATTGTAATAAACCAAAATTACAACGTACTCGGTGATGTACTTAAATTGTACACAATGTACTACTCTGAAATTATGTCGCCCTTAAGAAATGTACACACTCTGCGATATTATTTTTTTTCATTATTTTCCGTTTGGGATAAATTTTGATGTGCTTTCTACTTTGCTAAATAATTGGTGACTTGCTCTTTTTAAAATTTCTTAATAATTTTTAGATTTAGCTTAATAATGAATTCTGAGAAACTTTTTGCAATGTTCATAAATTTTATACATTCTCTCTTCGTTATAAAAGATGAAGTCATGTCTTGCCTAAGCATTTAATTGTAAATCTTAATCCTTTAATTTTTACTCATATGCATAGTTTAGTGTAGAGATGCATAGTTCAAGTACCAATTTTAGTTAACTTGGCAGATCATGATAACATCAGATCTGAAAATACGCGGTTTAAGAAAAAAATATTGCTTCATCTTCAGATATCTTGTTTATTCGTTTAAACATTACCACAGCTAAAAGATTTACTTTATTTTCAAATATTGTGCAAAAATAATGCAGCCTTTTCAACACTTAACAGTAATGATGTTAGCAGTTTTTGGGTATATAAACCCATAAAAATTGTTCGATGTTCATTCTGATACCAACTATGAGGCTGAGCATTACCTATAATATTTTAGCCGTAAATTACAGTAAAGAAAAAGTCTTTATCTTCTCCTTCGAGCCGTGCTCTCTTCAGAAAACTTAGTCATTAAAATCTCCCGACACGTTGCAAGAAGAATCGTGGAGAAACCTCAAAGAATTTAATAAGCCTCTCAGAATCCTCCAAGCCACTAAAGAAGAACTCGGAGAGTAGTATAGAAGAAACTACTGCACGTAACAGATCCGTTGCTGCCTCCTAACCAGAACCCCCGTCGACTTCGAACCACCATAGACGGAGGGGTTAACAAATGTGGCGACCCTGTAGCCAGGATCTTAACAATTTGGCGACCCTTTAACAGGGATTTTAACAAGAGGATTTTAACAAAGTGGCGACCCTACTACCAGGATAATAAGACCCACCATTTGGCCGGCGTGTCACGACTTCTAGTTCGTCACATCCACTCTTGAACCGGTGTGTAACGATTCCAAGTTATCCACGTCTCGTCTCAGCTTGAAGAAGTAGCCAGCAAGACACGTCTTCAGGACAAGTCAATGATTTCACTGTAGGAATGTTAAGTACAGAGCTTTTTTTTTTAAAAAGTAATCTCTAAGCATTTGAAAAGTCAGTATTATTAACACTTAATTAGTATCAAGCCAGAATTTACAAGAAACACAGTGAACATTTCAGACACCTGTGATACATTTTTTTTTATTGAAGCAGTAATTTTCACAGAATTTAATTGTCACAGAAGTCGATTTTCACAGTTATTGTCACAGAGTTAATTTCCACAGAAGTTAATTTTCACAGAAGTTAATTTTCACAGAAGTTAATTTTCACAGAAGTTAAATGTCACAGAGTTAAATGTCACAGAGTTATTTTCACTATTATAGTTAGTATAGAATTATTTTGTTTTACGTACCAAAGATAATATAACTGTACCTTCGCGTACATTCGAGTGAAATGTTGTTTACATTTTTATTTTTGTTTACAATTTTTTTCAAATTATTGAATTGAATTGACTTGCAAATTAAGAAAGAGTTTATTGTGAGTGTATAGATTTATAGAGATACTTGAAGTAGTTTCAAGTCAGTTTTAGTTGCAAATAAGTTGCAAATCAGTTTTCAGACAGTTTCAGTTGGTTGTATCCAAGAGGGACAACCAAACCCCAGAGATTAATGGTCTCCACTTGATAGCAGTTCAAGTGCAAGTCAGTTTCAGTTGACTCCACTGATAGCAGTTCAGTGCAGTCCATTTCAGTTAGTTTCAGTTAGTTGGTTGCTTCCAAGAGAGACAACCAAACCCAGAGAATAATAGGCTTCACTTGATAGCAGTTCGAGTGCAGTCAATTTCAGTTTCCAGTCAGTCAGTCAGACAGTTTCAGTTTCAAGATACTTGATAGAGTTCAAATGAGACAGTTTCAGTTTCAAGTTGCAAGTCAGATTCAAGTTGCTAGTCAGTTCCAAGTCAATCAGTTCCAAGTCAGTCAGTTTCAAGTCAGACAGTTTCAAGTCAGTCAGTTTCAAGTTAATCAGTTTCAAGTTAATCAGTTTCAAGTAATTTCGAGGTTTCAGTCAGTTTTGAAGTCAGTTTGTTTTATTTGAAGTCAGTTTTGAAGTTAGTTTCAAGTTTCAGTTTCAAGTCCCAAGTCAGTTGTCAAGTCCCAAGTCATTTCAATGCAGTCAATTTAATTCAACCTTTTTTTTGGTTGTAAAAGAGAATTTAATTCCACCTGAATTGGCAAGTTTGTGTCTTTAAATTCAACCTTCTTTTTTGTTGTAATAAGAAGGAAATTGACCGATTTGTCTCTTTTTGCATGCAGTTGTTACGTATATAAATATATACAGGGTGATTCAAAAGTCAGGTTACACAGGGCTTTTCTGTTTCTTTGCAGGTAAATGAGTTATGAGATGTTATCGAAGGAGGAGCGCATTGATGGGATATTCCTAGCTGGCTGCACAAGTGCATTGCCGTTAACGGTGGCCATATCGAACATTTGATGTGACTATTCCCCTGTATCATTACATAATACAGTATTTCCCTATGTATCCTGACTTTTGAATCACCCTATAGATAAAATTATATATTTTATTGTTTGTAACCAAAACCGATTTTACAAATGGTTGTAACGATTTTTATAATTATTGTGATGTATATGATGACAGTAATAGTGTAGTAACGAATCGATCATGTCCCAATAACTTCTTTTTAAATTACTATAGGGAGGAACATGCCGTCCCTCCGTTTTGTTTGAACTCCTTTAAATTTTTGTTCTGAGCAGAGTGAGCAAGGCTCGCATGGTCAGTCCACTGTTTTCCGGGAGATTGCGAATCCCCTGTAACCATATGACCACCTAACCCTGCACCTAATTTATCTTGCTCCGTATGTTCGTGAAATTTACCCGTTATAACCGAACATAACCTCAATTTAGGTTAAGTTGTTTTTTTATTTTTAAGAATATATGTTCAGTTCAATATAATTTATAAGTGATTTCTATTTTTAATTTGTATTCTTCATTTTTTTTTATTCAATTAATATTGAGTAATTGTCTTTAAATTGTTATTGTACCATTTGTAAGGTATCAAATGAAAATTATAGTCAATTTGACACGCTACTACATGGCTAATGAATGTTAATAGTCGAATTTAATTGTGTGTCGAAATTCAATTTTAACACCGTGAGATTTACTTTCATTACTTGTAAGATCCTCTAAGTGCGTTTTTTTTTAATTACCTTAATGCGTCTAATTAATTTAATTACATAAAATCTATAATCCTAATTGAATTTTACTACATCTTGACACATATTCGAATTCATTTTCCTTCAGTACCTCAAGGCACTTTCACATTAAAACTCATATGCATACATCATCATTAATACGATTTACGGAAAATTGTTCGAAAACAATTATTCGCAAAGCAATTATTCGAAAACAATTATTCGAAAAACAATTATTCGAATCAACAATTATTCGAAGCAACAATTATTCGAAATAAGTTTAAATATAGGTTTAATAAAATAAATAAGTTTAAAAATTTAAAAACTAATTCATTAATTACGACTTGGCAACTTTGTAACCAACTCGTAATTAAAGAAGACTACAGATTAAGTATTTAGTTAACTAACAGCCTTGAAAAAGTTTTGCAGCGATATCACCCTTAAACTTAAAGGATTTTATAATCGTACTCCCATTTTTAAATTATTATACATTATTTTTAAACTTTATTAATACAAAAACTTTCCGAATCCCTACACATACACACGCATGTATGCACATTTCTCCACAAACATTACGTACAAAAATCGTACAAAAATCTGTGGATACTGATTACACTTTCACCCATTTGGACATATCACGAACCACTAGACCCTGTACCTAATACACACAAATACACACTAGACCACAGGTCTATACATCATCCACTACGTAATTCGATTTTTACGTACACTAGTCAATAAAATTAGTTTATTAACTGTACAATCACGATAACTAAATATTTGTAAAATTTAACAATATCATTGTTTGTCTAAAATTAACTTATTAATAATTTTATTCTGTTTGTATAAAATTAAAGTATTAATCTTTGAATTTTTATATTTTATAATAACTCTCTAAGCAAGTGTCATGTTAAGGATTTGATTACTGTGCGTTGTACCCAATCACCCGATCTCACTCGTTCTGTATAAAATTTGTATTGTAAAGAAAAATTCGTCATCATCTAATTTGAATTCGTTAGGATGTTATTTTCTCAATTGTATTGTATTATATTATTATATTAATATCTTTTAAAAGGGAGAGCCCTGTAAAACTGAACAATGAATAATCCATATTCATTTTTACATGAGGAACCAAAGTCGCCAGATGTGAGTTTGGATAAAAATTTTATTTGTTGCTTTCTATTTTTGTTTCAGTGTCACAACCATGCGACCTACCATTTCTATGGTTTAGTCGTATACATATTGCCATTTTTTGCATTTGTTAGACAATTTATTATAACAGGATTGGAACCCGTAGTTGTACTAAGTCCATAATACCCATTCTTTGTCTCTAATTCGTCTCCTTTAATTTCTCTCAATAATGACGTCATAAAAGTAACCTAATTCCCTCCACGTTTTCGATACCTTAAATACTGAATCACGTATTTAGTATGTGGATATCTTTCGTATTCAATGTATGGTAAATTCTTTAACATAATAATAAAAACCTTTACACTCTATACGTCATTATGTAAATGTTGTTCATTCATACACTCATGTCCCTTCTTGACCTTTATCTTTTGTTAATTTTATTAATTATTCATTCAGCTACCTATTGTCAACCTATTGTGTGACTACTAATATGTATACAAGAGTTTAGGCATTCGTACGTGTCCACTGAGGACGAACATAATTACCTTACATGTAAGTACGTTCATATGTATTGTTTTTACTTTCTTTTAAGTGCGTTCACCTCTTGCAATGAACTCGAAAACGCTTATGCAAGTGTACGCAATTCGATGATCACAGCATAAATTGAACATCTGAAAACGTAAAATCTCCTCTCGCTCTAATTCCAATATAAATATAGAAACACTGTAAGAATTGTAAGTGACTGATGTACTTAATAATGTAATTGATGTACCGTACTTTAATGAAACTGTAATTAATGATAATAGTATATAAAGTAATTAATATATTTTAATAACGATAATTAACGATAATAAGCGAGTGTGGATTGGTTGGTAATTGTAATCATAATTGTAATAAACCAAAATTACAACGTACTCGGTGATGTACTTAAATTGTACAAAATGTACTACTCTGAAATCATGTCGCCATTAACACTTTGGGTGCCACGTCACATGTATGTGTGTGCAAGTTATTTTTTCATTCTGGCGATGGCACACACATACGTGTGACACATTTTTCAACTCCTGAGCGCAGCACACAAATATATGTGACAGTATAGGGAAATTACTATGTTATTTGAAATCTGTGGGCTCTGAGGAAAATTTTTATATATTATACTTGGTATTTGGGGAAAAATTTTTTCCTCGAAGAGTTCCAACAACGTGTGTCTTCTGTTGAAGAATTATCAGCAAAATGAACACAGCTTAACAATATCTGGAACCTATTTTAAGATTATAATTTTATAAATATTTATAATAGAATCTGAAAAAAAGAGAAAATAATGAAAAAAAATGTCACACACATGGTTGTGCCATGAGCAGAAAGGCTAAATTTGTTACTTTTCACACACATGGGTGTGCCATGGGCTCATAAGGAGTGACTATTTAAAAAAATAAAAATGCATATATTTAAAAAAATTATTAGAATTTTTAAAAATTTCTTATGCATTTCTGTTTCTCTATTCATGCCTATTATTAATTCACAAAAATAAAAATGGGCTGGTGGAAATTTTTGCGGATTTGGGCGTGGCACCCAAAGTGTTAAGAAATGTACACACTCTGCGATATTATTTTTTTTTAATTATTTTCCGTTGGGATAAATTTTGATGTGCTTTCTACTTTGCCAAATAATTGGTGACTTGCTCTTTTTAAAATTTCTTAATAATTTTTAGATTTAGCTTAATAATTAATTCTGAGAAACTTTTTGCAATGTTCATAAATTTTATACATTCTCTCTTCGTTATAAAATATGAAGTCATGTCTTGCCTAAGCATTTAATTGTAAATCTTAAACCTTTAATTTTTACTCATATGCATAATTTAGTGTAAAGATGCATACTTCAAATTCCAATTTTAGTTAACTTGCAGCTCATGATAACATCAGATCTGAAAATACGTGGTTTAAAATAAAAATATGGTTTCATCTTCAGATACCTTGTTTATTCGTTTAAACATTACCACAGCTAAAAGATTTACTTTATTTACAAATATTGTGCAAAAATAATGCAGCCTTTTCAACATTTAATGGTAATGATGTTAGCAGTTTTTGGGTATATAAACCCACAAAAATTGTTCATTGTTCATTCTGATACCAACTACGAGGCTGAGCATTACCTGTAATATTTTAGAACCATCAATTACAGTAAAGAAAAAGTCTTTATCTTCTCCTTCGAGCCGTGCTCTCTTCAGAAAACTTAGTCATTAAGATCTCCCGATACGTTACAAAAAGAATCGTGGAGAAACCTCAAAGAATTTAATAAGCCTCTCAGAATCCTCCAAGCCACTAAAGAAGACCTCGGAGAGTAGTATAGAAGAAACTACTGCAAGTAACAGATCCGTTGCTGCCTCCTAACCAGAACCCCCGTCGACTTCGAACCACCCAAGGCCATAGACGGAGGGGTTAACACACACACACATATATATATATATATGTGTATATATATATATGTATGTGTATATATATATATATATATGTATATATATATATATATATATATATATATATATATATATATATATGTATGTGTATATATATATATATATATATATGTATATATATATATATATATATATATATATATATATATATATATATATATATATGTATACATATATATATATTAGTGATGTAGGTCACATCCGCATCCGCATCCGCGGAACATCCGCACATTTTCTCGCATCCGCATCCGCACCCGCATCCGCACTTTGGACTGCGGATGTCGTGCGGATGTGGACCGTTGAGATAAAATGTCATTAATAAGCGGAAATTATCAAGTTCTACTATATTAATAGAACTAGTTCATTGTGCGCAAAAGTGATGCAAGCGACAAGACGAGAGGCTGTTCTTGTATGAAGTTACTCTCTTGCAACCTACTTAGATCCACGTTACAAAGCTAAGTTATTTTCACCTAGTACATTAGAACGAGTTAAATCATTACTTGGCAAAGCAGTTGAAGAGCTTCAATCTCTTGAATCTGTCGCTTCGCCACCCACCAAAAGAATAAAAGTTTCAGTGACAGAACCAACACCTTCAACGAGCAAATCTATCACAGAATCTGTCTCTCATTTTCTTGAGTCAAGCAGCAATGACGAGACCTACGCGATGTCAAAAGATGTAGTAAAAATGATCGAGACCTATCACCAAGAAAAACGCCTGGCTGCATGTGACAATCCTATTAGTTGGTGGAAAAATACGCAGAATATCTATCCATACTTGAGTAAACTTGCAAGGAAACATTTAGCCTGTCCTCCAACAAACGTACCAAGCGAGAGATTATTTAGCAGTGCTGGATTAATATATGATGAAAAGAGAAACAGACTGGCAGCAGAAAAGGCAGAAAAATTAATGTTCCTTAAGCATAACCTTCCTATAATTAAGTTTGAACATTAAACGATGAACATCTTTGTTTACTTTATTTTAATTACTCATTTATAAATATGCCTAATAAAACTTTAAACTTAATATAAATAGTTATCAAGCTAATTAAAGATCTCTTTCTATAAGGGTGGAGGTTGGGGAAAGAGGTCGGTGGGGTGCATTTGAGTTGGGTTCACGTCCCGCATCCTGGTAACACAATTATGGTTTCTAATTGTGGCTGAAACTCAACAAATTATGACGAATTTATTTGCAGACGAATTCACTAATTGATTTCTATATTAGTTAGATGCTTGATATTATTTTATATGTTCAGAGAAAAGTACAGCAATTATTGTACAATTAATCAATTATACTACATTATAGCTACAGCTCTCTCTATATAATAACTTATTATATACGTTAAACACAACAAATCTCGAATATATCCTAAAAAATAACGAAAATGTAGACATCCGCATCCGCATCCGCGGATGTTGAAATCAAACATCCTCATCCGCATCCGCATCCGCGGATGTGAAAAAAATGACATCCGCTACATCACTATATATATATATACACACACACACACACACACACACACACATTCTTTAGTAGGTATCAACACGAATGCATGATCAGAATATTAGCCGTCCATTCCTTAACCAGCCAAATCTGACAAAACTTCTCAGCATTTGGACTGAGAGCGAGGTCTTTAAACCAATAATATTTTTCTAAACGTATTTTGCTAATCAAAATATGTTAATGAATTTATTTTTCGTCTTTTATCCCGACATTAAAGAAGAATTATCTGAAACAAGTTTTGTATTAATATATATATATATATATATATATATATATATATATTAAGGTGATTTTTTTAGATATCGACTTTGGACTAATCGAGATAGTCAGGGCTTAATATGATAATAACTGACAAACAATTTCAGATCCCTAGCTTTAACCGTTTTTTGAGGAAACCGTTTCAAAAATCGTCAAAAAATCGTACCGAAAAATACCACATTTTCGCAATTTTCGGCCGAAAAAAACAAGCTATTTTCATTAAAAAAATCCTGAAAAAAGTTAAAATTTTATTGAAAACAAGTAAAAAAAAACATGTACAGAGTCAAATAGACACATTTAGATCCCAAGATCATCATAATTTTCACTGTAAGAGCCCTGAGAAGCAAAGGAAGGCCTCATCTGGCGGCTTAGGGCTTTGGCCAGAATGTGTTTGTGCCTTGATTCGAGTCCATAAACAGTATGGGAAGCTTCAGATGTCAGCTTCACGGCCCTTTCAACACTCTGAGAATGTGAAGGCAGATCTGGCAGCTCCAGCTTGGTGCCATTCAGCAATGCTTCTTGAAGCTCCTGGTCAGAAAAGTCTTCTGTGAGAGCAGGTTCACAGATGCCACTTTGAGAAAGGTTGATTAGTTCTGACCAGTGGGTAGCTTCAATGTTGATGGCTGTGATCTTCTTCAGCCTCTTCTTGGCTGGCTTCCCACTTCTGAAAGAATAATAATTAATTTATTTTTTATTCCAGTTTAAGATTTAATCCCTATTAGTCTCAGAATTGCTGATTTAAATTAAACTTAAATTAAAAAAAAAAAAAACCCGTTCTATAAATCCCCATAATCGAATTTTTTTCAGAAAGAAGGTAAGATTATTTCCATTATCAGAGGGGAAGGGGAGAATTGGGATAAGAAAATGTGAAAAAAAATTCGATTATGGGGATTTATAGAACTCGGGCCTTTTTTTTATTAAATAAATCCCCATAATCAAATTTTTTTTTCACATTTTTTAAAATTAATAAATGCTTACTTGATGGACAGAATTTTCTTGAGAGCAGCTTCTCTCACTTCCAAGTCATCAGACTTCATCATGGAGTACAGCACATTCTCGGGCAGCAAGGCAAAAGCATTGTACTTCAGGTTCTTGAAAGCAACACCCTGGATTTCTTCAGACTGCTGCTTGATCCTCTGGATCATGTTGAAGATGTACAGCTGCTGATTGTGGAACTTGCTGTCCCTTTTGATCTCAAACCAACTGACTACATACACTTCCACAATGAACTTGATGGCCTGGTAAAGCTTATCCGGTAGTTCTGGAGGGTAAGCACCTCTGGTCCACAGACACATCAATCTAATTGCCAAAGTCAACCATCTTGCATGGTTTAATGGTCCAATTTTCCAGGCAGCAAATCTTGGGTTGACTTTGCCCCTGGAAATTCCAAGCACATACTCCAAAAGAAGCCTCTGGTCGCTACTGAGATCATTCAGTATCTCCTCAGCAAATTCCATGTCATCCAGGGGGCCACTGAGTTTGGTGAATTCCACTTGTGGCAGATCTTGGTAGTCAATTTCACAGAGTTTTCCCAGCGGACCAGTGAAAGCAGTGGGACTTTTGGTACTGCCATCAAGATGCTTGAAAACAGCTCTGAAAGGAAGCTTATTTTGATGGAGTGAACAGCCAATGGTGTGCAATTTCCGCTCAATTTTATTTTCCAGAGCTGTTACAAGGCCTCCCTCCCAGCCAGTGTTTGTATTTCTGTTGTCAAGGAGGACAGCTTTCAGGGTATGAACACTGTTAAACTCCTCCAAGACACTAGCAACTTCTTCACCAAGAAGAACTCCAGTCACACCTTTAATTGGGATGACTCTGTGAGTAAGATATGTTCCGCTTTCAGTTCCCGGCTCCTTTGTGAAGGTCAAATGGTGCTCTTGTCCCTTTCCTTTCTTCAGCTTAGTCTCCCCATTTTCATCCTTAACTTCTCTGTACAGCAGTGTCCTTGTCAACTTTCCCATCAACCCCAATACAGACTAACTTTTCCAGACCCTCATTGTGCTTTTCATCACTTTTCACTTGCTTTTTCCCTGTCCATTTTCGATTTATCAACTATTATCTGTTTCACATCAAGGCCAGGCTTAAGCAGGTCCATAGCTTGTAAGTCCAGAAGGAAGGCATTAGCAAGACTTGCCCCAAGATTGGAAGAAACATCACCCCTGATCAGTTCCATGGCATATCTGGGGGTTTTCAAAAAGCTGTAACCTACACTTGGGTGCCTCCTTGGCTTGAACTCTTCAGCTTCACCACCAGATGGCTGAAATGAAAATAAAAATAAATTACTAAAGCGAAAATGGGGGAAAATAGTGGAAAAAGTAGGGAAAAATATGGGTAAAAATCGACGAAAATGGCCGGAAATAAGAATAAATTACTTAAACGAAAATGGGGGAAAAAAAGTGGGAAAATAGGGGTAAAATGGGTAAAAATTCAGGTAAAAAGTCGGCGAAAATGGGCGAAAAAAAGAATAAATTACTAAAGCGAAAATGGGGGAAAAAAGGGGGGAAATAGGGACAAAAAGTAGGGATAAATTTGGGTAAAAATGGGATAAGATATAAGAAAAAAATATATGACTCTCCTGATTCTCCTGAGCTGGATTCAAAAGAAATATCTTTTGAAGGTGTGGAGGCAAAAGTGGCTAAATCCACTCCCTGCTGCTGTTGAATCTGGCTCTGTAATCTTTCTGCTTCAGCTGCAGCCCTCTGGTCTCTCTTCACAGCAGCTTTATCCACAGATCCCAGCTGGAAAGAGCCCTTGGGTCCTATTTTGGCCCTCTGATCTCTCAAGTATTCCCTCTCCTCTACTGGAACCTGAAATATTAAAGTATATTAAATAGCGGATCTAAAATAAGAGATAAAATCCTGAACAAAAATTGATTATTAATTTCTATTACCAGGGTGGGGGGAAAGGAAGATTACAGGAGGAAAATGCGGATATTTTTCAATAACAAGCATTGAATTTTCTTCCATTTAAAAGGCACCTAATCGCACTAAGTTAGGCCAGTTAAAAGTTAAAAAAATAATAGCATTAACTTCTTACTGGGAGGACAAGTGCAGATTATGTGCTGTGTTTGACAATTTTCTTTCTTGCACTTCACAGCATTGTCATCACAGGGACGAAAAGGTAGCTTACAGGTGCAAGCAGAAATGTCAAAAAGTTTATCCAGCTTTTCCTCCAGATTCTGCTCCTGGACTGTAGAAAGAGATTTCCTCTTTATCTCTTCTGCTTTCTTGAAGCACACTTTATCCACCAATTTCACTACATAATATTCCTCATACAGGGGCAGCCGCGGGTTCACTGCCTGCCAGATCTCAATCACATCCTTTGCTATCATTTTAGCAATATCATCGTCTTTCAAGTCCGGGTGGCTGTTTTGGAGGAAATAACTGTACTGAATAACTTGGCGGAGGGTAGGAGGCTCTGTTTTATCCAAAGGGGAAGGCTGGCCACTGAATTTTATGGCACTATCACTTCGAGTTAACACTTCAGACTTTCGTTTTTTACCCATTTTTATGAAATATCTGAAAATAAACACAATTAAATGAACGCATCATAAAATAACTTAATTTAATACACATTTTATAGGTAAATAAAATTAAAAAATACAAAATAATACACTAATAAACATCTATAATGCATTTACAATAAGTTTCAAGCATCGTTTTGTTAAAAAAGTCGAATTTTAATGGATTATTTTGATGAAATAAGGTCCGATATTTTGTTTGTTTACATTGCGCGAATGCCGCGCGCGCGATTTTACGCGTAAAATTCGGCAATTTTACAACTTAAAAATAATTAACAATCCTCACAAAATACAATCATTTTCACAAATATGAGTTGGTGCAACGTTTTTTATACATTAATACCTTTCTATCTAGACTAGTCCAAGATCACAGTTCCAAAATCAACCTTCCCTAAATTATATATATATATATATATATATATATATATATATATATATATATAAATATTACTTCTAAGCATATTATAAAAAATGTTAATTAATTGGCAAACCAGACTCTAGTTTTAGATGCAACTTATTCATCTTTTATAAAATTATCCAATATTTCGGATGGATCCTGTGTTTTACTATATAAAAAGTCGCCGAGCAGCAGTCAATTAATTTCAGAGACAAATGCACGGATTTATAAGGCAAATATATACAGGGAAATATATAAATGCATTTCTTTAGTAGGTATCAACACGAAGGCAGGAGCAGAATAACAACTGTCTATTCTTATAGCAGCCAAATCTGACAAAACTTCTCAGCACCTGGTCTGAGAGTTGCCAGCGAGGTCTTTAAACCAATAATATTTTTCTAAACGTATTTTGCTAATCAAAATATGTTAATGAATTTATTTTTCGCCTTTTATCCCCACATTAAAGAAGAATTGTACTTTTCTGTTATGCAGGACCCCACACTTTTTGCCAGATTTGGACGCCATTTGCCAGATTGCCAAATTTCATTGCCAATTTTTAAAAAAATGTTAAGTAACTAACCTAACCTAACCTAACCTAACCCAACCCCTGGTTAGGTTAGGTTAGGTTTGGTTAGTTACTTAACATTTAAAAAAATATTGGCAATGAAATTTGGCAATCTGGCAAGTGGCGTACGAATCTGGCAAAAAGTCTGGGGTCCGGGATAACAGGAAAGTACCAGAAGAATTATCTGAAACAAGTTTTGTATTAATATATACAAATATTACTTCTAAGCATATTATAAAAAATGTTAATTGGCAAAACAGATTCTAGTTTTAGATGCAACTTATTCATTTTTTATAAAAATATCCTATATTTCGGATGGAGCCTGTGTTTTATTATATAAAAAGTCGGGGAACAGCAGTTAATTAATTTCAGAAATAAATACACGGATATATATATATATATGTGTGTATATACACACACAGTATATATATATATATATATTATATATATATATATATGTACGTATATACACACACAGTATATATATATATATATATATATATTATAAACCTACAGTAAATTATAACCACCCATGTATCTAAAACGATTTACATAAATTCATTAACATATTTTGATTGCAAAATACGTTTAGAAAAATAATATTGGTTCGAAAACCTCGCTGGCTACTTTTCACACCAGCTGGTGGAGATAGTTGGCAGATTTGGCTGGTAAAAGAATGGACAGTTGTTATTCTGCTCCTGGCTTCGTGTTGATACCTACTAAAGAAATGCATTTATATGTTTTCCCTCTATATATATATATATATATATATATATATATATATGAAAATTATTTCACAAAAGTAACACGTGAAAAATATTTATGATGAATAAAACCACGAAGGAAAGGAAACACAGAATGGTGCTCAAGCGCTTTCGTCTAATGACATCCTCAGGAACACTGAAGTACATAGAGTTACAGCCTATATAGAGGTTACAGGAAAAAAAAAAAAAAAATATATATATATATATATATATATATATATACAATAAACGGAGAAATGAAATTAAAAAAAAATATTAAAAATTAAAAGATTGTGGGAGGGGCATACAACTTTGTAAGGAAACACTATCGATTTTTAGCACAAGATCAAACTACCGATTTTTAGCACAAGATTAAATTAATTGTTTTCAACCAATGTTATATATATAAAAAAAAAAAAAATTACAAATTTATACTGGAAATCTGCCCGGGTTTTATCACTCTACCCATCTTGTATATAAAAATAAATTGAAAAATAAAAGTTATTAGAGTGGCATACAAGTTTACCAAAGAGTTAGCGTTCTACCCTTCTTATCTAAATCTTTTCTGAAGGAATTCAAAACAACAGGATCGAGTTGAAAAAGACCTTTGCTTTTTGCTTATGTTGAAGTTATTTGTAAGTTGGATAATGGCAGACTCAAGAATATTTCTATTAACAATGTTGCTAGAGTGAAATAAAACTGAAGCATTATTCCAATCAATACAGTGGGATAACTCTGACAAATGGACAAAAAGGGCACTGGACGACTGTCCTGTTCTAACAGGACAGTCGTCCAGTGCCCTTTTTGTCCATTTGTCAGAGTTATCCCACTGTATTGATTGGAATAATGCTTCAGTTTTATTTCACTCTAGCAACATTGTTAATAGAAATATTCTTGAGTCTGCCATTATCCAACTTACAAATAACTTCAACATAAGCAAAGGTCTTTTTCAACTCGATCCTGTTGTTTTGAATTCCTTCAGAAAAGATTTAGATAAGAAGGGTAGAACGCTAAATCTTTGGTAAACTTGTATGCCACTCTAATAACTTTTATTTTTCAATTTATTTTTATATACAAGATGGGTAGAGTGATAAAACCCGGGCAGATTTCCAGTATAAATTTGTAATTTTTTATTTTTTTTATATAACACTGGTTGGAAACAATTAATTTAATCTTGTGCTAAAAATCGGTAGTTTGATCTTGTGCTAAAAATCGATAGTGTTTCCTTACAAAGTTGTATGCCCCTCCCACAATCTTTTAATTTTTAATATTTTTTTTTAATTTCATTTCTCCGTTTATTGTATATATATATATATATATATATATATATATATATTTTCCTGTAACCTATATATAGGCTGTAACTCTCTATGTACTTCAGTGTTCCTGAGGATGTCATTAGACGAAAGCGCTTGAGCACCATTCTGTGTTTCCTTTCCTTCGTGGTTTTATTCATATATATATATATATATATATATATAGGGAATGCATTTCTTTAGTAGGTATCAACACGAAGCCAGGAGCAGAATAACAACTGTCCATTCTTTTACCAGCCAAATCTGGCAACTATCTCCACCAGCTGGTGTGAAAAGTAGCCAGCGAGGTCTTTGAACCAAAATTATTTTTCTAAACGTATTTTGCAATCAAAATATGTTAATGAATTTATGTAAATCGTTTTAGATACATGGGTGGCTATAATTTACTGTAGGTTTATTTTATATTACTTCCTTTAAACAGTTTCCCATCAGCCGGCGGAAAAGTTGCCAGATGTATCAAGACACAGGTCCTGCCTTATAAATTTAGCTACAGTTATTAACGCAAAGCACAATTCTCTCTCTCATATATATATATATATATACACAAACTCAGAATGGTTCCCTGAGAACATTATATGTTAAACACAAACCGTGCATGGAACAAGGAACTTTTCTGGGAAAATTAAATCCACTATAGTCCGAATAAGTAATGGTAAATGACAAATACCATAGTTTTTTCTTTTTCATGATTTTAGCCCGACGTGGGCAACGGGTCTCTCGCAAAGAGATCCCATAAATATAGCTTCCCTCACCAGCTATCTGCAAAGCAGACAGGATCCAGCTGGATCCTGTCTGCTTTGCAGATAGCTGGTGAGGGAAGCTATATTTATGGGATCTCTTTGCGAGAGACCCGTTGCCCACGTCGGGCTAAAATCATGAAAAAGAAAAAACTATGGTATTTGTCATTTACCATTACTTATTCGGACTATAGTGGATTTAATTTTCCCAGAAGAGTTCCTTGTTCCATGCACGGTTTGTGTTTAACATATATATATATATATATATATCAGTGGCGACTCCAGCTCTTCAAGACTACTCGGGCTCTTTTTAAATTTTCAAGTCTACATATGAGCCGACATTTAAATGCATGACAATAACTTAAGATTATCAATAAAATAAATAAATACATACCTCGGTAAAAAAATTATTTGAATTTTATTTACTTGAACATAAAGTTCAAGCGACTTTGTTTTGAAGCAAATTCCTTTAATATTCGGTGATGTAATTCCTTTTTGCTTTCTAAATCAATAAGTATTTCTTTTTCAATTGAAATCCTAGCCAGGGACGAGAGCCGTTCTTGAGCCATTGTGTTTCTTAAATATGATCTAATTCGATCAAGAACAGAGAAACTTCTTTCATTTGAAACAGAAGTTACAGGATGGTAAGAAGGAGCTGAATCAGCTTTGTGGTTTCCGACATCGCAGACAATAATCCTAGTTCGTGAAAGACTTCTAAAATTTAATTTGCAGATTTGCATTTTCTAAAGTCATTGTCACGATAAAGATATTTCAATTCGTTAACTAAGGATTTGGAGTCAATTACATTTGGATATTTACTTTGTAAAGCATTAAGATGATGCACTGGAAAATTTTCAGCAAATTCTGGAAATTTGGTCACATCAATCAACTCAAAGAACGCAAACTCCTGAATGCAATCAAATCGTTCCCTCATTGACATTAGTATAATGTCAATTATGTCGAAATATGTTGCTTTATAGTTCATTTGTTTGCCTCTAGCTCTTCTTCTCGGGGAAGAAGGCAGGTCTTCGGATTGTTCGAAGTCTGCCATTGTTTCTTGAAAAACTTTATTATATGCTTTATCAGTACGAGCGCACTCAATAAATTCAATAAAGTCATTTACTTTCTGTTGTGCAAACTTCATGTCAAGCTGCTTGCACTGCGGAAGATCAAATAGTTTTTCGGCTTGTGACAATATATTTTCAAAGCAGTTAATAAAAAACAGAAAAGTGAAATCATGCAATTTTATAAGTACAGGGTGATTCAAAAGTCAGGATACATAGGGAAATACTGTATTATGTAATGATACAGGGGAATAGTCATATCACATGTTCGATATGGCCACCGTTAACGGCAATGCACTTGTGCAGCCAGCTAGGAATATCACATCAATGCGCTCCTCCTTCGATAACATCTCATAACTCATTTACCTGCAAAGAAACAGAAAAGCCCTATGTAACCTGACTTTTGAATCATCCTCTAGATTATCAGTTTGATTAAGAGTATCTTTATCCCATCTTGCACTGTCATCTAAAATCTTTTGAAATGCATTTTTCAGAGTTTCACGCTGCCTTTTTATTGCTGACACGGTTCTAGATCTATAGCACCACCTTGTTTCACAAAGTGATGGAATGCTGATATTAAGCTCTCTAAATAGAGCTTTTCGTTTCGTACTTGAAGAAGCAAATTTACTGAAAGCACGTACATTGGAAAAGAACATTTTAGCCCCATTAACTTTCTCTGACATTTTACTTAACACTAAATTTAACTTATGTGCATAACAATGAATAAAATAGCCTAATTTAAAACCTTTTTCTCTCAGGCAGTTGAAGGCACGCTTATCGAAACGTAAAAAGTTACCATGTATCGCCAGAATTAAAAATTGTGCCTCTACAAGGCCGAAGGATATAAGCCCGAGTTGAAATGTTTTTTTCTTTATAAAAAAAAATTAATAGGAGGAAAAACGTATTTTATTTAATGAGAATTAGAAGAAGGACTATTATGTAACCGTATGCAAGCAAATAATTATTTATTAAAAGAACTTTAAATATACGATATTACTTATACTTTCTCGGGCGTAATGTCTTGCGCCCGAGTAAAGGATCTTGAAAGATTACACGAAAACTTAATGTGTCAATATAGTTTTTTTATAGGTAGTAAGAGTATCTAAATGCGCTCAAAATTTGCTTGCGTGACGAAGGCTAGACAGAAAAATAATAACACTACCAGCCAAAAACCATTTTTACAATTTGTATTTAAAACTTTTTTTAAAACTTAAATCTATAAATACACAATTTTATCTCTCATGCTTCTCCTTGCCCCTTGCCTCTCGGGCTCAGCCAGGAAGCCCGAGTGCAGGAGTCGCCACTGATATATATATATATATATATATATATGGGATGACTTTCACAGTTAAACACGTGAAATGAATGAATGATGTAAACCCACAAGAAAAAAGAGAAAAGATTCCAAGGCCTTTCGTGTATTCAGAAGTACACCTCGTCGCCTTTTTAACGAAAATATAACAACTCAACCTAACCAGTCGTCAAGGGCGTACAGTTGACCTAACCGGGCATTCAATTAACGTAACGTGGCATTATATCCCATTATATCCCATAGAATCAGGTGGTCCAAAATAAAAATTGGGCCACAACCTGCGATAATTTTTTACATTTATGAGGAAAATTTCCATTAGAGTAACTATAAATTAATTTTATTCTCCATTAGTTTATCTACTATACTTATTTAAACCTACTGTTACCATAAATTGAATTTTAAAACTCTGAGGGCTCTTATCACCCTAAATTTAAATGAAATAACTAAGGCTGGCTTAATGCAGCAAGCAAACTTTATTAAATACTATTCTCAAACTAGAAAATGAATGCTTTGAGGACTTCCTATAATAATGACTTTATATTTTCATAATGCTAACAATGATTAAGCCTACCAATATTATTTCAAATTTCAGTAGCCAATTTAGGACCTATTTTCAAACTTAAAATTATACCCATAAATTCTTTGTAGATTATTGACATATGAAATATGTATTGTATTATTTTATTGTTATCATAAAAACCAATTTTGACTCAACAAGATCTCCAGGTTTATGACAAATTCTGAAACTGGTACCAACCCATTAGAGTGTAGTAGCTACATGTACAGTTCATAATTTTTTTGTTTTAACCAAATCTAAGTCTAAGAGCCTGGGAATTTTGAAGGTTTCCACATTTACAACATCACTGTCAGAAGTCTTATTTATTTGTACTGACACCAAACTTCATGAGAAGTATAGGCACAAAAATTTGCATCAGTTTCCAAATTTTAAAAGACTAGGCATCATTTTTGTAGATTCTGCCTACTCAGTTATTCAGTATACAGGTTTTGATATCCCTATTTGCTATTTCATTCATGTTCAGAAGTTATAATTCTACTACTACATTCAACGTTAATATGCTGAATTTCTAGAGACCAAATTGAGACCAATGAGTGCTAGAGTTTGTGTGTGTGTGTGTGTGTGTTTATATTTATTTTATTTTTGAATATTGTTTACAAGTAAATTTTCAAATTGCTCGTAAGCTGGATACTAAATATTTTAGACCCCGTCCTTGTTAAATGTGTCTACGTTTTCTGTATGCGATCGTATAGAGGAAAGTGTTATTTGTTGGGGTAACGGAATTAGATCGAATTTGACGACCCTATTAATACAGGGTGATCGAAAAGTCACTCCGCAACTATGACTCTATAAGACAAAAATGCAATCATACAAGAAGTTAGATATTTTAATGAAAATTGTACGATATCGTGAAATCTTTAACAAAATATTGGCGAAGTCTAGGCTAGTCTAAGCTAAGTCTTGCTACGGTAGGCTGTATGTGAGTATGCTTAGGCTAGGTCAATCAGATTATAAGGCTAGCCTTCAACGTTATGCTGTCGTTTGAGGAAAGAATATTTTTAGTTGAGTTCGTGTTTAAAAATGGTAATAAATACACAGAATTTGTAAAGCGAGAATTCCAGAAACGATTTCCGGAGACACCATTGCCTCATCGAGATACTGTCCGTGATTTAATTGCAAAGTTTCGCAAGACCGGCTCTGTTCAAGATGCTCCGAGAAGTGGAAGACCATTCGTTTTAACTGAGGCAAAGTTGGGTGACATTTCTGATCGATTGCTACAAAGCCCAACAAAATCACTCAGGAGACTGTCGCAACAATGTGGATTGAGCTATGGCTCCACCCAAAAAGCAGTTAAGAAAGAACTCAAATTATATCCTTACAAATGACAGCCGTGCAGGAACTGAAAATTGCAGATTTTCCAAACAGGTTAAATTATTGTGAGTGGTTTCATAATTTTATTGATCAAAATAGAGAAGACATTTTGGATGTGACGTTTTACACAGACGAAGCATGGTTTAGCCTTTCAGGGTACGTTGTAGCTGGTTCCTTCTTGGTACTACTTGTAGTTGCCGGGAAGAATGAAGGATACGAGAGGCAAGCTATCGCTTTGTTGGGTATCTCTTTTAGGGGCCTCTCGTGTCCTCTTCTCTCCCTGTCGTTTGGGGGGTTGGCGTCTTGAAGGAAAAGCGGGTCGTTTTCAGAGTTTATGGAGTTCTTGGTTGGCTGAGATTATTTTACAGAAGATTTTGTTGTTTTATATACAGCTGAATTAATTAATATATATATATAAATTTATGTACAATACTTATTTATAAAGATTATATATGATTCTTAAAATTACACAGTGATAAAATATATACAATTTGGTACGCGCAAAATTGGTTTGTCGGTAACTAATATAAAAATAATAAAGATGCGGAAAATTAACTGCGCGGCCCCACAACGTCAACTCACAAAACACGCGTCTGTGGTGCTCTGAAAACCCTAACAGTATTCACGAAGCTCCTCTACATCCTGAAAAAATTGGCGTCTGGGTTGCGATTTCAAGACTGTATCATTGGTCCAATATTTTTTTCTGAAACCATCAATTCAGAGCGTTACTGTGAGCAAATTTTATACTCATTTATTGGCCAGTTGAACGAAAACGAACTCCAAAATGCATACTTTCAGCAAGACAGTGCTACAGCACACACAGCTCGTTATTCCATGCAATTATTGGAAGATGTCTTCGGAGAACGCATAATTTCAAGAGGAATTTGGCCTCCCCGTTCACCTGACCTCACGCCTGTTGATTTTTACTTTTGGGGGGCCGCTAAGAGCAGTGTTTATAAAAATAATCCAAAAACTATTGATGAATTACAAACGGAGATCCGAACTTACGTGCAGTCTATTTCAGTTGAAACATTACACACAGTATTTGCTAATAAAGTAAGAAGGATCCGGCTATGTCGAGAAAACGGTGGAAAACACTTCCAGCACTTACTCTAAACAAGTAAAAATGATGTCATTACATTTATAGAATTCTTATATCTCCTAATGTAAAATTTCAATAAAGTAAATATCTTATTACTACTGCGGAGAGACTTTTCGATCACCCTATTAATCAAGTACCATATCTTACATATTATTCGTTATTACAGCACTTTGAAATGAATTTCCAGAAACTTACATATACTTAAAACTTAATTATTAGTCTGAAAACAATTACTGCGACAGTTATGTGCCAAGAATGTAGGCTGAGTTGCCAGATGTTTTTTATTGCTAAGGAAATCAGATGTTTAATTTAAATAATCGTTTACATATATAAGAATAATAATAATAATAATAATAATAATCTATATTATAATGGAGGTAAGTGCTAACACTTAGAATTGCATAAACTAGTTAGAAATACGCAGCACGGTTTTAGGCGAAACAAATCTTGCTTAACTAATCTTTTAGAATTTTTCCAAAGCGTGGTTGACGTTTACGATAGACATCGGGCGGTTGATGTAGAGCATTTAGATTTTCAAAAAGCGTTTGACACCGTGCCGCACAAAAGACTCATTGAAAAAACTAAAGCTCATGGAATCAGGGGTGTAGTAATAAACTGGATAGAAGAGTGGTTGCGAGGTAGGAAACAGAGGGTGGTCGTTGATGGAGCGGAGTCGTGTTGGGCTAATGTAGCGAGTGACGTTCCTCAAGGTTCTGTATTGGGCCCCTTGCTTTTTCTCATATATATTAACGATTTAGATGTCGGCCTAGTCAGTACAGTTTCAAAGTTTGCGGATGACACGAAGCTGGGTGGTAAGGCGATTAATGACGAAGATAGAGGTAAAATCCAGGAAGATCTGAATAAAATCGTTGATTGGTCAGTCACATGGCAAATGAGATTTAACGTCGATAAGTGCAAAATTTTGCATATAGGTTCGCGTATCGGTAATTTTGCGTATAGTATGTCAGGGAAAGAGTTAACAAGCGTAGAGCAGGAAAAAGATTTGGGAGTTATAGTCATTGGTGATTTAAAAGTAGCGAAACAAAGTACAGCAGCGGTCCATAAGGCGAACAAAGTGTTAGGTTTTATAGCTCGGAATTTTGAGTACAAATCGCGCGATATTATAGTTCCTCTTTATAAATCATTAGTTAGACCCCATTTGGAGTACGCGATCCAATTTTGGAATCCGCATATGCCCAAAGATATAGACAAAATCGAAAGAATTCAAAGACGAGCAACTAAGATGATTCCGTCGCTTAGGTCAAAGTCGTACGAGGATAGGCTTGAGTTAAAATTGACTACACTCGAGACTCGGAGGCTAAGGGGTGATCTAATCCAGGTTTTCAAAATTATGAATGGGTTCGATAACGTAGATAGAGATAGCTTTTTCGAAATATCTCAATATAATAGGACTAGAAATAACGGGTGTAAGTTGACAAGTAGAAGGTTCGAGACAACAGTTGCTAAAAACTTTTTTACGCATAGAATAGTAAATAGCTGGAATAGTTTGCCGGTAGAAGTAATTAGTAGCACGTCTATAAACATGTTTAAAAATCGATTAGACGCATATGTTGATAGATTGGGTATAGTTTAAGGTAGTAGAATTAAGGCTTTGTGGTGATAGATCCCACAGCTCAACACAAGTGTTGTGGGATATAGGGCGGCAGCATCTTGGGTTAGGGGATACTCTCTGTCCTTACACACCCCATTTAAAGAGATTCTTATGCCGAGCGGTGCCCCCCATAGTACTGTGAGGTATTGAAAAACTCATGATCGTCACTTGCCCCAGAAACACCTTTAAATGGGAGACCCAAAATGGGTGCACACACATTTCTACATTACTGTGCAGTCTTTACAGCCACACCTACACTTTTCCTCCTAAGTGTATATATGGTAATGTATATGGTTGTAAATTGTGACTTGGTCCGCAATTGATATGGACCGTGACTTATTTTTGGTTGGCAAGGTACTGGTAGTGATGGATACCGTAATGAAATTGACTGGATTCTTTGTATCTGATATATTTGCATGTCGGTTATAAATAGATATAGAGTGTAACATATTTGTGGATAGTAGTCTATTATGACTTGATCCTCTGGATCGAGAGATTCTATCTTTAGTTTTTAATTGATAATTAATTAGTTTTAAATTGATAAAATAATTATTTAGTCTTGTAAAAATTGGTTGTTGCCAATGTACAGGCAGTTTTTACATAGTGGAGCCACCTCGATGAGCCGAAGTGGCCCCTAGTGTGCCCACTATAAAAGTTTCTCATGTTCTTATGTTCTTATGGTTCGGAACCCACGTAAAATTGTAGGTCCCCTCCGCCACCACGGAGGACATGCGTAATACACAATTACGAACGCAGTTAGGTAGACCAGCCATGAATGGATCCTAGGGTCTTTGTTGGTCTGAAACATTATAACATTATAACATTATATATACTAGTACAGTTCCCGTCGCTTCGCTGACGGTTAGACAGGCTAAACTACAGAAAAGAACGCAGCCGTGAAAATTTTGAGCTTCACATTGTGTCAACATTTCTGAATCTGGTATCTCCCAAAACCTCCTCACCCCCATTCATGCAACTTGGGGGCTAACCCCCTCCCCCATTACCCCCACCCCTCCCCATTACCCCACCCATCCCCCATTACCCCCAGCCCCACCCTTCCCCCATTGCTAAACTACAGAAAAGAACACAGTCATGAAAATATTGAGCTTCACATTGCCACCCGTAATACAATTTCTGAATTTTTTTCTCACAATTTTTTCTCACAATTTCTGAAAGTGTGACGGACGGACGGACGGACGGACGGACGGACAGCTCTCTTATTATAATATAGAAGATGTAACCAAAAAAAACTATAGAAAAGAACGCAATCATGAAAATCTTAAGCTTCACATTTGAGCTCATTGTATCAAGATTTGTGAAGCTTTAGAGTTTCATGGCTGCGTTCTTTTCTATAGTTTTATTGACCAAATAATTGAACCGACAGTAATTGGGAAGGCAGCCATGGAAATCTTGAGCTTCACATTGTGTCAAGAAGATTTGTGAAGCTTAAGATTTTCATGACTATAGTTTTATTGACAAAATAATTGAACCCCCAGTAATTGGGGGGCCGCAGGCTCCACAGTTACTGTCAATTCAATTATGTGGTTAATAAAACTATAGAAAAGAACGCAATCATGAAAATCTTAAGCTTCACATTTGAGCTCATTGTATCAAGATTTGTGAAGCTTTAGATTTTCATGGCTGCGTTCTTTTCTATAGTTTTATTGACCAAATAATTGAACCGACAGTAATTGGGGTGCCGCAGGCACCCCAATTACTGAGGCCCAAGATGAGAGTGATAGGAATGATGTTCAAAATAAAATACGCCGTAGACCCACAATTCGATTCGGTTTGGGCTGAATCCCCAAGTACCGCAGATCTAGAGAAATCGGGGCGTAGCGCCGATCTTTTGCTGAAAGTCCTGACAGAAAGAAATGAAAAGGGAGTATTTGTTGACAATTATGTCTACAAGGAGATTCTTCAGTAATGAAATAAAGATAAGTTTATGATGAAGTGTTCTTTTTTATATTTTATAACAGGAAATAATACCTTGAGGCAAGAAAATTAATTTCCCAGATGAAGTAATTGGCCGAGGGCTCCAAGCCTTCCGCAGGAAATAGCAAAAACCGCCCGTAGGGCGGTATTTTTGCTAGTAATAATAATGATGTTTAAGCGTATACAGTATTTAGAAAACGGCTGTATGTTTGATTTAGTTCTAGCATTTCTTTAAATTTATCGGGCGGCGCAATATGACAATGAATGAATGCGTTGAGAAAATATTATTGGTTTAAAGGACTCACTGGCTACTTTCTCACCAGCTGGTGTGTTCCGGTATATATATATGTATATTAGTGGTGGACCGGATGTCAGTTTTTCAACATCTGCGGATACGGATTTTTAATTTCGATATCCGCGGATGCGGATGCGGATATTTAGTTAATCTATAAATATAATATAGAATTATGAATATATGACATAATTTTTCAAATTTCGTGATATTACTATTATGGCAGGCAATGCATAATAATTAAAATTAATATTAATGTTTTCATTATGATAAAAATAATAACTTTCTCAAGAGTTTCAGCCAGAGAAAATTCAATAAAACAAGTTTCATTCAATTTTCTGTGTTACCAGGTATTTATATTTTGAAGTTTATATATTTGTTTGTTCATTAATAATTAATACTTTACATGAAATGTGCATGCCTGGGCCTTATAAGCTACTTTATAAGCTAATTTAATTGTAAATTGCATAATTTATTAGAGGTAATATCCGCATAACATCCGCAGTCAGAAGTGCGGATGAGGATGTTAAAAAATTATGCGGATGCGGATATCCTTCCACCACTAATATATATATATATATATATATACACTGAGCGGCAGAAAAATCGGCCACTTGGAATATTGCGAAAAACAAAATAGTGGGCAAGCTTCGGTTTATAAAAGTTTTAAAATTCGAAAATATAGTCTATCTATGAAGCAATCAAATAACGAAACAAAACATCGTCAGCTGCGAACACACTAGCTGCAACGAATTTTCGACTTCTTTTAAGAATTCGACAGACTGACATTCAGTTGCTCTTAGAGTGCTAGTGCCTCTTTTTTCTTCCACTAGTGGGAGTAGGCATTTGCGTTTAGTAACAGATAGACTTCTAATTCTTTTGGGTTTCGGAATTGAACATTTACAATGGATTTGAATGCCGTGAACGTCGCAAGAGTCGCCCTAATTGAAGATGGTCGGAGCCAGCGTTACGTCGCCGATGCGGTAGGAACTCCAAGAACAACGGTTCGACGTGTCTACCAACGTTATGTGGAGACAGGAGAGTACACCCGAAAACCAGGATCTGGAAGATCGCACTGCACATCTGCCTGTGACGATCGTTTCATCGTCTTGAGTGTTTTGCGAGATCGTCACTTGACTGCCACAAACGTCCGCAATGAGCTGGAAAGGTCTCGAGACGTCAGTGTATCGGAGCGAACCGTTAGACGGAGACTTATGGAAAGTGGCTTACATGCTAAACGTCCAGCAAAGGGACCGGAATTGCTCCCACACCACCAATGCTCGTCTTGCTGAGCCTCCTCCAAAAGCAACCCTCTCCGTAAAAGTGCACGGGCGAATCTTTCTCCTGTTCTTCTCCACACTCTTTCCCATCCATCGTATGTTCAAAGATTAAAGCTTCATCTGTCCGTGAACAATACTCGTCCCCATTGGGACCTTAAGCTCAAAATTATGGAATCTTTGTTTATTTATAAATTAAAACCAGACCTAAATTCTGACGAATCATCGGTAGATCTGCTATGTTTTGGTTAAGGTACTAGTTTATTTTATTTATTTACCTTTCGGTCTTAATGCTTTTATATTTTTCCTAGCTACTTTTTATAATTGTAACTTTTAACTTCACATTTATTTACCTTTTTAGTTTTAATGTTTTACATTTTCTTAGCTACTTTTTATAATTTTTTACTTTATTTTAAATTGTTATTAAGCAATTTGTATTTTGTATGTGATTTGGCATTTTATTGTTTTAGCCCTGAAGATGGAATTAGTGCATTCCGAAACGTTGGTACTATTAAACCTTGAAGGATGTTTATTTTTCTCTGGTGTTCCTGTTTATTATATATATATATATATATATATATATATATATACAGTATATATATATATATATATATATACAGGGTGTCCCAAAAAAAAACTATATACTCTTTATAGCATCATATATTTTATAATTTAAAAAACCAAACAATATATTGTTATAGCAATTGCCAATGAAAGGTAAATTAGTAATCTAAGTGATCAAAATGTTATAGCGAGTTGTTTGCATATAAAATTTAATTAACTACGCCAAGTGCTCAAACTGTTCTCCGGCGGCATGAATGCACTTTTGAATGCGTCGACTAACTAATTCGCAGACATGGACTAATGTGGATGCTGTGATGGTCCCGCACTTTTCCCTAATTGCATCCTTAAGGTGTTCGAGTGTTGCAGGTCTTGTACCATAAACTGCATCCTTCAGGTATCCCCACAAGTAAAAATCAAGTGGAGTCAAGTCCGATGAACGTGGAGGATACTCAACGCTTCCTCTTCGTCCTATCCAACGGTTAGGCAACGTTTCATCGAGGTACCTTCTGACATCACAATGATAATGAGGTGGGGGCTCCATCTTGTTGGAAGTAAAAGTCGTCGTTTCCAAACAACTTCCGAACTGCAGGTATAATTTCTGTCCGCAGCATGTCGAGATATGCGGCACCGGTAACTGTCCCATTAAAGAAAAATGGTCCATCCAACCAAACCCCTGGATGATAAACCACACCATGCTGTTAATCCTGGTAAATTAACATGTTTATCCACATAAACGTGTGGATTATCAAGTGACCAGTACCTGCAGTTGTGTCGATTTACTGTGCCATTCAGCTTGAAGGTAGCTTCAACAGACCACACGATTTTGTTGTATTGAAAGTGCATTCATGCCGCCGGAGAACATTTTGACCACTTGGCGTAGTTAATTAAATTTTATATGCAAACAACTCGCTATAACATCTTGATCACTTAGATTACTAATTTACCTTTCATTGGCAATTGCTATAACAATATGTTGGTTGGTTCTTTTTTAAATTATAAAATATATGATGCTATAAAGAGTATATAGTTTTTTTGGGACACCCTATATATAACTGCTTTAATTTTTCGTGTACGTTGTGTTCTTGTTGAGATGTGGCTATGTGTAATTGTGAAGTATTCTAAGGGCTCGTTTCTTGGGATAGAACTGTGTTAACTCACCTCTTGGTGTGTGTTTTTGAGGCAAAGCGATGCTAGTTTATATGTACGTAAATAACTGTGTACGCCCTAATCGCCCTATACGACTGGCTGGGAGGCGAATGGTTGCCTTCTAAGCCTGATGGCCGTGATGCTAAAGACACCATTATGCGATGCTCCATGGCTACGAATGGATGGACCTTCTCTCTCTTCTTGTGTTTAAGCTACCCACATTTACACACCCACATGCATATATATATATATATATATATATATTTGGGTGGGCCTGAGCAGCCAGGTTAGGGTACCCATTGGCGTTCACATACATACAACTCGTATATATATATATATATATATATGTAAAAGAAGCTTTGCTATATATGCATACACATTCATATATTTTTGTGGGCCTGAGCAGCTAGGTTAGGTTACCCCTTGGAGTTCATATACACAGATTATATATATATATATATTTGGGGGGGATTGAGGTGGGGGTTAAAAACTCTCATGTTGCATGCAATGCTGCAATGTTGCACTGTTGCATGCAGTTACATTGCACTCGGGATTTTTGGGGGCATACTGCTTATGAAACCGATAATTAATTAAGAAGGAAGTGTCAAAATAAAGTTATATCTTTTAATGTATTTCATTTGAATGACTGTTTTATTTATGAGTGAATTTATTACACGTGAAGTCCTTCCAAAATTTCAAATTATTAAATGGTGAGGCTAGAAATCCTAATAAATTATTACGACCCCTTCTGAAATTATTATTATTATTGTTGTTGTTAATAATAATAATAACAATAATAATATTATTATTATTATTATTACTACTGTGTTTTAAGATAAAAAAATTATTTTTTATTTGTTGACGACTTTACTTTCTATTTTCACTCGTATTAATTATTTTATTTTGTTTGAATAAAATATTTTAGTTTCATATTTTAATTTATGTTATGCATTTTTAATGTTTGCTTTGCGCTTTATTATTTCAAATTGTTATTCTCATTTTAAAAATTTGTAAATTTTTATTATTTCATTTTACTTTCAAATATTATATTTGTTGCTTAATTAAATTCTGGGATCGCTTTAACATATTGCTTCCCAGGAACCTCTCTTTAACATATTGCTTCCCAGTGTATATCACTTTAACATATTGCTTCCCAAAAATAGACATTACACAACCAATTACAGTTACATTACAATAGTTTATAATACTTAGAGATTAGCTAGTCGAGAAAATGTAAATTTATGGACAACTTAACTTATTATGCTTTGCCAGTTTTGGTGAATGTAAAATTTTTGGGTCACCTGAAGATCAGGGCCCCCAGCCTTCTTTAGTTAGCCTTATAAGGCTAACTAACGAAAATATCACGACCTAACCTAACCAATCGTTAGGTCAACTGTACGCCCTTGACGATTGGTTTGGTTAGGCCGTGATATTTTCGTTAGTTAGCCTAGATTACCAACCTCTTTCTAACCAACCAACCTCTCTCTTTTTAACATATTGCTTCCCAGTGTTAATCACTTTAACATATTGCTTCCCAGGAGGGATCACTTTAACATATTGCTTCCTAAATGCTTTGGGAAGCAATATGTTAAAGTGATCCAAATTCTATATTGCACAGTGTGTGTGTGTGTGTGTGTGTGTGTGTTCCTTTTCATGTATGATTTTGTTAAGTTATATTTAGCAGTTCCATCTTTCAGTTGTTCTCTCCGAATACTTTATTATTCTGACTGTTTTCGGTGTCTCTCTGTCAATCTTTCTGTCTATACTCAGTAACCCCATAGGCGTAGGGGGGGCCCAATTTTGTCCCGGGGGGCAAGCACGTTTTGTCCGAAAAAAATAAGCGAAACCGAAAATCGATTTTTAAGTCCTACTTTTATTAAACACTATTTGTAGGTATACATAACTGTACAAAGACTGAGCACCAAACAAGTTACAACAATAGAGTAAGTTGTAACAGGTTATATCAAATGGGGTACTTAAATACTGTCGTTTTGCGACAGGTTTTCCTTTCCATAATCAAATATTCCGTGGTTCAAGATCTGAAGACGTACATTTCGGGCAAAGAGATTTATATCCGATATGAAAATCATAAAATGTTTCGGGTGAAATCGTGGTGATTGAAAATATGTGCACTGGGAACAAATTTTCTACAAAAGCTTAAGTGTACCGTTAAAATATTGTAAAAATGATTGGAATTTACAGTTTAATTTATATCATAATTGAATTGTTTAAAAACTTTCTTAGAAAAATCCATTAATTTCGACTATTCTAACAAAAATTTTGAAATCGCATCCAAAAATAAACTCGGGGAAGGCTTGATCTCTTTCAATAATTTTTAAACAATTTTCTAATTTTTGGCCAGAAACACATTCATTTTATTCTTTTGTACAAAATAATATCAAATGATGCCCGAAAAAAATTCAGTTGGGCTGAATTTCGGGGTCAATTGACCCCCCTGACCCACCACCTCCTACGCCTATGAGTGTAATCCTGATGTAATTTACGTGTAACTTTAATAACGTAACTTTTCCCAGTAACGTTGCAGTAATTTTTTGGCGAGTGTAAACTTTTCGTGATAAACATGTGTTTGAAACAGACAATATTTTTTGAAGGAAAGATGAAGCACATAACAATAAATTACGGTAAATATTTAATAATTCCTGTGTCATAAACATTACCAACACATAGCAAAAGATAAGATTAAAAACTAATGGAAATAATAGGGCTTATAGATACCTACAGCCTAACTAGTTGTAGATACGTACAGCCTAGCTACAGTCTGCACAAAAAGTATCGTTCCGATACGCTGTACAATGGCTTACTATAGGAATGATAGTTTTTGCACATTTTAACCAGAAGGTTGATGTTGTTGGGTTTGTATCATACATTTTGCATCGCTGCTGGGTGAAATGCATTAGCATTGTGATTACCATCCCATTCAGTGCCGGTGTAAGGTCTGAAAATCTACCCCCTCCCAGAATATACCCGGGTAGATTCTCAGGCTTCCAGAATCTACCCCGGGGTAGTTTATGGAAGCTATCCCCAGGTAGATTCTGGGAGCTCTCAGAATCTACCCCTTCCTCCCAGAACCTACCCCCTAGATTGTGCAATCAGCGTGAGTCAAACTGACCTCATTTGACTTGGTTACAGTTACTACATAGCCTACAAACTTAAGGAATAAGAATACCGGTACTGCAATAATCCTATTGACACATTCCAGGCCAGGGGTGGCCAGACTTTACTGAAATGGGATCTACATTTTCCAAAGTTCTCCCTATACGATCCACCAGCCCAGTTATATATATATATATATATATACAGAGAGAGAGAGAGAGAGAGAGAGAGATGGAGAGAGACTAACCAAGAATAAAATGAAGTGAATATAAAAATATATTGCCAAATGCACACAGATATATTTTTCATTAAATTTTAACCCCGATACTTATTAGAAATTAGGTATACTGGAATAGGAAGCGCTTATTTTACTGATGTGATGATTTGCACTGCATGGCATCAGCAAGTCGTGTGTAGTCCGGATTGTAGCTGCTGATTGCTAGCATCAAACAAGCATCCAGGTGATCATCTGTCAGAGTGGCTCGGTATTTTGATTTGATGATATTCATGTGTGAGAACGTTGACTCACAAAGTTAGGTTGATCCAAAAAATGCTGTCAAGTACATGGCACTTTTTCTGACATTCGGATATTTTTCTTCAAGAAGTAGGTGCCAAAAGTTTCCTTCTGAAGACCTAGATTTGATTTGAATATCGTTTCGCAGAGTCAAAATTTCATTCTCGATTGCAGATATGTCCATATTAAACAATAAGGCCATTTTTGATGTAATATCATCAATGTCAAAGTTCGCACCAAATGGGAAGCACATGAATGTTGCTACAGGTTCTAGTGTTGCTAAGTCTTGGAACCGTCTGTTGAAGTCTGTAATAACATTCTGCAACTGTTCAACGTATCGAACACTGTCAAACTGGTCGCATTCTTTCCCCTGACTTTCCAGCTCTGACATCATGTTTTTGAAGTTCCGCAGTTGGTGTCGCTGCAGCTGTGAGGATATCAGTTCTAGTTTTTGTTTAAAAGCATTCACTGAGGTAATCATTTTAACAATAGTTTTGTTTTTCCCTTGCAACTCTAAGTTTAGCTGATTTAGAAAAGCAGTGGTGTCAGTCAAAAAAGCTAAATCTAACAGCCACACTTCGTCTTCCAATTCTTTGTAATATGTTTCTTTTAACTTCAGAAAGTCTTTAATTTCAGGTAAGAGATCCCTGAACCTCTGCAGGAACACAATCTCATGGGAAATATCCATAATTTCTTTAATATTCAACATTTTACCACATAATGCTTGTTGGTGAATTATGCAGTGATAATTAAGGAAGTTTGGAAACCTTTTGTCACTTTTACACAGGGCGATGAACCCATTGGAACTGCCAGTCATAGCAGGTGATCCGTCAGTTGTTATGCTCACAAGCTTGTGAAGTGGGAATTGTGTGTCGTTAACAAACTCACTGAATGCATGAAAAATGTCCTCACCTCGAGTTTTCCCTCTTAAAGATAGGATTTTAAGCAGTTCTTCTTTGGCAGTCATATCTTTAAACACGATTCTAATAAAAATGCATAACTGTGATGTATTGATCACATCTGTCGAGTCATCAAACTGAAGTGAAAGGAACATGCAGTTATGTATGTCTTTCTTCAGTTATTCCACCAAATTCTCATCCATTACCAAATTCTCATCAAATTCTCATCCATTACGCCGCATCACAGTGTTTCTGGATAGCTGAAGATGGTTAATAGCAGACAATATTTCCGATTTATTACTGAAATTCTGAAACAACGACTCTGCTGCCTCTGTAAATGCTTCTTTGAATATTTCTCCATCCTGAAAAGGTTTCTTGTGTTTCGCAAGTACACGGCTCACCCGAAATGACGCAATCGTTGCTGCTTTCGATTTTGTGCTAGGCCCTGTAAAGATAGACTGCTGAGCACTAATTTGAGACTTAAGTTCATTGACTTTTCTCTTAGTAATTCACTTTCAGCTGGGAAATCACTGTCATACCGCTTGTGAATAGTTTTAAAATGCCTCTCTAAATTCCCTTTTTGACGAAAGCGACACATGCATGGCAAATAAATACACCCATTTGGAATTTTTCATCGTAAAAAAAATATGCCGTCTCCCACTCATTGTGAAAGTTAAGTTTTTTGTTTCTTGTCACTCGGTCCAGCACTCCTATTAACGGTGTTAATGCAATTGGACTGGAGACTGACCTTCACCACCGATTATTCCAAATAACTGACGCGTTACTTAAGTGACACATGCTCATAAAAGCTCAGCTTACCGCGGTATGAAATTTTGGCAGAAATTAAAGTTAGCGGTATCATTTTCTGTGACATTAATTAAATATCTCTCAGAATTATTAAAGTTAAACTTTGTTATTTTTTATTAAATGACTGGTAAACACAAAGATAAAACAAATAAATGTTGCTACCGATAATGGAGGTGATAACATAAAGAACGCTAATTTTTGGTAGTAGCGGTCGGGTCGTGTGCTCGTTAGTATTGTGAAATGTAAGGTCTCTGTTGCTAGGCTAAGCTACTGGTCATTCTGCGATCTACTAAAAATTGCTCTACGATCTACTGGTAGATCGCGATCGACGTTTTGGCCACCCCTGTTCTAGGCAGTTCTTTTGTTTAGATCTACCCTTTTTCATTCATACCTATTCTTGAACTAATCCATGACCTGAAACCTGACCTGTCAGATTTACATCACCCCTCTGACCCATTGTGACCACTTCCCAGACCTCAGCTGATAGCTTAACTCTTAATCCATTTCTAAAAACTGTTACTAAGCCAGATCAGGTAACAGGTATAAAGTGCATGGAATGTATTCTTTTTGTTCAGTTACTTGACAGAGCACAAGTGAGTGAGGCATTGTCTTAATAGACGCTCTGCTGTGTAAGGTGTTTTATTACTGCACTGAGGATACTGAGGATACTTTATATATTTGTGTCACATAGTGTTGTTATAGTGGCCGTGCTATAAATTCAGTGTGTCCAGTGTCTTCATCTCATTAGGAATTAATCATGGTAGATGTATTAAACAGCGATCTTGTCCGCTTTTACAGCGCAAATGATATGAGATATCCAAAAGCAATCTATGAGTTAAAGGGTGGTGATCGTATTAATGCGAAATCTAAGTTTAGGCAGGTGGCTAAACCATATAGCATAGAGAGAGGCGTTCTTGTCTACAAGAAGGAAGGACGAGAAGTTTTGTCAAAAGCACGTTTTCTGGAAGTCCTGCAAGCATTCCACAACAGCCGTTTCTGGTGGTCATTTTGGAACTGAAAAAACTTACAAGATAGCGGAAAGGTTCTACTGGAAAGGTAAGTCTAATACATTATAAACCAACATATTGCATTTTTAATGTAATAACTAAGGCAACCAAAAATCAATAAAGTCATTTTTTTGTGATTTATTGGGTCATTTTTTTAATTTTTGGGGTCAACTTTTTGGTTGCCCTAGTAATAACTAAGGCAACAATAAGGTAATTTTGTGGATGGCTGAGTAAGGAATATGTTATCTGTATAGATTTTTTAATAGCTTTGCCTGATTTGTATTTGATTGATGCTGTATTTGATTATATTTATATCTGAAACTAGGAAGGATTGAATAAATGAGGTCTTCCCATATCCTTTTTAGCCTCTTTGTTATCCATATATTTTCTATATAAATGTACAATATATATTATATCTTTTGTTAATCTAAATTTATGTCTTTATAGGTATGAAGAAAGATATGGATGACTACTGTAAAGAATGTGAAGCTTGTTTTAAAGTGAACTCCAAGTGTACATCAGACGCACCACCTCTACATCCAATTCCAGTGCTCTCAAAGGTGTGGAGTCTTGTTGGTATTGACCTGATTGGACCCTTACAGGAATCGGCAAAAGGCAACAAATACATTGTGGCAGTGACGGACTACTTCAGCAAATGGTCAGAAGCAGTTGGCATCCCAGACAAAACAGCAGACTCTGTGGCACAGTTCTTGTTCACAGTCATCTGTGGACATGGCTGTATGGATGCCCTGATAAGTGACCAGGGTAGAGAGTTTGTTAATGAAGTTATAACAGCCTTGTTAGATAAGCTGCAAGTAGATCATCGAATCTCATCCCCATACTCTCCACAGAACAATGGTCAACGAGAACGTGATAACCGCACCCTAAAGAGCTCCTTGGACAAGATGGTCAATGAGGATTGTAATAATTGGGATGATCTAATTCCTGGGGATTTGCTAGCATATCACACAACTGTACATAAGTCCACCAAAGTAACTCCTTTTGAAGTCATGTACGGAAAGAAGGCCAAGCTACCTACTGATGTGCAGTCTGCAGCCAACGACTTTGAAAACTTGGATTGTGCTAGTCAGGAATTCGTTGATGAGGTGACGGATAAAAAAAGCATGCTTATCTGTCAAGTGCCCAAAAATATAACAGCAAAAGCAGCACAAAAGGAAGCATATGACAAGAGACACAACACTCATAAACCTCTTACTGTAGGTTCAAGGGTTTATATAAAGAACAGCAGCAGAATACATCGTATGGGTTCGAAGCTGGAGCCTCGCTGGATCGGACCTTACGAAGTTGTTGAGACCCTTGACAAAGGACGAGCCCGTCTGAAGAACCTGAAGACTGGACAGAAGCTGAACAACATCTATCACGGATCTAGTCTCAAGGTACCAATTTCTCCCTTTATTTCTTGCATTACATTTATTGAAAATACTGTACCCACCTCCACTCTATGCATAGTTACAACAATCAGTGTCCCATTTCTAAAGGTGTGTTTCCACTAAATGAGGAAACTTGCGTTTTTTAGACGAGGGTGTATACCAGTTTTTAAAATCGCATTCCAACTTGACCAGTAAACATAACCGTGGGAAAAAGATGCAACTGTACATAAGAAAAAAACTCACTTAGTGGAAACATTTTCGCTGAAAAAAACCTTGTGTACACTCGCGTCAAAATTTTACTGGAGACGTGGCCTAACTATAACTCGTATATAGATTAAGTGAGTGAATTTACTGTACCTCTACTAGTCTCAGTAATATACTTAATATGTGCATTATTTACCTGGCTATACTTCTAACCTTCCTTATAATTGATATGTATCCTGCTAACTTGGCATAAAACGCATTTTTTCTTAATTGTTTTTCTTAATTCATAAAACGCATGTGTTTCTTAATTGTTGGTGTTTGTATTCCTACAGATCTACGCAGATGAGACTGAGAATACAGAACCTACCTACATTGATACCTCGGAGCCTGCAGATTCTATCAGTATCAACCCTGTCAGTGTAGAGTCCTCTTCTACTAATTTAGATTCCACCAGTGACAATACCTGCAACACCCTCCAAAGGAAACGCAAGTGGGACTCAGACGACAAAGATCTGTCACAAAGCAAGCAAAGTAGAACACCAGTCAAAATGTTCAAACCGCTTCCTGCAGCTGCTAGGCGCTTACTGGCAGCTGGCCTTGAGCTCAGGGTAGAGAAGCCTGTTTACTTTGGGAGGTCTGTACAGCTCCATGAACCAAGGCGAGTATACAGCACCAAGGGTGATGGGAACTGTTACTTCCGTGCAGTCAGCCACTATCTAACAGGATCAGAAAACTCTCACTTAGCTCTCCGTGACAAGGTCGTTCAACATATGAGTGGTACCATCAATAAGAAATTAAAGGACTACCTGTCACAAGACACCAATGACTACCTTAACAGCAGCAATATGAAGACTAGTGGCACGTGGGCTACAGATGCCGAAATTATGGCTACTGCCAACATGTTGGGTATTGACATTATTGTATACGTCAAACCTAGCCAGTCTTTTAAGTGGCTTGTGTACCCAGCATCATTTTCTCTGCAGACAACATCTGATCACGCCCTTTATCTCACCAACATCGCTGATCATTTCAGTACTGTACTCGCAGTTCAATCTTAGCCATAAAGAAAATGTTCCCAAACTTTTAAAAAATGCCTTTCTACACGTATTATCATTTCATTATATTTTTAAGCTAGTGAATTAATAGCCCTGTATTTCTAAAAAGAAATAAATTACATTGTTGTTAAGTAAAGTTGGAAAGTAAAAAAATTGGTATGTCTACAAGTGTTATTATTCCATTGTATTTTTAAATAAAAAAATGCCTGTGTCTACAAATATTATCATTATTATTATCTCACAAACATCCCTGGGATATGGGGGTAGATTCTGGAATTTCCCACTATCTACCCCGAACATTGGATACTTGTCAATGACATATTGTCTGGGGGTAGATTCTGGGAACTCCCAGAATCTACCTGGAGTAGCCTCAGAAACTACCCCGGAGTAGATTCTGGGAGCTCCCAGAATCCACCCGGGTATAGTTTAAGGGGGGGGTATAAACTGGGACCTTACGCCGGTTGAGGTCCCGTGTGTGGGTGTTGTGTTTTGGCTGCTCTTGCGCATTTTTGTCATTAACGGACCCATTTATTTTTTGTTACCTGTCTTTCGTTTCAGGAGTGATTATGGGGCCTAAATACAGGGCCTGTTTTAGGTGGGTGCGAGGGGTGCACCGCACCTGACCCGCGCTTTGGCGGCAGCGGCAGAGTGAAACCAAGCTATCAAGACTGATGTTTTTGTATCTATCGATAAATAATCACAGTTACTTTTCAAAGCTGCATTCATACCAAATACAATACGCTCTTATTATTATTATTATTATTTTAATATATTAATATACTGTATTATTATTATTATTATTATGTTTAATGAAAATGATCCACTGAGTAGGTAGGTAGTTAATCTAACAATTATTAAACTCCTTTTATAACAATGACTGGGTGGATGAAACCAATCAGTTACTGACCAGCATTAACCTCCCCACTAGTATTTATAAAGTGTGTGGTAAAGCGTACTCGGTAGTATTGATACAATGACATTACCGATCAACTAACCAACCAACAAAAAGCTGGAGGAACAAAAAGAAAGGCGGCAAGATGAGACGCAGAGGGCTTGAAACGCTAACGGGAAAAAATCTATTGATTCTACAACTGATACAAACCAGCTTTAAAAGTGCGCTCACCTAAATTCAACAAATGGAAGGAGAACTCCTAAATCTAATTGAATAAATCAAGACTTATTTCAGATCAATTCACTTGGTAAGTTGTATTTCTAAGCTGCAGTTTAGTGATAGCAGTTTAAAGTAGGTCAAGTTAGATTAGTCCTACATTGTGGTCTAAGATCTGGCATTAATTTATAGTTTAACAAAGGCTACGGTAAATTGCCCTAGCATAATCTTGTGAGGAATTCTGCTGTGGACCGCAATTTAATCTACCCCTCTGGACCATTTCCGGAATCTCTAGTCTAGACTGAGTCAGTCTGACTGACCCTTCTTGGCTAGGCTTATCTTACTCTGACGTTATTTCTGACTTTTCTTCACTCAAAGCAAGAAAAGTTCAGTTCTGACAGTTTTTGTAACACTATTGTAGGTACCTAATATTCTTGTTCCTTTATATCACTAAAAAAAATAATTGTATTTTATGTTATGTTTTGAAAGTGGTGTGTTTAAATTTTTGTGATTGTAACGTGTATCTAATATTTTTGTTTCTATAATAACACCAAATTTTTTTCTATATTATGACTAAAAGAATAGCATTTTATTTTATATTATGAGAATATTGTTTATTTTATAATTAGTTACTCTCGTGTATTGATTAATTAATTATTGATTGATAAAATAAATAGCTCAAATAGACTTGAATTTTCTTATCTTTAATATAAATTTCTTTTATTGAAACTGAACGACAATATAAGTAAATACGCGTTATTAACAATTAAAGAAAAACCCTGCCAAATATTAATCGCCAGCCCCGCATAGTATTTTACACCCGGCCCTGCATACCGTGGCTCCGGCCCTGCCTAAATACTTAACCTCAGACGAGAAACTACGCATCACAACTAGGCAAATAGGGTCTAACCACAACCCAAACCCAAGAACGTACTGGCTTCTCAAAGCCAACCATTAGTCGGTGGCTCAACCAAGCAAAGGACTTTCCTACCAACACCACATCGTCTTAAAAAAGTGCTCTGATAACCTAACCTAGGTAGAATCACAGTTTAGCGTCAGAGTTTAGCGTCGTAAAAAATTTTTCTTGGCGATATCCTATTTTGGCGTTCCAAATTATTCAACCAACCAAATATAAACGGCACTCCAACACTTTCAAATTACTTGCTTATGTTAATTAGGTTAATTGAATGCCTGGTTAGGTCAACTGTACGCCCTTGACGATTGGTTAGGTTAAGTCATGATATTTTATTTTTCTTAAAACTAACGAAAATATTATATCGTGATATTTTCGTTAAAACTAACGAAAATATCATGCCTTTACCTAACCAATCGTCAAGGGCGTACAGTTGACCTAACCTGGCATTCAATTAACCTAATTAACATAAACAAGTAATTTGAAAGTGTTGGAGTGCCGTTTATATTTGGTTGGTTGAATAATTTGGAACACCAAAATAGGATATCGCCCCCCAAAAAATTTTTACGACGCTAAACTGTGATTCTACCCTAACCTAACCTACAAAACATATAAAGCGGACTGATTAAGTTAGGTTTAGTATTAGCCATCACATGTGGAGTCGAACCCCTAACCTCGGTGTCTTCACTTCACAAACGGTGTTACCCACTCAACTACGGACGCTGGCTATTAGTTCATGAAAAAAATTTACAATCTATGTACAGTCCGGGCTGCAATTCCTTGGATACTTTATGAAAAGTGGCAGAGAATAGTCACATCGCAGTACACCTCAGAAAAACGTCCCTCATTTCGATTCCTTTTAAAACGTTTTGATGAAACGAAATAATTGCGAATGCTCGTAAAGGATGAAGGAAGATGTGTAAAAGAATTAGTTGAACCCAGTAATTAAATCATGAAGGAGAGAGTTGCTCGGCTTACAACAAGGATATGAAGTTGAATTAATAATTATACGTACGAGTACACTACACTTTCCTACTCGAATTAAAATAGATTTAAGTTATCTTTGAAACTGACAATGTGCTTGTACAGTGCTTACAATAAGTCTCGCGCCTCTGTCTCGTCCCAAGCTAGTCTGTTAGGTATAAAATGGGCGGTCCTTATGGCAGCGGAGGTGTGTTCGGATTGGTGCACATAATTGCTCTAACCCCATCAATGACGTCCACATTATCATTGTGTCGATCACTCTATCTATTTATATATAGAGACATACTGTATATAGATATATATAGAGTACGCAGGAGATAACGCTCTCTCTCTCTCTCCATCCTCTCTCTCTCCCCATCCTCTCTCTCTCTCTCTCTCTCTCTCTCTCTCTCTCTCTCTCTCCATCATCTCTTTCTCTCTCTCTCTCTCCATCCTCTCTTTCTCTCTCTCTCTCCCCATCCTCTCTCTCTGTCTCCATCCTCTCTCTCCATCCTCTCTCTCTCTCTTTCTCTCTCTCTCTCTCTCTCTCCCTTTCTCTCTCTCTCTCTCCCCATCCTCTCTCTCTGTCTCCATCCTCTCTCTCCATCCTCTCTCTCTCTCTTTCTCTCTCTCTCTCTCTCTCCCTTTCTCTCTCTCTCTCTCCCCATCCTCTCTCTCTCTCCCCGTCCTCTCCCTCTCTCCATCCTCTCTCTCTCTCAGAAAGCCTTTGATAAGGTATCTCACCGCCGGCTAATGGCGAAAGTGCGCGCGCTGGGTATCGGTGGGGAAGTAGGTAGGTGGATTGAAAACTGGCTAAAGAATAGGCGGCAGAGGGTTGTAATTAAAGGGGTTAGTTCGGGTTGGGCCTCGGTCACTAGTGGGGTTCCTCAGGGTTCCGTTTCGGGGCCACTGTTGTTATCATTTACGTAAATGATATCGACGGTGGCATCGTCAGTCGGATCGCCAAATTCGCTGATGACACCAAGCTTGGGGCCAATGTTGGGACGCCCGAAGCGATCGAGGAACTGCGTGCGGACCTAGGTAGGATAGGAGAGTGGTCTGAAAAATGGCAAATGCCGTTTAACTTGGGTGAATGCAAAGTATGTTGGGGAGTAATATCGAGGCGACTGATTTGGAAAAGGACTTGGGGGTGCTAATTAGCAGCGACCTCAAATTTACCAAACAGTGCGTAGAGGTTGAAAAGAAAGCCCAGAAGCTGTTAGGTTATATCAGGAGGCAATTTCAGTTTCGGAACAAGGAGATTGTGCTCTCTCTGTACAATTCCCTGGTTCGGCCGCACCTGGAATATGCTCTGCAGTTTTGGTCTCCCACCCTCAGAAAAGATATTGAGAGGCTGGAGCGAGTGCAGGCGAGGGCCACAAAGTTAATCCCTTCCGTTAGGCATATGGGCTACAATCGACGGTTATGCGCCCTGAACTTGTTTTCGCTGGAAACTCGGAGGCTGCGCGGTCAACTGATCGAGGTTTTCAAGTTCTTACGCGGGTTCAACGATGTCGATTTTAGAAGCATGTTTAGTTTAAATGATAACCCAACTCGCAACAATGGTTGGAAGTTGGATTTGAAGCGGTTTAGGACTAGTGTGTATGGGAATTACTTTACGTATAAGATCTGTGACACGTGGAACAGGTTACCTTCAGAAGTTGTGAACAGTTCCTCTGTGGATCAGTTCAAAAAAAGGTTAGACCAAATCTTGCACACTATTTGAGGGTGTAGAAAATTTTCCCTGGCACCCGTTGCCATTGTTACCTCCTCGGTATGGGCCGCAAGGCCTTTTGAGGTACTTCTTTTCCTTGTAACTCCTTGTAACTCTCTCTCTCTCTCTCTGTCTCTCATCACACCGCATGGCAATGTATCCATATAACGTTAATAATAACCGAAACTCGAGAAAATATACTCTCTGCCTTCTGCTCTATCCCAAATCCTTTTCTCTTAGTAACCTCTTAATACAAACTAATCTATCATATTTTGCGACTTTTTAACTCTGGTAGGATTCAATTCCATTCCTATAGTGTAAGATACTTAAATTCATGTGTGTATTATGCCATATGATGTGCGTAATAAATAATCATTTTTAAATAGTTGGAGCGTTCAAGGTCATCTGTAGTAATCTATAGACTACCCCTCAAGCCCACTCTCAACACTTAGATTCCCCTAAGAAACAGGCGTCTACAAGTAACATGAATGCGTAGAGATCTAAGGTGTTAGATTCCATATTATATAATGTATGTGCTAGGTTTAAGAACGCTGGCATTGAAGGATGGAAGGAAGGGACAGTAAAAGCGATAATAGGTTTAATGAAGGAAGTGGAAGGAGGATGGAGGTAAGCGTTGCTATGTCGAAGGAAACGAGGTTGGGTGGGGAATTACGAAGGGAGGAGGAAAGGGAGCCAGAGATTATTAATCTAATTCTGCCACCGCGTTCTCCTGATATGAATCCGATTGAAAACCTTTGGGCAATAATGATTAACGAATGGGAGCAACGCAATGAAAGAACATTTGAAGCACTTTTAGCTCACACGAGGAATAGTTGGGAGAGCTTACGTCGAACACCAAACATTCCCTACAATTATTGATGCCGGAGGAAGCTGTATGAAATACTGATGTTAAAGCAATGACGTAAATGTGTATCGAATATATATTTATGTTAATATAGAATTTTATTATATTTTATGTTTGACATCTATAAAAGTATATATTGTGACCATGAAAGAACTTTACTTATCCTTAGTTAGAATCTTTTCTTGCAATGTCTACGCTCGTGGAGATGATAATATATGCATTGTTGAAACAAACTATGAGAAGGTAATAGTTTCAGGAAAAAAATAAAAACTGGCAACATCGAGGCCATCACATGTTTATGGGCATTGTCATATGATATGCTACCAATAAACTCTTATATACTACTATATACAGTATACTATATTACGTAATAATTACGATGAACAAATCAAATGCAAATTTCTCTGATTCACGGCCCACCAGTCTTGCTTTAGACTAATGACTTTCATAAGATGGAATAGGTTACCACTTAAAACAATGGATAAACTATCTATTAGTGAGACGACCATGATTTCCTCGAAATGCGAGCGCATGAGAGGTTCACTGAGGAATTTGATCATTAGATTCTTCACGTAGGATATGTATCACAAACAACAATATTGACAACAATTCCCAACAATTACTTAATATCAATCATTGCATTTTAGCAAATAATTTAGACCTGCGTCAAAATAACTTAGGTATCATGCCATGATTTGGGATATTTGCTGAATTAGTCGTTCTCTATAGTCTACAGTATACATTGAGACGGTATAATGTAATGCCCAGCTAATATTATGATGACTAGGATTGCTCCATAACCATCCCAACATCCCGAAAATTGGTCATTCTGCTTCTTAATCATTTGTATTTTAAACACTAAAATGTAGCAGAAGTGACGTAATAATGGACGTCATTGATGGGGTTAGACTTAGAGCAATTATGTGCACCAATCCGAACACACCTCCGCTGCCATAAGGACCGCCCATTTTATACCTAACAGACTAGCTTGGGACGAGACAGAGGCGCGAGACTTATTGCAAGCACTGTACATTAGTGATTATTTAGGAATTAATTTCCTGTTAAAGGATGAAGATGCTTCCAACAACAAAAACTGTATTTCATTTAACTTTACGTTCATTAGAATTTTTGAACTTTCAGAAATAAATATAATATTAATTGAGAAGGTTAAAAAAGATTCCAATAAAAACAAAAACCGAAAGGGATATTTCAGAATGTATAGTTGCCCGCACATGTAATGTTCTTCGCCTCACAGACGACTCCGTACATGTGGCGACGCCGCAGTGATAGTCAAGGTACCCCAACTGGGGGGAAGGTGGGGTGGAAGGGGGACAACTGAGTCCAACAACATATATAACATACACACACATATACTGTATTAGTAATGTATCCGATGTCAGATTTCAGACATCCGCGGATGTGGATGCAGATGTTCATGCATAGATTTGTCAATGCATGCATAAATGTTCATGCATAAATTTCTCATTTAATAAATTAAGTATGAATTTAAATTCATACTTAATTTATTAATTGACTTTCGGTTTTTGGTTAGCTATAAATATTAGATATTCGATAATATTAGATATTAGATAATATAATTTTGTAATTATATTTTTTTTACATGCACTCTTCTCTTTTTGGACGATTTTTCGCCATACAACTTTGTGTTACCAGGATGCGGGACGTGTAACCAACTCGTCTTGCATCCCACCAACCACTTTCCCCAACCACCATCTTTTGGAAAGTAGTGTGCTTATGACATTGTTGTGTATTGTAACATGAACAATTAATTATACAAATACACAACAGACATTACCAGTTACATTAAAGATCAAATGAAGGCTGCAAGTTTCAGTACAGTAAACCCCCGTCCAACGCGTGTTTATCCAGCGCGAATTTGCTTATACATGGAAAAATAAATGCGAACAATTATTTTGCCGAAAGAGGAAAATTTGATTATACACGGTCCGCCAAACACGCTCTAATACAGTAGTACTGTACGCGTGGCAGCGCGCTCTAGTTTTTTCTCCTACACAATTCGACTGTCACAATTATTAGTATGGATAAGGTTCCATTATGATTACTGCAAGTCTATATGAACAGCTACCACAATACAACTTTTTATATACTAGTGAATTTGAACCAAAATAGACATTACACAACCAACCTCCACACTCCCTCATTCCCCTTCCCCACCGACCAGTCTTCTTTCTATTACGATTGCTCATCATTATCATATACTCATCATCCTTTTTAGATGTTTTTCGCTTCCATCCTCAACCTGTTTTCTTCGTCACATCCCGTTTGAGAGTGGTGAGAAAGTGTTTTGGAAACAGTAGACAATGATACTCCAGCTTTAGCAGCCATTTGTCTTTGAGTGTTGCCCTCTTTATGGAGAACAATAATTTTCAACCTATTCTTGTATGAAATTTCTTTATTTGGAGCCATTATACTATCTTATCTGTAAAAAAATTAGAAGATGAGACATTTTTTGTATTAAAGTTTAACAAATAAGATGATATTTTTAAAGAAACTTGCGATTACATGAGGGTATAAACAACCTGTGAGTCATTAAATCTATAAAACGTGTTATTACATCAAATTGAATATATTTATCAGTAAAAAATCTGCCTCTCAACACTTGCAAAATCAATAAAAACTAGTGGTGTACTGATTCATCGGCATTGGCAGAATCGGTCATTTTTTGGGCATTGGCATCGGCCAAATTTAGCTGATTCTCTTACTGATTATTTGAAATTTAAAAATTTTCATTACAAAACAAAATCTATATTTACAGAAAACTTGACACCAAGAAACGCTATGATAATTTATACTCATTTCAAAGTGTAATTATATAAAAATATTTTACATTCACAAAAATGGCAAAGCATAATAAGTTGAGTTGTCGATAAATTTACTCGACTAGCTAATCGCTAAATATTATAAACTATTGTAATATAATTGTAATTGGTTGCGTAATGCCTAATTTTGGTTCAAATTCACTAGTACTGTATATAAAAAGTTGTATTGTGGTAGCTGTTCATGTAGACTTGCAGTAATGATAATGGAACCTTGTTACTGTATAAGACTACAGAATCTACAGAAGCTAAGGCTAACAAAGACCCTAAGATCCACTCTAAGGTTAGCCCGAGAGAAAGAAGAGAATAGGGAGTTAAAGAAGAGAATAAGAGGTTAAGTAAGTAGCAAAACCTATCATTCGTGGATTAACATTCATTCAGAAAAAGATAAAGAAATACTCATCATCATCATCATCATGATGACCACTGCCGACAAGTCGGAAAAAATAGTCGAAGAGAATAGGAAAAGGGTGAAAGATGAAAAGAAGTAAAATAAGAACGCTTACAAACCATGCAAACACAGTCTTAACTCAAACACTCTCATACCATGCAAACTACAGACATGCAAGTAAAGAGAGGATAAGAAAAGAGAGAAAAAAAAGTAAACTATCAGGTTGTAACATAAATTCTGCTCGATTAGAAAACGGACGATGGATAATAGAATAACCTCAAGATAATGTGAAATAGTTTTAGAAATTTTGCAAAATACACGCGGCGACAAGTTCGCACAGGTTTTATCACGATACAGAATGATACAGAATGACTTAGGCTTGTGTAGGCTTAGGCTAGTGTAGGATTAGGCTAATGAATATTTTCTCTGGTGCTTTTCACACAGTTACAACGCCACCCCTACGATATTACAGTAATTGAAAAAACATGGAGCCCACGAAAGAGCATATTCGACATGTGATGCTGTATGAGTTCCATAAAGGATCTAACGCTAGTGAATCCGCAAAAAACATTCAAAGAGTTCATGGAAATGATGTGAACGAATGGATGTGTAGGAGATGGTTTGAGAAGTTCAGAAATGGAGACTTCAGTCTGAAAGATTATCAATGAACAGGACGACCAAATGAGTTAGATAAAGAGTTGCTGAAAGCAACAGTGGAGGAAAACCTAAAGGTAACTGTAAGAGAACTTGACCTGCAACTCAGCGTTAGCCATATGACCATTCATCGTCATTTGAAGCTGTTAGGAAAAGTAGTGAAGGTTGAAAAATGAGTTCCGCATGATTTGTCACAAGCGAATCTTCAACATCGAATCGATATTTGCACATCACTGCATTCTCAGCAACTGCAGGCACCGTTTTTGAATCGGATTGTCATTGGGGATGAAAAATGGGTCCTCTATAACAATATTAAGCGTCGACATCAGTGGCTTAGCCGTGAAACAAAGCCTGAACCTCAGCCAAGGAACGGCCCACATCCAAAGAAAATTTTGCTAATGCGTTTGGTGGGATATGCAAGGAATTATTCATTTTGAGCTTCTGCCAGATAACCAAACAATCACAGCTGAAGTCTACTGCCAACAACTCCAACGATTGAAGATGGCATTACAAGAAAAACGTCCTGCATTAATTAATCGCAGAGGTGTTCTATTCCACCAGGATAACGCGCGCCCTCACACTGCTCGAATCACCACTGCTCAATTGGAGGCATTTGGTTGGGAAAAAATGCCTCATCCACCTTATTCTCCGGACATCGCACCTTCAGACTACCATTTATTCAGAAGTCTGCAACACCACCTAGATGGACAAAAGTTGCAATCCAGGGAAGCTATCGAAAACGAAGTGATCGCTTTTTTTTAACTCGAAACCAAGAGATTTCTTCGAACGTGACATAAAAAACTTTTCTACAGGTGGGAGGAGGTTATAGAAAAAGAAGAGAATTATATTGATGATTAATGCGTCATTATGTCATTTAATTTTTGTTGTGAATAAACTAAAAATTCGAGCAAATTTTTCCTTATAAGTCCTTTAATTTTTGTTCTGAATGAACTAAAAAATCGAGCAGAATATACGTTACAACCTTATACATGGAGTTCAACGCTATATACGATCACATTAATTGTTTATCTTTACGAACACAGACATTACAATATAATTACCTGTATGTTAATGACTGCCACATTCAATTGTTCTTTAGATATATATGTCTGTGTTGTATGTTGTTAGATTCGGTTGTTCCCCCTCCACCCCACCTCCCCCAGTTGGGGTACCTTGACTATCACTGCGGCGTTGCCACATGTAGGGAGTCGTCTGTGAGGCGAGGAACATTACATATGCAGGCAACTGTACATTCATATACTTTGGAATCGGCTTCAATGACACATAAAATAAGTTATATTTGGAAAGTTCCCATTATATTATAATAGGTCATCCCATAAGTAATGCGACATTTTTTAATTTTTTTTTTTTCCATGTTTATCATTATTTTACGGATAGAAATAATCGAAAGCAGGTTTATTTTTATACTAGCCTAGTCTACTAAACTCGAAGCCTAGGTACCTGTATGGCTTAGCCTAACCCAAGGCTTACATTTTGACATACCTTAGTCGTCAATTTCTGAGCTATTAATTTTGTATTATTATTGTTAATTTAATGTGCCCTTATCGTTAAATGATGAATATTATGGAAGTGTCAAAAGAGCACATTCGCAACGTTATGCTTTGGGAGTTTAGAAAAGGCAACAATGCTAAGTTAACAGCAGAAAGTTTGTGTCAAGTATACGGTGAAGGAACAATTAGTGTGAGCCAGTGCCAAAGATGGTTTCAGAATTTTCGCTCGGGAAACGTTAGTCTCAAAAATGAACCCCGTTCAGGACGACCAGTGGAATTTGATCAAGATCTTTTAAAAATAACAGTGGAAGAAAATCCGATTGTAACTGTTGAAGAATTGGCTGAGAAACTGCATTCAACTCATTCCACTGTGCATCGTCATTTAAAGTAGATAGGCAAGGTTTCACGATTGGGGCAATGGGTTCCTCACGACCTGTCAGAAGTACACTTGCAACAAAGAATCAACATTTGTTCATCTCTCCTTTCTCGGCTAAAAAGTGAACCATTTTTGAGTAGGATTGTTACAGGAGACGAAAAGTGGGTTCTGTACAACAATATTAAACGTTCTAGACAATGGATTAGTCCTGGGAAAAACCAATACCACAGCCGAAACAGGGGCCACATCCACGGAAGATTCTCTTGTGCGTTTGGTGGGATATGAATGGCATAATCCATTTTGAACTTCTTAACCCAAATCAGACTATCACAAAGAGGTTTACTGTGCTCAGTTGGACCGTTTAAATGCAGCACTTGAAGAAAAAAGGCCAGCATTAATCAATAGAAGAAGAGTGCTCTTTCATCAAGACAACGCACGACCTCATATCGCAAGAGATACCATACAAAAGCTTAATAATTTCGATTGGGAACTAATGAGCCATCCTCCATACTCACCCGACTTAGCCCCATCAGACTACTATCTTTTTAGGAGTTTAGCGAATCACCTGAAGGGAATGAAGATGTCAACAACAGAAGAAATCGAAACAACCTTAAAGAACTTTTTTAAATCAAAGTCAAACGATTTTTACGAACATGGTATTGAAAAGTTAGTAGAAAGATGGACTGGTGGAAATTATATTACTTATTAAATTAATAAATAAATATTTATTTAAATATAAATAACTTCAAAGAGTTGTTTGATTTCTATCCGTAAAATAATGATAAAAATGGAAAAAAAAAATTAAAAAATGCCGCATTACTTATGGGATGACCTATATTATATTATACCAAAAATATAATGTATCCCATTTATCTTTATATTTCTATTATTTTAAAATTATGTTATTTTTCATTTGCAATGATAGAAATTAATATATTATTAGTGTTATAATCAATTATTCTTTAACACTCCTTTATTTTCTATCATTTGTAAAGTTATTTCATTTCCCAATTTCATTGAGAGAATTTAATCGAACGCAGTTTTGGTACTTTCCTGTTATGCCGGACCCCAGACTTTTTGCCAGATTCGTACGCCACTTGCCAGATTGCCAAATTTTTTTTAAATGTTAAGTAACTAACCAAACCTAACCTAACCTAACTTAACCTAACCAGGGGTTGGGTTAGGTTAGGTTAGTTACTTAACATTTAAAAAAAATTGGCAATGAAATTTCGCAATCTGGCAAGTGGCGTCCGAATCTGGCAAAAAGTGTAGGGTCCGGGATAACAGGAAAGTACCGCATTTTTTAATAAATATACTGTATAATAAATGAACTGAATCCAATTAATTTTGTCTAAAAAGCTTCCATGCTTTCAACGGCATATTCAGATTAGAATACTGTAAATATATTAATGTCATATCAGATATCTAAATTGTAAATAAAAATATTAAAAATGCGCCTTGGTGTTGTAGTGGTTAGCATCACTAACTACGAATCCATCGGCCACGGGATCGAGACCCGGTGACGTCAGTCGGCGCACAGCAAAACTCAGCTGCTTATCTTTCCACAATAAAAATTGGTTGGTAGATAAATGGATACCCTGGGTAGCCTAGTGGTTAAGACGATTGGCTGCTGATCGGGAGGTCGTGAGACAAGTCCGGGCGAGGACTTTGTAATTTCTGACCGTCCGTGGTGAAGCGTGAGTAGTATACCCGCAAAAAGGTAGAGTGCAAGTTGCAATTCCATGATATTACGTAATGTTGCAATAGTGCCACCCCACCCCCTTTATTGCAAGAGTGCCAACCCCACCCCACCCCCCTTTGTTGCCAACCCCAAAATGGGGCTGCAAGGGGTATGCAACCTGGAGTTATCCCCAAGCTGATCCCCCCAAAGGGGAGTGCCAACCTTTGTTGCCAACCCAAAAATGGGATTGTAAGGGGTATGCAACTTGGAGGCGGAGTTCTCCCCCAAGCTGTACCTCCCAAAGGGGCATACCTATCCTAAGGGAGCCTATTTGGGGGAGAAGCGGACGCCTCACCCCCCAAAGGAGCAGAAAGAAAGAGACAGCAAGAGAGGAAGAGAGAAAGGAAGAGGAGGGTCCTTGCTCGGCTGATTGCCGAGCTCATATGACACCATCGGCCACCCGTCGCCGTCTTATAGGGCACTAATCAGCCGGTTGGCTTATTCAGCCAGTGCCTTAGGGCATCATCAGCCATTGCCTGCCATTGCCTCAGGGTGCCATCGTCTTAGATCATCATCAGCCAGTGCCTCAGGAGGTCGTCGTCTCAGAATACCTGTTGCTGGGGTCCTGCACCTCAGTCAAACGCCAGTGCCTCCCTGGTGAATCATATATTAATTACCAAGTTGGTTTAGAACCCCGAATTGCCAAATAACAATTAGTTAAATATCCAGAAATCCGATACCAAACAATTATATAATCAATCAATACGATACATTATTGCAAAGCGCAAAACTCGCACCTAATAGAGCCAGATGTCACAGTGACCGTACCTACTAGTGATATATATATAAAACGGGAACCGGGGTCGCACCCCGGCCCGGACTCGGTCCGTTTGCTGGAAGCCCTGCGTCTCAACCAAGCGTTGTAGAGAGGTTGGGCTGAGGGAGTAGTCTTTTATTATTTATTATAATTTATTTAAATTAATTATTTCTTTATTTTCTTTCCTCCATCATAAATTATTGTAATTTGAAGTTCTCTAGAAGTTATTAATATCGTTTAACAAATTTATTTGTTTATTCATAAGATAAACTAAGTCACAAATTTTCATCATAATACACAATTTTATAATTAAACTATAACGTGAAATGCGTTAATATGATTTTAAAACAAATTAGAAACTAAATTATGGCTATCTTTTTAATTTTTCCTCTTTTTAAAAATATAAATAAAGGCGTGAAAAGAAAAAACATATATATATATATATATATATATATATATTATATATATATTTTAAATATAAATAAAGGAGTGAAAAGAAAAACTATATATATATATGTACAAAGAGAGAGAGAGAGAACGATACACACACACACACACACACACACACATACACACACACACACAACGTCCCACAGACAGGACTTGTTACTCAGAGTATCCTAAAAATATAAATTGGTATTTATTCTATTTTTAAAACCATTTTAGTCCTATCAGACAATACATGGAACGATTTGGTGCTTTTCAGGGCAGAGATCGTGTACCTTCCACGACAAATGAACCGTATGGCTGGTAAGGTCGCGACACACACACACACAATACAACACAGAAAAATAGAGAAAAGTGTTCTAAAATTAATTTATGGCAGGGCGATACAGAACAATACAAAAATCTGGAATCTTGTAAATATATCTCCTCTGAGCGGCTAAAAACGTGACCTTCCCGAAAATAGACAAACAGCCTTCCCGAAAATAGACAAACAGAGCGTGGCTCCTCTTAAATTTTTTTTTTCACCGAGATGGGAACACAATAGAATCGTATATTTCGACACTGTCCAAACAATACATATATATATATATATATATATATATATATATATATATATACTCGGTTTACCCACACGTGCAATTTAATTCAGTTTTCCGAAGAACTGAGATGAATTGTTAACATATGTAGAAAGGCCTTTGCCAATGGGAAAAGGCACGTTTTATATCGGCAAATGCGGATAAGGCTTTGTTCAACCCTGCAAAGGTCACTTTTCGCAGATACTAATTGTAGTATTGTCTGCGAAGCAGACAAAGGACCTTCAGGACAATAGAAATATGCAGGTGTCTCTGAGCGCAAATCTAAATAAAAAAAACTTTTCGAAATTCCGGAATAGGTGAATGAACTGGATTTACCAACAAGCGGGTCTGACGCCCCACCCGGACTGTTGGCGGTCTGCCAATCACCGCACGGAATACCTGAATGATCTCGTTCTGAACAGACCTATAGCTAAACCCCGCCCGACCTTTCGTGGCTCCTCCCATTTATTGCTTGTGAAAAGGAAGCGTTGCTCTCGGATTGGTCGAAAAAGCATGAGCCGTAAACCAATAGGAAGTTAAGATTACGCTTGTCGGTTGGTCACATAGGCCCCTATAAAATGGGGAGTTTCGTCGTTTAGAGCCAGTTTCTCGTGCAATTTACAGCAACACACGCAAATCATGGACGAAATCTATGACTCTCCTGAACTGTTTTTTGAACAAGACCACTACAGTCATGCGACTCTTTACCTGTTCAGGGCCGCAGATCGGGACACTCTTCTCTCATCGCAGAATGTTATTGAGATTTGCAACGAAATGCAAGAACCTGCAGGCAATTCAATTGAAATGTGAGTAACTTATATGTATATATATATATATATATATATATATATATATATATATATATATATATATATGATCGGTCTTTTAGAATATTTTCTCGTTAATTTCCTACTACACTAGGAACAGGGCTATTATGCAATAGTTGTCCCTTTGAAATTTTTAAAATATTGTCTAATTCTTACGTAGATCACCAAAACCCAATTTAAAAATGAAGTGTTCATAAAACAGGGTAACTGAATAATTGTTATTTATCGAATAGATAGAGAAGCTTGCATGCTTTCAAGTCCATATTTCTTTTAGATTTTATTCAATTAGGTAAGTAATAGTCTTTGCAGCTCCGCGTCTCGCTTCTATACCCCAGTTCAGTTAACTTGTCGTAGGACTTTATTTAACGCATATTCCCACATTTAAATGTGTATATATATATATATATATATATATATATATATATATATATATGTATATATATAATTATGTGATCGGACTTTTAGATTATTTTCTCATTATTTTCCTACTACACTCGGAACAGGACTATTATGCAATAGTTCAAATTTTTTTTTTAAATATTGCCTAATTCTTTCATATATCGCCAAAATCCAATTTAAAAATGAAGTGTTCATAAAACAGAGCAACTGAATAGTTGTTATTTAACGAATAGATAGAGAAGTTTTTAACAGACTTTAGAGACGAGTATCGTCTGTTACACAAAAAGGAAAAATGAGTATGTAATGAATATAATCTTTGGTTACATTTTGCGGTGTAGGCTGAAGTTAATATTTTGAAAATTTCATAGGATACAAATGCTTATAGAGAGTTAACTAAATATTAGGGCGGATCGAAAATGAGGTTTTTAAACATTTTTTCGAAATTCAAATATGGCTAGTGCGGAAAATATGTGGGTGCTATAGATAATGACTGTGCATAAATATTAGTCCTGCGAAATTATATCCTCAGGTGCCACAAAGCCGTCGAAAAAAGTGAAATATAATGATTTTCTTATATTCTGCATTAGTACAATAACAAACTTACTTGTTATTATTATATATTAAGTGTTCCAATTACCAAAATAGTTACTGAATTACGCAGCTCTTAGTTTATTTAGATCAATGTTCTTTTGATTAATGATCTAAATAATCCAGAACTCACCACGAGGAGGTGGCTGCGTGTCAAGCTCCACCCATGCCCTCCCAACCACCCATCCTTGCGCATGTTTTTTTCTATTAACGTTTTATTTAAACTTTATATTCAGCTTTACTTTCGAATGATGGCATTTTTTTACGTGACTGAAGTGTTGATCTTATGAAGCCATCTCGCGCGTTCAATCCAAATACTTTTGATGATGCTTCAGTCACTAATTTTACCATTCTTTCTACTACTTGTGTATGACAAGGGAATTTCTCGAATGGAGGGGTACTCTTGTTTTCTATGAATTCTTCAATCTCATTTTCTGTCAGGTGTCTTGTCACAGGTGGTTCAGTGACAATGCATTTTTGCCAATTAATTAAATCAGTATAATCAGTAGCTTCAAATTGAATAACAGGTACTGTGAAACGCCTCACAACTTTTTCCTTGTTTGTTTGCCTTGCTTTCTTTATTCGCCTCCACGCTGGATTTGCAAAAAATGCATTTCTTTGTATGACAGGGTTTACAATATCCTTTACTTCGTCATTCAGTGTTCTTGTTAGTTCAATAGTTTTGAAAACATGTTTTGAGCCATTGACAAAAGACGTACTTTGCTTAATAGAAAACCACATTGGGATGTAGACCTTCATTATAAAAGAAGCAATGTTCATGAGGTTCTCAGATGGACTTACAGTTGAAACGTATAGACGAAGCAAACGATTTGCTGTAGTCAGCCATCGTGAATGTGCCATTTTGCCTGGACTACGATGAGCAAGATCTGGAGAGCAATATCCCTTTGTTATGGCCTGATGAATATCAATTAGATATTTTTGGTCGGTGCTAAGATCTTCACAGTCTACAGTTGGTTCCTCAGCATCAATCCTTTCAAACTCGACAATAGGAAGACTCTCACAGTTCTCTAATTCCCTGCCAATAGGACCGGTGAATCCGTGGGGGCCAGATGTTTTTCCATCCAGCTTTGCAACTAAATGGCGTAATGGCAATTCATTGGCATGGAGCTGGCACACTAAATGTTGAACTGGCTTCTTCAGCTTCAATTCTATAAGCCTTATAACGCCTCCCTTTTCTCCAGTGTTGACTGCTGCACCATCGCATCCAATGGCAACAAGGTTTTCCAGGTTCATGTCATTATTTCCAATATACTCAAACATTCCTTTACATATTTCTTCAGCTGATCCAGAATTCACAGAATAATGGCCCAAATAATCTGAACCAGGTTCTCTCACTAAAGTGATATGTTCTTCTGTTACCTTCTTCTGATATACTTTCGACTCTTTTTTTTCTTGGAAGAGTGTAGAATCTTTTCGACCATCAAAATAGATTCCTCTGATTGGGACCTGATTTTGATCTTTCATAATTTCTGATCTCTTCTTTTGTCTTTCTCTTCTGATTTTACTCCTATCCACTACTTCAGATGTATTGTCAATAGAAACTTCTCCAATATCTTGCAATACTGCACTAACAATGAATGCTGCAGCTCGATCTGAAACTGCAGTCCTGTCACAAGCAGTAGCCACTGAAGGTAGATTTGTAGTTTTCCTTTTCTTGAATAATTGTTCTTCAGGTTGTTCGAGCTTTCTCTTCGAGCTAACTGGCTCTGGAAATGTATCGTCTGATATTTCGCCAGATTCACTTTCACTATTTGATGTCGATGATGATAATTCAACATTTGTATCCTGCAATTTCTCCTGTGAAGATTCTTTGGTGGGCCTCACAGCTTCTTTTTGCTTTCTTAGCAACATACTGTAGATGCTTTTTTCTTTGAGAGTGTAATATCTACTCTATCAATAAACAGTTTTCTTTCACTCCTTTGATCTAAGAGGAACGTCACTTCTTCCTTTGGAACCGTTTTTTCTTTGGGACAAGAACATTGTGTTAGTACTTTGCACTTGCACGCTGCAATGTCAAAAAGTTTCGTGTGTGCTTCTTTTTTGAACATATCAATCTTTGCTTTGTAAGCTTCAGAATTTTTTCTGCTTTGGTATGGCTTCATAATGACACGATACTTTTCGTGGTAGCTTCTGAACATTGTTTCAATTCGCCTGTCTGACAGAATTGGGACGGAAGCACTTTCCCAAATTGTTTTCAATTTATCAACAACTTGTTCTAATATTTGAGATATTGAAGGATCTTTATTAGTATTCTGTTTCAAATCGTTTCTTACAAACAAGTAATATTTAAAAACTCCTTCGTATGTAGGAAGATTCCTGTGCCACAAATCTTCCCCCATACCAAACATGGGGCACTCAGTTGAGGCCCTGGTTGATTTTGCACAAACTCGAGACATTTTGAAAGTATACGAATCTGAAAAAGAAATAGCTAATATCAATTATACGTTAATTTCAGTTAATAGTACATGGCAAACTTAGGGCAACACAATACAGAAATGCAAAATATATAAGAAATATAGTTTAGACCAGTGGTTCTTAACCTTTTTACTACCATGCCCCCTCTAGGAATTGGTCCTTCCCTCCACGCCCCCCTTGGAGGGGGATACTTTTGCATTTTTTCATAAACTTCTCAATATTAGCCCATGCTCTCGTTAAGAGAATAACAAATACAATTAGTGTTTTTCCCCAAGGGATCGCGCCCCCCCTGGAAATTACCTAGGGGGGCTCGCCCCCCAGGTTAAGAACCACTGGTTTAGACTATCTGAGTAACGCCAACAACAGAACACCCACCTGCTACGAGAGCGACAGCTACACTGAATCGAGGTACTCACGTGACAGCTGAGTGAGCTGACTATAGAAAACTGTTTTTAGAGAATAGAAACTTTTTTTAAAGGTTGACTGAGCTATTTTTATACAAGTGTGAATAAATTCTTGTCTATTGTGCATCGTGGACTCTTCTGTAATTATTGGTTAAAATCTGCTTTTTTCAATTTTTTTCAATATTGAAGGTCATTGTGGCACCTGAAGATATTAATGTTATGATTTTAAATTTATACCAGCTTATTTCCTCACTACTCCACACATTTTCCACACTAGCCAATTTGAAAATTCGAAAAATGAGTTTTTCACTCCGCCCTACTAAATATGTCACATCTTCCATATATATAACATTAGAAAAAGTTTGGTGACTTTGCTATAAGATATAATTAGTTAAAAATTATAATTTTTATTTTCTAAAGGTTTAATAGTTGAAATATTTAAATTCTTATAAAGTATGAAATGCACTACGGGGACTTTGAACTTTATATCAACCTGTAGACAATCATCTCTTTGTTCTATTAATTTTTGAAGGCCAATGTTCGTATGAACCTGAAGTTTTAGACTTTTTTCAGGCATAAATTGAAATTTGGGAGAAAATTTCCCGATATATTTAAAGATGAATTTTTCTCGTTTATAATCAGTGTTGGGCACTAAAGCGTTAATCCGATAACATTTAATTAACGAAGTTAACTTTTTTTAACGGACTATTAACGGAAGTTAATTTCCATTTATCGTTATCGGACCAGTTAACTTCCGATAACTCGATATTTAGTCTGTTAAAGTCCGTTAACACGTTAACTGCGAGGAGTCATTCACGGAAGATCACCGCTCCGCGAATGAATTCAAACCGCCATAACTTCAGTCTGCCAATTCCGTCCTCTGCCGCAGTGGAACGGCTCTTCTCTCTCGGCAAGGACATCCTGAGGCCAAAGAGGTCAAGACTGGCAGTTGGGCCTAACTTTGAGAAGTTGGTCTTTCTGAAGGGCAACCAGCACATTGTGTCATAGTCTTTAATAAATGTGCCTAAAATTTAATTTTACCTTTCAGTTCCCGCCATAATAATTCTCTGGTAAATTAAAATTTAGTTAATGGTTAGTGGTTACAAGGGTTTCAAAACATGTAATCAGTACATTTTTTATTAAAAATAAAAAAAAAAGTTATTAAGCAAAAGAGTTGCAAAACTTGATAAAAATACAGTTAAATACCTATTTATTGCTGGGTTTTGCATAAATAAACATTTTCTATGGGTTTTAAAGCTTTTTTCCTTGATTTTTTAAATGTTAGTAAAGAAATAGTTATCGTTAACGGATTATCGTTAACTTCCGTTAAATTGTAGTAAAATTATCGGATTATCGTTATCGGAGTTAAAAATTGGGGTTAACGGATTATCGTTATCGAAGTTAACTTTTTGGTTAACGGTGCCCACCACTGTTTATAATATAACCTGACCTAACCTGACATAAACTAAATCTCATTCATTTACTAGCACTGAAAATTAGTTTGTAATGCTTCCCGTTTATAATTGCCAGTCTAATTTTCCTTTTGTTCTGAATTTTCTGAAAATTATTCTCGTTGTGCTACCCGCTGTCTCCGTCATTATTATATCACCATTTGTATATATTGCAACGTCTTGCTACATCTTGCAGCATCGCTTTGTAGCAATATATATATATATATATATTATATATATATATATATATATATATCTCTGCATATGTTGGAACTTTAAGATTATTTTACGATAATGCGGCGCTACAGTAGGATTTTACCAAATTGCAATAAAAGCGCTTTGAAAAACGTGCTTAATCATTATCCATATATATATATATATATAATATATGGCAACCAACACCTTTAACTGCATCCAACTCCATGACATTTATTTTAATTACAGGACCGACAGGGAGCTAGAAAATGTTATAAACAGTTTCGACGAAAGGAGATTGAATGCTTCGCCGAACAGTCTACCCAGCGAAACAGAGGTCACAGTATTGAATCACAGTCGGTCAAGCGAGCGTGAATTTACAGACGAGCTAATGTAAGTGTTTTGAAGCTATATAGTATTTTTAAAGTAAGTAGATTTTTTCTACAAAGTAAATTAGGCACATTGATTTATCTGGTTCTCACTAATTGACTTTTTCTCGTTTATAATATAACCTGACATTCATTCACTATTAATTAGCTCTATAAGCGCCACTACAAACACGTTTTGAAAGTAGTCTATGTCTTATTCTCGGTCTATATATACAGGATTGTATACAAAGTTTTGTCCGATAAATAAAATTTATTCAATAAAACCAAACATAATTAATCTTCAGTGGTAGAAAGATGTTCAAATAATCGCCTTTATTTGCAATACATTTTTGCCATCTTCCTGGCAATTTCCTGATGCCATGTGCAAAGAATGTCCGTGGTTTAGCGGTAATCCAGGCATCTAGAACAGCGTGAATTTCTTCCGCAGATGAGAACTTCCTACCACGAATTGAAGATTTAAGTGGGAAGAAAAGGTAAAAATCAGACGGTGCGAGGTCTGGTGAATATGGGGGATGTGGCAATACTGTAAAACCGAGATCGCGCAGTTTCTGAACAGTTTTAGCAGCTGTATGGGGCTTCGCGTTATCATGGAGGTAATGAAGATGGTGGTATCCCCCATTAACTAGTCGCCGACGTTTTTGCTGAATTGCTACCTTCAAGCGATCTAAATGCTGACAGTAAATATCAGCATTTATTGTTTGTCCACATGGCAATACCTCCCAAAGGAGAACAGCCTTGCAGTCCCAGTATACCGAGAGCAGATGTTTACGAATGGTCAACGTCCGTTGAACTTCCACATTTGGGATATCACCATCTCCTCTCCAACTCATATGGTGATAGCTGCCATCATTGTCCCAATAGATCCAAACTTCGTCCATTGTAATTAATTGTCCCAAGAAATCATTTGCAGCATATTTCTCCAACAACTCTAAACATATTCGTTCACGGTTTGCCTTTTGTTCAACAGTTAAATAATGTGGAATCCATCGATTAGATAAATAACGTTTCCCCATCTGAATAAGATGCTGCTGAATTGTTCTGTGACAAACTCCCAGTTCTATTGCAATACTCCTAGTCGTAGCATACTTCTCTGTATCCAGAAAGTTTTGTATACCTGTGTTCAAATCCAGTGATGGTCGACCACAACGTGGTTTATCATCGACATTGAAATTGTTTTCCTTGAATTGAGCCACCCACCGACGACATGTACGTTCATTTGTTGTTTCAGCACCAAGTGTCGAATTTATCTCTGCTGCTATGATTGCAGGTGACATTCCACGTTTCCAGAAGAAATAAATCAGCTTACGTACGTCTCTTCGTTCAAATTCCATGCTTAAAAATAAGCAATAAATGATAAATGCAGCGAGAAATGAATGAAGAGAAAATGATGATGGCTGACGGTTGGGTAGGCTAGGCGCTATGTAGCGCCTAGCCTACGCATAGCCTACGCATAGTGTTCGAAGCACGAGAATTATATATTAAATAAATCAACCGAATTTCAGTAGCAATAGACCTCATAATTACAAGAATATCAGCGTTTATTCATCGGACAAAACTTTGTATACAATCCTGTATAACGTTTCAATCGGAATTAATTTATAAAAGGCCGCCATAATATATGGCGTGTTTATATTTCTTGTACAGCTTGGTTTTTAGAAATATTGAAACTTTTAAGAGTTGCATTCGTTTTGAAAAATAATTTTCTCTATTTTTACAGGAGCGATATGGAGCTAGACGATATTATAAACACGTTTGGAGAAAGGGTGATAAATAAAGTGGTGGCTGACCCACACAGCGGGCAGAAGCCGAGGTGCTGGCACACAACCGCTCAACCGATTGCACCGTCATCCATGAGATTATGTAAGTATTTTTTGAGGATAAGGACAAAGCACAATATTATTTTCATTTATTAAACATGTACAAAAAGGAGCAGTCCCCAATTCTTAATTGTTACAAATGTATATATAGGTTTACACAATATAGGCCTTACACATTACAGGGGGTTGCAACATATGGGAACTTTTTTTATCTGTCTGCACACATATTTATCGTTCATATTTGTGTCACACAAATCGAATAATTTTAAAAAATTCATAAAGCCCCTTCCGCGCGACATATGCATGAGAAACAAAATACAATACAGTCCACATGTTTCAGTATAAAGTCCTTGAAGGCGATATGGGGTCCAGATAATCTTAGGCACACGTAATCGCGCGATAAAATTTACGATTGCCGAGTCTTGCCATGGTGGAAATCCGAGTGAGTCAAAATAGTACATTCTTTCCCTAGTTTTAAAATAGATCGCAAATCAGTGAATACCCTCGCCTCCCGCAACGTCGGTGTTAACAATAATCCCGCACCAGTTTCTCGAGGTATCCAGCTTCAATATTTCATTCTTTGCAAAAACCCCGATAAATTTCGAACGCGCGAAACAGTCACTTTTCATCACTGTCTGGAGTGTATTTGCAGCCATTTTAAAAATCTGTGTTTATGTTCCGGAAACGGTCAAGTTCTATTAGGGCTTGCGACTCGAGGTATATTAGTACACTAATAGGAGCGTCTGTAGGCCTGGCGAACTCCAACCGCACTGAAATCGGCTAAGTCAGGTGTAAGGTCGAACGAGTAAATATTAAACTGTTTCACAAATTCTTTCTGCGTTATGCCGATTCCAAGTTCATCACGCGCGCCTGTATTATGCGCTAAACTTCTGTAAGCTGTCGCGCAGAGCGGGAATACAGCATCTGACGAGTAGTCCATATTCAGTGTCCCACCCAGTGCGACGCCATTGACATATAAAGTAATATTTTTAAGCCCAAAATTCTCGAATTTCAGGGCACTCTTTTTTATAATTTCCTTTTGTCGAGGCGTGGTCTTGCATTCCAATTAAAATCCTTTTAGGCACGACTCCAAGAGCTATGTTTTCTATCTGTTTCGATGCCAGGCCTGCGGGGATCGTGTACAGTTTGATCTGTACCCTGTTAATTGGGTATTTCACTGTGGCGTGTACCAGCTCTTTCTCAATTTCTATTTGCTTCGGAGAGCTTAATTTTACTCGGCGTATACGCAAATATACTTCCATGATGTGTATCACAACACGTTTCGCGCCTTCTTCTTGGTCAGCTCCCAGATTTATACAGATCTCAGGGCTCGTGCGAGTAAGCTTCAATTTCATATCTACTCCATTCATAAGCAACTTCTCCTGGAATGTAAAGTCCGTGTGCAGGCGTCCAAAACATTCGTATATCTTTTTTTTAGAATTTTTAAATTTATCCTTTATACTACCCTCATCTTTAGTGTGGTAATACCACTCGGCGGATAAAAAGGTGTCCTTCGCTTCTTTTGAAAAGTTGAGGACATTTTCCAGATATGCTCGTAGGTGATAGTACCCGTGCCTGCTGAGATGTTAGTCTGATTTAAATATACGTCACACTGATTGAATATGGTGTGCAGAAAGTTTGTTTCGGGATATGCAACATAATTATCATCGCAATCCGTTCCGTCAGAATGAGCTTTGCGAAGTTTAGTATACATGTGCATACAGCTCGGATAAAAAAAGTAAGGGCCTGAGCTGCGTATCACGAATTCTATAGGGGCACTGGGTGAACTAATTGTGTTTAAAGGGTTAATTGTAACAAAGTCACTGTGCTCAATAGAAACTTGAGTTGGAGGCATCTCAAAGAGGGATAGCTCCGATTTACAGCATTGTGAACTACAAGGATGAATGAAACGGGCCATGGTGAGTTAGAAACAGTGCCACCTCCCTCGATGAGTATCAGTCAATCTATGAATCGTGAGAGTAGCGTCCTCAGTTTATATCAGTTAAAGAAATGATCGGTCATAGGTTTCATAAGCTTAGAACACTTCTTTTTTGGCACCCTTTTACGTTTAATGCCACGTGACCCCTTCTTCCTAAAAGCCCTCTTCTTCTTTACGCCACGTGTTGGCACACCCTTCTTCTTCCTATCAATTCTCTTCTTTCCACCGCCACGCATTTTTCTCATCGCATCTTCGATGATTTCATCCCGTGCACGTTTTAAATGTTTTTTTAGAGCTTCTTTAGGTTTAGTTCCCGCGAGCATTTCCTCTGCCGCGTTAAAGCCTGTTTGTAAAGCCTTCCTTCCTAGGTACCTGGCCCCCCTCTTCAACAGTGGGACAGCAGTGCGTAGTATGGATGAAAAAATGGATCCAAGTCCACTACCACGCTGGTATCTCACCCCTCGGTATACCGTGAAAGGCTTTCTGTCCATTATAACTCAGTGCGTCGAAAGTGTAGCTTCACTGTTAAGCTCCCGTCACCGAATGGGAAATTTTTACCCTCAATCGTTCTTATATATATTGAGATATTGGTTATTAGGTTAGTTGCGACATTCACATAGTGGGGTATGTCATATGTAATACTCAAGCTCCTTCCTCTATGGTTGGGAATGTGTGCTACGCGCAGCAGACGTGCCTGGGTATCCCCAACAAATTGGTGCTCTACAATATTGCTGTAAATATAGCACATGTCTGGAGGCTTCACGCAATTTCTCCATCTTTAATTGATACATTAAGCTGGATAAGTCATGCGGCGCCTCGTGAAATGTGTCTCTTTGGAAGGCTGCGCTATATCGCCCTCAATCATAATTTTGAACACTCGTCCGTCTTTAAGATTTCTGTTATCCTTTGATTTTAGGATTAGAGTATGTGTATGGTTTCCTCTGTTTACGATTTCGTATAATAAATCATTCGTAAGATTTGAGTTTTTAAAACTTGCGTTTAAGTCTCTCACAACATCAACCGAGCCATAACGACCAGGCCCCAGTGACACTGTTGTACTGTAATGTTTTGCTGCCTTAGTCCGGGCGATACGTATAGTAGCATCCCGAGTTAACCCTGCTTTTTCACACTCATCAATGTCTCTAAGAACCATAAACACTGTATCTTTATAATCAATATTTAAAAAGAGGGTATCCAGCTGAAATTCACATAGCCCCACCTCATAAGAAACGACCCAGTTCAATGGGCTGGAGCTCTGTTACAAAGTTGGCTAGTGTGTTGTTAGGGTGTACAGACAGGGACGAGGAGGACGGTAGTGTGACGTAGAAGTGGTTAGGAGTCATGTTGCATACTAATTAAGCTTCATTACTGCATCAGCTTTTATATAGGTATTGAAGCTTTCTGGGTAACCTAGCCACTTCACCAGGTACATTTTTCTCTTTCCTGTACCTTTGCTTCTAAAATTTTCTCAATTTTAAACACATTTTTTCCTAAATTAAATGCCACTTTCTGCAGTTCCTCGCGGTAAAACCCCCGAGATTTCTTCCCCATTCAAATCTCAACGTAATACATCATTATCTCGCCTTTAGGCCTCATAGCCCTAACTTTAAAAATCTCGCGTGTCCATCCTTGCTCAAAACCCTTCGCGAATTTATTTCCCGAACGTGACAGCCTTACATAGTCATGATTTTGAAACGCGCAGAGTGTGGTGGTGTGGTGGCACTCCATCTCTTCTCGGACGCTTGCCTCTTTCTAAAACATCGTTAGGCGTTGTACCGATCGTACGGTGGTGTGAGCGGTTGTAGGATGAAGCCAGTGAATCGAGAACGTTTATATATCTGTACGTGTTTTTGTGTAAAATAACGGTGCATGCGTTCCTTTATGGTACGTTGAACTCTTTCAGCTAAAGATGCTTTATGTATAGAATTGGAAGTGTAATAGCTGATATTAAACTCTGACAGCATGTTCTGAAAAGTCGCCCTATAAATTCTTTTCCCATATCCGTACAAAAATAGCCAGAATCCGTTTTCTTTCAACATCAGTGTTTTGGTCGCTTTAGCAACTGTTTCGGGCGATTTATTTTTCAGGGGAATTAGCCACAGGTATGTAGAGAATACATCTATTATGAATAGGATGTAGCGATAGGCGTCGTTGTACACTGAATATCTTTGCATGTCTGTTAAATCTGCCTGCCAAATAGAGTCAATCGATGCGGCTGTTGTCTTGGTTGTTTTAAACCTTTTTCTCACCGGTTTATGAAGTGTGTAAGCATCCTGGGCACGCAAAAATCTCTCAACATCTTTTTTCCTTACACCATAAGTACCTCTGTACAGTCTATTAACGCCACCATAGGATGCAGGGATAGAAATGTCATAATAGAGCTTACTTAATACGTTAGCCATTTGCGTATTTTAGAGGCACGTGAATAAGGTTGGCCTTCTTCTCTCTTCTTTCTTCTCTTCAGAGGTACGGCGGCTGTTGTGTGCGAAGGTGTGCTCATTTGTGACACGTGCGATGCATGTTCCAAGTCTTTTAACCTATTCAGATTACCTATCAATGTTTTGGGGACATTTATTTGCTGTAGTCTTGCTTTAATATGTCTCCATCCTGTTGGTGATGGCCTGTCCCACTTTCTCACCAGATCATGAACAATATCAACGATATTGGACCCTTGTACCCTTGTTCCATCAATAATGACCTCGCCTGTGTCGGCCTACTGTATGATGGGGTCCTCACTCCATAGATTATAAAGACTTAATCCTTTATTCCTCAATGTATGGGGGAGGCTGTTTTTTAGCACATGTTCGATGTGCTGTGTTCCGCTACTCTTTGGTTGCTCAGGCTCTATGTTACTATGCTCTGCGCTACTCGAGCTGTGCCTCACGGTGAGCTCTGTAGGATGCTTATAATCTTCCCTCGGTCGGAATCACAACCACCTTCTTCATTATATTAATCTAGTCAGTAAAGGCCCCAAAATTGAAAATAAGATGGGGAGGAACGACCCACCTCTTTGTACAATAATACGCTTTTTCTTACCCACAGTCTGACTTTTATGGGCGAGCGTCCGTATTATGATCTTGTAACGACCTAAGCGAGCCTTCTGACAGGATTTCATTGGGACATTACAGTTTATAACATTAAGGCAGATTTCGCAGATGCACTTTAAAAAGTCAGAGTCGATATTTTTAACAAACATTTGCTGCAATGCTCGAGGCAATCGTTGATAGATTTTTATTAATTCGCGGTATTTCTTTAGCCTATTCGTCATTCTGGAATATACACGGTTTCAGGTTCGTTTGGAAATATATTCGTTCTTAGAAGCACCCTAAACGTGTTTCGCGGGTGAAGGTCACAAAGCAAATATCCATAACGTTGTTTTGTGACCACTTTATAAACCTCCAAAAACTCCTTACGCTGACTCGGGAACATTTGACTGGCTAATATCCCAATTTGTGAAACATCCCTACGTTGCGCGAATAAGACTAGATATTGCGTATTTAACGATACATCGCGCATGTATCTATTTTTGAAAAATAGATTCTGATTGATGAAGAACACGCTTATGTTAAGGTGGTGGGAGAATACTGTAAATGTCTCGGCAAACGTTTTATCCATCTCCAACATGAGGTCGTCAATTACGATGACTGTATGTTCATTTCCCTCTAACGAATTAACGTCATAGACCCCCTTGTGGAACAAAACATCATCTTGGTACTCGTTGAACACTGACTGGTATGTCGAATAGCACCATATAACTTTATACACAAATTTTGAGAACATTTCACCCTTTTCTTTAATGATATTAAGCATAAACACCGTTTTACCACATCCTTTTGGTCCAGATATAATACATGTGGATGGTCTCGTGAATCTGAATTTTTCTACAGTTTCCATTTCTAACACGTCACACCCCTAAGTGGCTCATTTACAGAATATCACAAATAACGAGTTCTGCTTCTTATATTTTGTTTTCTTCTTCCACAGAACCGTGAATGACGACGATGTACGGCCCCCCATCATCGACATCACGGATGAATCCATTGACCGTGCATCTACAGTGCCCATACCCTCCGATGAACCCTCACCAGCGACACGTGTAGCACGTTCAAAGCGGCGACATGATGAAGAATCCTCCACGGCAGGTATAAAGCGCGTGAGATACGTGCCGGTTGTTAGACAACCAGCAGTAGAACCCCAGCCCTCAACGTCTTACGCTACCAGCCTCCACAGCCCCCACCCGTTCTGTTGAGTCTGCATTAATAGACCCCCAGCCCTCAACGTCTTACGCGGCCAACCCCACATCAGCTTCTTCAGCCAATATAGTCCCTTGTCCATCCTCCACAGCTGCCCCCCATTCTGTTGAGTCTGCAGTAATAGAACCCCACATCGGCCAATACAGACCCTTGTTCATCCTCCACAGCGGTGACTCGTTCTCTTGAGGAAGGTGTAACATTCGAGTTGGTGCGCACCGCAACCCCTACCCCAGCCTTGACTAGAAATCGGTATATAGTCAGGTTTGACCCTAGATCCATGTATAGCAATGGAATTGAGCACGGGCTACATCGCGTTGTAGAGCGCATTGTAGAGTTTGCCCTTCAGAACCGCGACGAGCGTGAAGTCAGGACGAGTCTGTGCTTCGGATTCGGCTCAGATGATATCGATGTAGATGATTTTTGGGTGGTAGTGCCAGTTAGACGTTTGGCGGCTGAAGATGTAGAATATATATTGGCTCGTATAATGCAAGCCGCCCAAAGTAGTATAGCCTTCAATATGGAAAACTTCACGGTAAATATTGACCGTGTATTCCGTGTTGCGGGTCATAGTGCCACACCGTATACTCTTAACCTCAATTCTCAGGCTATTTATAGACGGCATATAAACGTCGATCGTGGTTGCGGCTTTATAGCAGTAGTCTTAGCACGTATGTTTACTGTGCTAAATACACAAGCCCAAAAAATTTGGTTGCCTACGGTCGTGGAGCGTGCCCGTAAACTAGTCTAGACTCTGAACTTAAGTTTGACTGTAATATGGGTCCTGAAGAGCTAAGGGTAGAACAGGAAATGAATGCTCGTATAGTTGTATTTGGACTGGATGATCGTCGTAGGACTATGTATGTTTTTAAAAGCACTGTGAGAGATCATACAAGAGCCCTACTTATTTTAGGACTGTCAGGGACAACGTATCTCCCCATCCGTAATATAAGGTGCCTTTACGCGAGTTATGATAAAAGTCGAAAATATAGGCGACATCATGATTTGTGTAAGGGGTGTCTCGAGTTTGCAGATGATATAGTGAAATATTGTAAAGGTTGTCACATGGTGTGTGGACAGTGTAAAAGCCCCAAATGTGAAAGCCGTGTAGTTGAGGCTGAGAAGAGGGACTGTAATGTGTGCAGACGCTCATTTTCCAATAATAGCTGTTTTGAGCTCGATAAATCAATTGGCACGTGCATAAAAAGGAGAATCTATGAATGTGGTTGTTTCACATGATGGATAATTGGGGAAAGTTTGAGCATAAATGTGACGAAATTCACTGTCCTACATGCCAGGAGGAATATAAGGCGGATGGAATAAAGCATGTATGTTATATGAAAGACGCCAAACCTAAAAACAAATCTTGTATAACTATACTACGATATAGAAACATACACGAACGCTGAAACCAAAGAGGTAATTCCGCATTTACTTGTGAACCAAACTATCTGCGATGAGTGTATGGAGATCGAGTGTGATGAGTGCCCCAAATGTGGTAAACGGACAAACGTTTTTAAAACGAATGTCCACGACAGTCCTGTGAAACTATTTGTGTCCTATATTGTCAAGTTAGCCGACAAGTTCAAAAAAATGACTGTGTATATTCTCGCCCATAACGGGGCAAAGTGTGACACGCAATTCCTTTATAAGGAGCTGCTTCAGCACGAGTCCTCTGAGATATTTACAGGTGATCCATTGAAAAGAGGCAACAAATTAATACAGACGCAAATAAGAGGTAATGTACAATTTAAAGACACTTTATTATTCACACCTTGTAAATTAGCAAAGCTACCCAAGGTGATGGGGGTAGCAGCTGAAGTTTCAAAAGGATACTTCCCTTACACATCCTTCACTAGCGAGACTTTAAACTACGTAGGCCTACTTCCACCCAAACATTATTTTAACTATGATTGTATGAGTGCAGCTGAACGTGAAGACTTTGATCGATACTACAACAGTTTTAGTGGACGTAATCCTTATAATATAGCTGATGAATCTGAGCGTTATTGCGTGAATGATGTACGAGTGCTTAGAGTATGTTTCCAGGCCTTTAGAAGGATGTACATAGGCCGTTTCAAATGCGATCCGCTGCAAGTCGCAACCACCATCGCGTCATTATGTTTTACGGTGTTCAAGAATAACTTCATGCCTAAAGCCACCTTAGCCATTATTCACAGAAACAACCCCCGCAGTTACGGCCACAAGGCTATTTACTGGCTCATACACCTACAGCAACAGACAGGTGTATACATAAAGCACGCCCGCAACACGGGTGAAGTACCCATTAAGATTAATGGTCGTGTTTTTTGGGTTGATGGGCTAAGTGAAAACCGTGTCACGGTGTGAAGACTGTGTACTCCTTTAACGGTTGCTGGTGGCATGGATGCCCTCGTCCTGAGTGCGGAATCGCCGGAGATATCCACGGTAGATCTCCTGCCGACTGTCTTGCATAGACCCGCACCCACGATCAACTTATAGGCTCACAGTTCACTCACAAAGTCTGGTGGGAGCATGAATATGACGCACGGATGGAGACAGACAGGGCGTACCCTGAGGAAATAAACACGATCAAGCGTTCAATGGTACTGGATAGTGATGTAGGTTACATCCGCATCCGCATCCGCATCCGCGGAACATCCGCATATTTTCTCGCATCCGCATCCGCACTTTGGACTGCGGATGTTGTGCGGATGTGGACCGTTGAGATAAAACCATTAATAAGCGGAAATTATCAAATTGTACTATATTAATAGAACTAGTTCATTGTGCGCAAAAGTGATGCAAGCGACAAGACGAGAGGCTGTTCTTGTATGAAGTTACTCTCTTGCAACCTACTTAGATCCACGTTACAAAGCTAAGTTATTTTCACCTAGTACATTAGAACGAGTTAAATCATCACTTGGCAAAGCAGTTGCAGAGCTTCAATCTCTTGAATCTGTCGCTTCGCCACCCACCAAAAGAATAAAAGTTTCAGTGACAGAACCAACACCTTCAACAAGCAAATCTATCATAGAATCTGTCTCTCAGTTTCTTGAGTCAAGCAGCAATGACGAGACCTACGCGATGTCAAAAGATGTAGCAAAAATGATCGAGAGCTATCACCAAGAAAAACGCCTGGCTGCATATGACAATCCTATTAGTTGGTGGAAAAATACGCAGAATATCTATCCATACTTGAGTAAACTTGCAAGGAAACATTTAGCCTGTCCTCCAACAAACGTACCAAGCGAGAGATTATTTAGCAGTGCTGGATTAATATATGATGAAAAGAGAAACAGACTGGCAGCAGAAAAGGCAGAAAAATTAATGTTCCTTAAGCATAACCTTCCTATAATTAAGTTTGAACATTAAACGATGAACATCTTAGTTTACTTTATTTTAATTACTCATTTATAAATATGCCTAATAAAACTTTAAACTTAATATAAATAGTTATCAAGCTAATTAAAGATCTCTTTCTATAAGGGTGGAGGTTGGGGAAAGAGGTCGGTGGGGTGCATTTGAGTTGGGTTCACGTCCCGCATCCTGGTAACACAATTATGGTTTCTAATTGTGGCTGAAACTCAACAAAATATAACGAATTTATTTGCAGACGAATTCACTGATTGATTTTTATATTAGTTAGATGCTTGATATTATTTTATATGTTCAGAGAAAAGTACAGCAATTATTGTACAATTAATCAATTATACTACATTATAGCTACAGCTCTCTCTATATAATAACTTATTATATACGTTAAACACAACAAATCTCGAATATATCCTAAAAAATAACGAAACTGTAGACATCCGCATCCGCGGATGTTGAAATCAAACATCCTCATCCGCATCCGCATCCGCGGATGTGAAAAAAATGACATCCGCTACATCACTGGTACTGGAGCCTCTCAAATGCGGTGATAGCTTGTTCGGTGGGCGTACAAATCCCTTCAGGCTATACTTTCCACCTACGGACGGTGTGAAGCTCCACTACTACGATTTCTGTTCTTTATACCCCTACGTCATGAAGAACAACCTGTACCCCGTGGGTGCGCCTGAGAAACTGGTAGGACCTAACCTGCCCTCCATCAACGAATTTTCAAGAAATTTGAATGATCGCTACTTTGGACTCTCTTTCGTAGACGTGCTCCCCCCTAACGATTTATGGATGCCGATCTTATCCGTCGTTATCGACCACAAGCTCATGTTTCCCCTGTGCGCGAAGTGTGCGGAAGAGAATAACGGTAACTGTAACCATATACCCCATCAGCGTAAGATCAGAGGCGTATATACAAGTCCTGAGCTGGCCCTAGCCGTACGCCATGGGTCTAGAATACTGAAGATACATGAGGTGTGGAGTTTTCAGAAGCTACCCAACCTTTTCACGCCATATATAAATGCATTTTTGAAGGATAAGGTTGAGGCATCAGGGTATCGGCGAGGAGTTGATACGGAAGATGAATAGTCTGCCTATATTCATCGTTACCGCGACCACGAAGGTATACAACTTGATCGTGCCCAAATTGCAAAGAATCCTGGCAAGCGCTTTAATGCAAAATTGTGCCTAAACAGCCTTTGGGAAAGTTTGCGCAGAATACCGGTAAAGGGAATGTTCATTTGGCGCAAAGCTATAGTGAAGTCTGGGATTATGCCAACGCACCCGATAAAGAAGTCATGGAGATTGTGAATGTAGGCAATACTTACATAATAAAGTACAACAACACTGAATTGGCCACAGAAACCTCAAGGGTTACAAACATTCCTGTAGCCAGCTTCACAACAGCCTAAGCCCGCATCAAACTTTGGGGTCTATTACATTCTCTTGGGCGGAGAGTATTGTATGCCGATACAGATAGCGTGATATTCACAGCGAAGAGTGGTCAATATATGCCCGCTATTGGGGAGTTCCTCGGCGAGCTCACTGATGAGATCAAGGATGAATATGGAGACAACGCATACGCCGACTCTTTTGTCTCAACAGGACCTAAAACATATGGGGTACGGGTGAGGGTGGGTGAGGATATGAAATATATCTTGAAGGCAAAGGGCATCACGCTTAACCAAGCGAATCAGCGAGTCGTCAACTTTGATTCGTTGAAGGATCTAGTGTGTTTGGACGTTGATGAGGGCGAACGACCTCCCCAACTAATTGTAGGCACCCACAATTTTCGAGCGCAGAAGCTGGGAGGCGTGAAGGAGCTTAGGGGAACGAAGATGTGCCGTAACACCTATAGGAAACGTTACAAGTTACCTGGTACCTACGATACCGTACCATTTGGTTACCATAAACTTTGATGGGCCTCTTGCTAACTTATACATCACACGTATTTGTAAATATATGTATGTATTGAGAACAATTTTTGATGCGCCTATTGTTAACTTGTTTATTGCACGTATTTGCAAATATGTACAACTTGAATATTTCGTTTATTAAATAAATCTTGCTTCAACTTGCTTTTCACTTTGCGTGCGTGCGTATGTACAGTAAAAGTTAAGCCCCGCCCCCTGCAATTTTGCACTAAAGCGCTTGCCAGGATTCTTTGCAATTTGGGCACGATCAAGTTGTGTACCTTCGTGGTCGCGGTATGCCGACGGTGTCATATGAGCTCGGCAATCAGCAGAGCAAGGACCCTCCTCTTCCTTTCTCTCTTCCTCTCTTGCTGTCTCTTTCTTTCTGCTCCTTTTGGAGGTGAGGCGTCCCCTTCTCCCCAAAAGGCTCCCTTAGGATAGGTATGCCCCTTTGGGGGGTTCAGCTTGGGGAAGAACTCCGCCTCCAATTTGCATACCCCTTGCAATCCCATTTTTGGGTTGGCAACAAAGGTTGGCACTCCCCTTTGGGGGGGATCAGCTTGGGGGATAACTCCAGGCTGCATACCCCTTGAAGCCCCATTTTGGGGTTGGCAACAGAGGGGGTGCCTTGGCAACAAAAGGGGGTGCGGTGGGGTTGGCACTCTTGCAACAAAGGGGGTGGGGTTGGCACTCCTGCAACATTACGTAATATCATGCAATTGCAACTTGCACTCTACCTTTTTCTGGGTATACTACTAGCGTGTTTCGAACTCCACGTTAAACTGTAGGTTTAAGGTGGAGTGACAAACTTGGCCTTCGTCAGAATGAACAATTCGGGCTGAAGCAAAACCGAGGGTAACCAAGTATTGTAAGAATTTATGCAAGTTGTATTTTCTTTCTAAATAAAAGGTTTTGATTTTTTGAACTTTGAATTTTAATAACCTTAATATTAACCCACCAAATCTGGTGTTGCAACACTGTATTTTATTTCTGTTATTTCTATTTATTTTATTAATTTCTATGGTAAAATTTGAAATTAATCGCAAAGATTCTCTCTGAAAATCTTTCGTGCTTTCCAGCGTCATATTCAGATAAAAACACTTTGATTACATTACTTGCAACTAAATACAAAATTAAACATAAATGCCGCTATTCTGTAAATCTATTGGAGTGATGTTTCGCTTCAACTATTTAATATTGTGTGTCTTATTAATAGTCTTTTACTGAATAAAGATATTTTCTTTTGGTTTAGTTTTGAACTTTAATAATAGATCAGAAAATGGACCACATCTTGTTCAAATACTTTCTCTTAATCAGTACAGTACTTATTAATCTTCCGTTAATTCTTTTTATTTTTTTTTATCTGCGTTGTACAGATACATATATTCTATATTTTGCTTCCTTTCTTCATTCCCTGATGAGATGTTTAAATACATGAAAGTCTTTGCAATCGCTTTTTAGTTTTCTCTTTGTAACGTTATATTATACAGTATATACTATGTTACGCCCAAACATCGAAATCGCTCAGTGAGCGAAAAAAACATCCACAATGCGTTGTGGATGCACCAAAGTGACCACACACCGATGTTAGATATTTTTTCGCTTCATGGCCGTTCTTAAACAACCGTAACGCGTTGCGGACGATTCGGATATGACCACTAGGGTGTCCCACTTATGGCCTTGTTTTCAGATCCATTGAACATAACTTTTTTCCTGTTAGAAATGGTTAACCTTTATTTACTAAATATATCAAAAAAAGATTCAATTTAACAATTTTGGGGTCCCCGACCTATCCCCGAAAATGGGCCCCCTTGAAAATGCTAGAAATACCCATTTTTGTATTGTAATCAACCTAAATGAACAAGATTTTTGTCAAATATCAACATATTTGATATCAAAAGAAAGGTAATTCGAAGCTTTATTCAGTAAGGTACAAGAAACAGTAGTAGGGTGTTACCGCCCCCCTTAGAGCATCATCCCAATGCAGCTCTGCGGCGATGGGCCTCGAAAGGATAAGACGAGTAAGAACTTTATTCATCTTATCGAATCGAAGTGGGAACAACAATTACTGTAGGTTAAAATTATATAAATTAAAATAATTTAAGCTTTTGACACTGTTAACAAAGCCCCCATCGTTTGCTTTTATTTATTTCTCAAAAATAACAAAAAAGAGCTTTACCAATAACAAGAAAATAAAGGTTAAAACAAAAGAAACTAATCTTAGGAACATTTTGCACTTAAAGCAACGAACAAACTTTTATTCGCTTGAAACAAAGCTTAAAATAAAAAAACAACAAATAATCTTAGTTACATTTTAACCTCAGAGCAGTGACCAAATTTTTCTTCGTCATGTTTGGAATTGCCTGTCTATTTTGTTGAACGACCTGCAAAAGTTGTTGAAACTCACTTTCATCCTTACAATGCCCATGAAAATCTTGCATGAGCTTGACGCCACGCTCTGCCGTGTCATTTACTACTTTGGCAGACGAAATAAGGCCCTTCATTCTTTTAAAATCGTCATCTTCTTCCCATAATGATATCTAGGGAGTGGATTGAAAAACCGATGAGTTGAGAAGTCTGAATAGGTACCAAGATCTTGGACCTATGAGGCGATGAAGTCTGACACCCTGCTTCAGAATAGGGAAGATAGGCTGACCTGGTGTGAACTCTTGAGGAGGATCATATTTTGTTAATTCTTTGGCCATCTTAACCTTTTCTTCATTATTAACAGAGCCAAACAAAGCCATGGGAACGAGCTCTTCAGTCAAGTACCAATAATGACATCGAAAAATGGCTAGGGCAGATTCGGCAACCTCACTGTCTATTTTTTTGTATTTTATTAATTCACTGTAGAATCTAAGATCATTTACAGGAGCGTCGGATGATTTAGTACAGGACAACCAATATTTTCCAAAAAAAGGGATGTAAACTGACAAAATCTTTCAAGTTTTTGAATAGTGACATCATCGTAGCCAACTTGGTGAGAGAAGGCATACATTTTATTGGTGTAAAGGATTGAAGCCATCCATCTTGCATGATGGAAGACTCCTGGCTTAATCCAATGAATTCCTCTGGAAGCCACTTCATTCAGAATGAGGAGAATTGTCTCTGCCAATTCTCTATAGTCATCGCGAGGAAGGGAACTCTTTTGGTTAAGAATATCACTCATGAAACTGACGCTGGATTCTCTCATATCTCTTAAATACCTATCTTTTATTTCAAGGTGTCAGTGAGGCAGTTTAGTGTCAATATTTTTCCAAACACTTTCTCTAAAGTTCTTGAAGGCTTCATTTTCAGGTGAATTAGTTTTGCCAAATATTCTGATGTAGACAGTAGCCAAAATCCTCTCAGATATATGATGACGGCATGCCATCCACAGTAATTTTTTTCCAAGAAGTTCTTCCACCTTTTGGCATGCACCTTTTTTCCATCCGGTGTTTGAGGCAGGTGTATCAAATACTAGCCCATACACATTGTCTTCTAGCTTCCATTCTGAGATGGTTTCAAACACGCTTGTTGCTTGAGCTGATCCGGTACTGTCTTTGGTTTTTGCTACAGAGAGTAATTTCTCAAAATCATTTTCCCCAGTAACTAGTATTGCCAATCTTTCCTCCTTTCCACCTGATAAATTACAGATCATTTTGCTATCCCAGTGGATCAGAACATACTGGGGAGGAACGAAATCACCTTGGATGTCCTGCCACGTTCTTTTTCTTGATATTGTAGCTGCTCGAGCTGAAGTAGTTTTGGATATGCTCATTTCTTCTATGTTATTGCCACACTCTGCGGCGACAACTGATGCAAAAACTGTACGTTGCCTTATAGAGAGTCCAAGACGACCTGCTGTGTTTGATATTAGTGTTGATTGAAGCAAACTACTTGGTCTTGGTTTTGATGGGCCTGGCTAGGGTTCTGGAGAATATTCTTCACCCGAAGAATTATCTGTGTCATCACTCTCAGTGATGGTTGGATTGCCTGAACTCTTTGCCAATGCTTTTCGTTCAGCTTTTTTCATTTGTCGCTTTCTTTCTTCATCGAATCTTACTTCGTTCCTTTGCACTTTTGACACATAAGCTTTATCTAAAGAGCCAAGACACATCTTCCTCTCCACTCTTTGGTCTTCTAGGAAATTTATGTCCTCTTTACTGTAATTTGTTCCTGAGTTCTTAGGGAATCCGTTCTTATCTCATGAAATACGTTTTGTGTAGAAATATCAAACAGATCATTCAACTGACCCAAGTAACTTTGTTTTTTGGTTTCATAACATTTAGATTTTTGCTCTTTATTGCTGTTTCATGTAATTTTATCAAGTTTAGTAGCATGGTCCGTGGGGTTTTATGTCTTACGACATCCTTTGATGGAATGCCCGCCTTTTCCCAAATTGTTTGAACTTTTTTCAAAACATTCAAAATGTTTTCCTCTGGAAATATTAGGGCGTTGCATTTGTTTTCCTCTGAGATAGAAAAAATGCTTCAAAACGTCTCCTTTTGATGACAGCATGCATCCTTCTTGGCCACTTAGGTCATTCTTTAATGCAACAAGCAAAGAGTCGAAGTTTGTTGTATTGTTTCTTAATACAGCTTTATTTTTATTCATTCTTAAAATATCTCATAATTAAACATATTTTATTATCTAAATACCTGAAAAAAAATTCACAAAATGGTTAATTCCACAATAAACTCTTGCTATTGCGTCTGTCTTAGCTAAAAATAAAAAAGTCCCTTTCTTAGTTGAGAATTTAAGCCCCACTAACCTGATCAAATGCCTTTTACTGTACCTTAACCCATAACATATTGAAATTGAATCTTTTTCTGATATATTTAGTATAAGTGGACCATTTCTAATAGGGAAAAAGCTATGTTCAATAAATCTGAAAAAAAAGCCATAAGTGGGACACAATAGGTTGATTACAATACAAAAAATGGGTATTTCTAGCATTTTCAGGGGGCCTATTTTCGGGGGTGGGTCGGGGACGCCAAAATTGTTAAATTTAATCTTTTTTTTATATATTTAGTAAACGTGAACCATTTCTAACAAGAAAAAAGGTATGTTCAATGGATCTGAAAAAAAGGTCGTCAGGTGAACATCCTGATGACCACAACGCGTTGTGGACGATTTGAAACGACCACACACCGATGTCTTTTATCAAACTCTATTTAAACACGACGTATATTGAAATGATATAAACACGACGTATATTTATCGACGTATTCACCGATTAAAAAGCAAAGTTAAGCAGATATGCTAGAAAAAAGATAAAGTCCTTTAAAAAATTATTATCAATAATTTTCCCGTAGTTTTCGATTAATTTTAAGCAACTTTAGAATGAGGTGTAAATGTAAAAATTAACCAACTGGTTAGGTTAATTGAATGCCCGGTTAGGTCAACTGAGTGCCCGGTTAGGTTAACTGAATGTCCGGTTAGGTTAATTGTACGCCCTTGACGATTGGTTAGGTTAAGCCGTGATATTTTCGTTAGTTTTAACGAAAATATCACGACTTAACCTAACCAATCATCAAGGGCGTACAGTTGACCTAACCGGGGATTCAATTAACCTAACCGGGCATTCACTAATTTTCAAATCGTCCACAACGCGTTGTGGTCATATCCGAATCGTCCACAACGCGTTGCGTTTGTTTGAGAAGGACCCTGAAGTGAAAAAATATCTAACATCGGTGTGTGATCACTTAAGTGCATCCACAACGCGTTGTGGCTGTTTTTTTCGGTCACTGAACGATTTCGATGTTTGGGCGTAACATATATACCAACGGTGGCCAAACCCCGGCTCGCGAGCCGCATGCGGCTCTCGAGGTTGTTAAATGCGGCTCGCGAGACAATTTTGGTTTTTATTGTATTTATCATAAAAGACAAAATTCATAATATAAATATAATTTTTTTCACATAAAAAAATATGAAAAAAAAAAACAAGGAAAAATTGAATTGACAATAAAATGCGTCATGCGTACGACAATTTCTTTTGCGTGACAGGCACTAAGCGGGATAATTACGTAATTAACACCAATCGCCATTCACCAGTGTCCAGTACCCCTCGAGCTACCCTGCGGGCCGCGTGTAGTAACGAGTGAATGTGTTTTAAAATTGGCTTCTTAGATCAAATAGTGGCTATTTTTCTCAGCTATACAAGTGAAAGTTATACAACCCCTTAGTTGATTTAAATGACTGAGCAGACAAAGTGTAAGAAACGGAAATATGAAGAAGAAAATAGAGTTTTTAAACAGGAGTGGGAGAAGGGCTTTGCCTTTGCTATTAACCCTTTAAGCCCTGAATTTTTTGTAGGGTTAAGCTATGAATACGTGTATTTGAAACATTAGCAATTTGTACCTTTCGTCCTTAAGGGGTTAAGGGTGGGAAACCTGTGTGTCTTATCTGCCACGTGGCACTCAATCACTTTAAAGCCAGTAACTTAAAGCGTCATCATGAAACTAACCATAAAGATTTTATTACGGAATTTCCTCCCAAATCAGAATTGCGGAAGACCAAGTTAACAATGTTGAAATCTAGCCTAGTTTCCCAACAAACTGTACTTTCATCATTGTGTAAGACAGCTGACTTAACTACTGAAGCTAGTTTTGTTATGGCATGGAATATTGCTCGTGCTCAACTTCCCTACAGTAGTGGAGAATTTGTGAAGAAGAATATTGCCGATGTTACTGCAATTCTCGTTCCAGATAACACAATGCTTCGAGAACAAATAGCAAGTATTTCTATTTCCCGCCACACTACAGAGAGACGTTAGGCCTGTTCAATCCACCTTTTCTTATTTTCATAGGTTTCTGTACATTTTCCCATGCTTTTTGACCTGAAAAAGCCGAAAATCACAACTATTTTGACCTAGGATGTTGGGAAGCATTGCCGCATGGAGCTTTAAATTTTCTGCCTTGAAATCGGCCAAAGCGCCAATTCCGGGGTCCCTTGAATTATGTTTTGCACTTTAACTTTTGATCTAAACAAGATAGAGCAACAAATTAGGTATCAAATGAAAGAGCATAAAATTAATAAATAATAATAATAATAATAATAATAATAATAATAATAATAATAAATAAATAATAATTAATAATAATTAATAATAATAATAATAATTATCTATCATTTTTCAGGAAACAACAGAAACTCAATCAGAATCTAGAAAACCATCTACAAGTTACAACTTCACAATGGCATTAAGCAAGGAGCTGAGGGAGCTCCGTGGCGCACAGTTGATATCTCAGAACCTCCACGTACTGTCCACAGGCAGGTGTCAACTGGGCCATCTACCAGATCTCTCACTGAAACTTTCCTGGTTGGATACCCTTCAGCTTTTATCAGTGGTTCCCAGCTTCCCACCAACAGACAGGCGTTCCAGTATTTCCTTAATCTTCAGAATTTACCGGAAAATGCAGGGAGGCCCATGGTTCAAGACCTTGCATATTAAACAGTTGAATCTATCATCCCATTCTGGCAGATGGCTAGGATCAAGACAATGACCAAGTACAACGCAATGAAGCTCTTCATGAAACTACATGAGAAACATCGTGCTCTGGTGAAAAGCAAAGGAAGAGCAAGTAACCCTGAAGGAAAAAGAGGAGCATTTGTGCTGGAATTAGACAGCCTGTTCGATATAGGAGCTCCAGATGCAATCCAGGAAATACAGAACAACAGACTGTTATCCAGAGAGAAGAAAGATGAGGATATCATGTTCTACGAAGACCAAAAGACTGAGAGGAAAGGTCATATGTCTGGTCATGACAAGATTTTTGAGACAAGATCCCTGCAGCAAGCAGCGAGGAATGAAAGACTGCAGCATAGACAAGAACAAGGTAAAACTAATTACTTTGAACGTTACAAAAAGTTTTAAGTTTTACTCCATTGCGATATTTAGCATGTACTTAACAATTACTGTCTTAACATGTTGTACTATTTTACAGCTGCAGCAGAACAAGAGGCAGTTGTTCATGTGGATGACATTACCTGGGGTGACTCAACTGACAACGACGCTAACACAGAGGACATGGATTACCATCAGCCTCGTCCTGGATGTTCTCACCATCAAGACACTGTGACTAGTGTGACTTTGACGTTTCCAAGGAAGGTCATGGAATGTGATGTCATCTGCAATACAGCTGATCGTCTTGGTTTATCAGACAATCAAGTTACTGCCATGGTTTCTGCCACCTTGAAAGATGGAGGGGCTGATCTGGATAACTTCGTCATCTCAACCTCAACAACACGTCGCAACAGAATGCTGTCCAGGTATAATATCAGCCAGAGTCACATGTCCAAGTTTTGTGAAAACCCCCCACAGTACGCTGCCTTACACTGGGATGGAAAGTTGCTCAAAGATGTCTTGGGCAGTGAACCTGGAAGTACCTCAGAGACTTTAGCTGTGCTAGTGTCTGGTCCACCTTCATACACTGAAGGAAAGTTATTGGGAGTACCTGTCATTGACAATTCTTCTGGCACAGCTCAGGCTGAGGCTTCAATGGATTTACTGGAGACATGGGAACTTACGGATAATGTTACTGCCCTTGTTTTTGACACTACATCCAGTAACAGTGGAGTTCACAGAGGAGCTGCCAAACTGCTAGAGAAAATGCTGAACAAAAAGGTGTTTTATCTGGCCTGTCGGCATCACATCCTGGAAATCCTAGTAGGAGCAGTTTGGGAGAAGCTGTTTGGGAAGGTGAAGGGGCCAGATAATCCCTGGTTTGAGCATCTGAAGGATGTTTGGACGGACTTGTCCAAGGAAAACCCAAAGATGCTGGCTATCAACAGCAAATGGCTGAAGGAAAAGAAGAAGAACAGTGAAGAAATACTCCAAGACATTCTAACAGCAGAAAGGCTTCCAAGAGCCGACTACAGGGAAATGGCTGAACTGACAGTCATTGTTCTTGGAGGAACGCCTCCTCGAGGTATTCACTGGAGTCGACCAGGCGCCATTCATCAGGCCAGATGGATGGCCAGAAACCTGTACTCCATGAAAATGCTGATGTTTGCAGATCAACTTGAGTACGACGAAGACACTGTATCAAAGCTGGAAAGACTCAACACCTTCCTTGCGCTGTTCTACACTCCTGTATGGATGATGTCAATGTCTGCTGCAGATGCTCCCGTGAATGATCTAAGTCTAATCCAGGACATGTTGAAGTACAAGAAAACTGACCCAGAGCTTGCTGATGCAGTACTTAATAAGATGGAAAACCACAAATGGTACCTGACGCAGGAAGTCGTGCCATTTGCCCTGTTCAGCAGTAGATTGAGTGACACATTGAAGCACGACATTGCTGCCCAGTTACATGCCACTGAGAAGCCAGACAGTTTCAGAACAGGAAAGCCTCTATTCTAGAGAGTCACAGCTAAGACCACCCTGGTTGATCTCATTGGCCCAGAATCACATTTCCTGCTGGACACACTGAACATTGGATCCGAGTGGCTTCTGGAACCTGTCACGTCTTGGCCACAGAATGAGGACTACAGAAAAGCGTTGGACTATGTTAAGAATCTGAAAGCGGTGAATGACATTGCTGAACGTGGTGTCAAGATGATGAGCGACTTTGCAAATGTCATAACAACAGATGCCAAGCAAAGGGACTATCTCCTTCAAGCTGTGGAGTTCAACAGACGCCGCTTTGACAGCTTCAAGAAACAAACTCTCAACAACTGACTGTGTAAATGTCATTATGAAATTAATCATCATGTAATGCTTTCACTTCTTGATCGATTAGACTTGTGACAAAATGTTAATCTCAAATTTGTGTCATGAATAAGGCGCCTTGTCTGCCTTGAGTGTGAGAAAACGAATTTTGTGATATTTCTGAAATCTTTGTATGTACCAATGTGCCATTTCTTGTTCCAAGACTATCATAATTGTATAAGTTAGAAAGAGGATTAAAAACACTTTAATTTGGTGCCTATTTTGTTGCTCTAGTATCTTGTTTAGATAAAAAGTTATAGTGCAAAACATGATTCAAGGGACCCCGGAACTGGTGCTTTTGGCCGATTTCAAGGCAGAAAACTTAAAGCTCCATGCGGCAATGCTTCCCAACAACCTAGGTCAAAATGGTTGTGATTTTCGGCCTTTTCAGGTCAAAAAGCATGGGAAAAAGTACAGAAACCTATGAAAATAAGAAAAAGTTGATATTTGAACAGGGCTAGAGAGACGTATTTCCCAGATCAGGGGTCAATCCCAGAATAGGCACCTGATGTACCTCAATCCCAGATGAAGCACCTGCGTTCAACCTCAATCCCAGAATAGGCACCTTGCAAGGAATTAAATAAAAAAACCTGATGATTACAAAATTTATTGTTTATACAAAGTTTATTACAAATGTAATAAAGGCAAAGTTATAAAAGGTTTAAAGTGGTTTAATGAATAAAGAAAAATTTTAGATATTATAAATTCCTGCAATATGAGCCCGAATGTTTCTGAATCCATCTGAAGCAAATCTATCTTGCCACATAAATTGGTATAGATATAGGTTAGGTTAGGTTAGGTTAGGTTAGGTTAGAGTTGATTTTTTCAAATATTGATAAAAACAATGAAATTATATCTCTAAAAACTGTTTATATTTTTTTCTCCTCAATCCCAGATTAAGCACGTGTGTTTTGCCTCAATCCCAGATTAAGCATCTAAAAATGATTTCAGGTGCCTATTCTGGGATTGATCCCAAATCAGTGCTGAAATTACATGTTCGTTGCAGAGTGATTTGAAGAATTCTGTTGCATTCAGTTTGGCCCTCGATGAATCCACAGATATTAAAGATAACCCTCAACTGGCGATATTTGTTTGTTATGTTACTGGCGAAGGAAATGTGAAAGAAGAACTCTTGGACTTAAAGACCCTAAGAGAAACCACCAGAGGGGTTGACATAAAGAACGCACTTGACGAGGCATTATCAAATGCTCAAGTACCATTGAATAAATTTGTCAGTGTTGCGACAAATGGAGCACCAGCTATGGTAGGAAAAAATGTAGGCCTAGTTGGGCTCTTGACACGCGATCCCAAGTATCCTGTGTGTCTCTTTATTCACTGTATCATTCACCGTGGTCATTTGGTAAGCAAGTACTTTAGAAAGACAGTGTTATGAAATGTGTCCTAGAAATTGTGAATTTCATTCGTTCAAATGCAAAAACGCACCGAGCGTTTAGAAATTTTATCGAGGAGCTGGATCTTCAAGATAAGCCAGATGACCTTTCATTCTACTGTATTGTAAGGTGGTTATCAACTAGTAATCTCCTGAATAGGTTTGTTGCACTGTTGGAGCCTATCATTGATTTCTTGAAAAAAATGGGAAAGTCATACCCACAACTAGAAGATCATGAATGGGTGCAGGATCTGATGTTTTTTACTGATATAATACAACACCTTCAAAATCTAATTTGGCACTTCAGGAAAAGGATAAGGTCATTTCTGACCTTACACAGACAGTTTTCAGTTTCCAGAATAAAATAAAACTCTTCCAAAAAGATCTAGTAACAAAAAATTTGACCGCTTTCCCTCCTGAAAAACCGAGCAAACACTTTTCTTGATATTGAAATAAATGATAATAAATTGGAGGAATACAAAGGTAAATTAGAAGGCTAACTGATGATTTTCAGTTCAGGTTTGATGAACTAAAGAAGCTAAAACCATGCTTCGAATTTCTTGTAAATCCTTTCCTGATTGATGTCGTCAACGATGGCTGTCCTGTTACCACACCTTTTGTTACGAAAGCTGCTTCAATACAAACAGAACTTTTGGAGCTACAGGAGGACGTGGGTTTAAAGTTGATACATAAAAGCTTATCTGCAGTTGAGTTTTGGAAGCAAGTACCAGAGACAAAGTATTCTCACCTCAGGAAAACCATTTTCCGACTTATCTCAGTTTTTGGGACAACTTATTGCTGTGAAGCACTCTTCTCGGTAATGAAGTGTGTAAAATCAAAACATCGTGCTGCCCTCACTAACGAACACCTGACTGAGCTTCTTCATACCGCCTTAACATCACATCAACCAAAATGAAGACCCAAACTAAGCCTTCTACAAGCAGTAATTAAACACTTTAATAATGTGAGTATAACTATATGTATATGTATATGTTTTTAATAATTAAATTCTTTTTAAAATATTTTGCGGCTCTCGTACATCTGAAAAACGTCGTATGTGGCTCTTGGGTCCAGGAAACTTGGCCACCCCTGAATTCTATACCTTTCAACCTTTCAAATGTTCCGTGCGATGATTCCTCATTTCACGAAGGTCAAGCTTGTCGCCCCTCCTCTCTTAATATATACAATATATATATATATATATATATATATACAGGGTGTTTCAGGAGGAAAGGTCAATACTTCGGGAGGTGATAGTATCGGTCATTGTGAGAAAAAAAGTTCATATGAACATGTGTCTAATTCTGAATGGTTACGGAGATAGAGCTGTTTGAATCTGATGCGCGCGCAGCTCTTCCTCCCCCTTCCCTCCCCTATAACCTTTACATGTAAGCTGTAATGTAAGCGTGTAACATAAGCCAATCGACAGCTGACTGTTGTGAGTGACATTGTTTGGTGTTTGAAGCAGTGTTAAGAATGCCACACACCTTCACACCTGCCGAATATGCTGATATGGTGTATGTTTAAGGTTTTTGCGATGGAAGTGCAACAGCTGCTGTTGCAGAATACCGTCGACGGTTTCCGAACCGCAGAATTCCGGATCGAAGAGTGTTTACCAGGGTTTTCAACACATTGCGTGAGATTGGTACACTTCCCAGCGCTCATGTTTCATCTGAACGTGAAGGTCAACAAGATGTGGATGAAGTGGAAAACATTCTTCAGTTGGTAGAGCGTAGTCCTACTACTAGCTCACAAAGAATTTCTACACGTCTCGGTGTACCACACACAAGAGTATGGCGAACATTACGTGAGGAAGGCTTGCATCCATATCATGTACAACGTGTACAACACCTTCAACCAGAAGACGCTGCCATGCGACTGGAATTTTGTCATTGGGTAAATGCTAATCGCCGATTGCTTCGATTAATACTGTTCACCGATGAAGCTACTTTCACCCGTGACGGTATCAACAACACTCGTAACTCTCATTGGTGGTCAGACGAAAATCCAAATGCCACTGTGGAAACAAATTTTCAACATCGCTTCTCTGCCAATGTGTGGTGCGGTATCATCGATGATCAGCTGATTGGCCCTGTTACTTTAGACCGATACTAAGTATTGACCTCTCCTCCTGAAACACCCTGTGTATATATATATATATATATATATATATATATATATATATCTCAGAGGACCATTCTGAGTTTGTGTGCATATATATATATATATATATATATATATATATATATATATTTTTTTTATTTTTTTTATTTGAAGACCAAATTAATTAATTCCAATTCGCGGAAATTTGAAAGAAAACTTAACGAAGTTAGAAATTAAAGTTGTGAATTTAGTGTCAAGTGCATTGCCAACTAAATACAGTAGGTGCAAATCATCATCATCTTGAACTTTTGAATGCTTTCTGATTATGCATGAAGGGGTCCTTCATGCAAACTCGAATTGGCTGCAAGTCAAGTTTCAAACGAGTGATTACGTCAGCAAATAGAGATGCGCATCACATGACGAAAACGAAACAGGGTTGATAAGGGAGTTTATTGACACTTCATGCGAGTTACAGTAATTCGAAGAGTTTTTATATTATTTTTTACAATTAAAATTTGTTAACTTATCAAAGAGTATACGTTTAATCATCATTCAGGGGGGGAAGAAACTGGTACAGCGCTCAGACCAACTAATGAATGCGGCCCATTGCGCTAACTCTTTAAATATTATCACCAGTGTGTAGTGTATTGATTTTTAATAAAGATAAGATAATAATGTCTGATAAGAATTAAATGTTTTGTTTATAAGAATTTAAGGTACTTTCCTGTTATCCCAGACCCCAGACTTTTTGCCAGTTGCCAGACTTCAATTATGACAGAAATATCACGACTTAACCTAACCCTACCAACTAATTAGGTTAATTGAATGCCCGGTTAGGTAAACTGTACGTCCTTGATAATTAGTTAGGTTAAGTCGTGATATTTTCGTTAGTTTTAATGAAAATATTGTGCGTCAAAATTGAAGACTGGCAACTGGCTAAAAGTCTGGGGTCCGGGATAACAGAAAAGTACCGAATTTAATAATGTTTGTTTAATAAAGAAGAAATGATAATGGTTTGTTTGAAATTAAGAATATAAAGTGATAGCTGGCAAGTAGCAACACCTCTAAATGGGTCTAGAGAAACAGAGAAATGCCCAAGGCAGTTGTCGGAAGAGCGTTGGTCCAATAAGGTGTTTTTCGTATTTAGTATGGATTGTTTATTTAAAATATAAATTCTCTCTCTCCCCGATTAAATGTTTACGCTAATTCCGCCCTCGCATTACCCCGTTTGTCTAAATTGTTTCGGTATAAATAAAAAGTCAGTAAAGAGTAAAAACAAAGTGTATAATTATCCCCCGTCTCCTTTGCATTGTTAGGAAGTTAATGGTGGCCAGCCACTTCTAAGCGTGGTTATAAAGTACAGTGAAAACGAGTGTAAAGAAGAGCAACGATAAAAGGAAAGTAAGTAAAGAAAGTAAAGTAAATAATAAATTGTAAAAGAGTTGTTCACTACAAGCCTCATTGGGAGGTGAGTCCCCGACCTCAGTGTCTTCACTTCCTTATAAGGAAAGCTACGGGCGCTGGCAAGGAGAGGGAAAGCAAACTTTCGCCATTTTAGAGGTCCATTTCGTTCTTAAACGAGTGTAAGCTTATTCAGTTTATGTCGAATGGACGTCCATAAGAAGTTGGTTGGTCGTTCCGTTTTACGTCCTTCGTCCACCAGAGGTGTTGAGACGGGCGGTAACGGGCACGAATCGGGAAAAATAAGGAAAACTAGGTCGAGCCAATTTACTTGCAGCGAGCTTGTCACTGACCCCCACCTCCCCTCCCCAATTCTGAGACTGGCTTGGGAGAGTACATGGTTGTATTGTCCACAATAAGCATGGAAAATAGTTAAGGATACAATGGTAACAGAATAAGAATAATCGACTTACATTATCGGATATCGACACAAATATTTTATATTTTCGTAGCGTGAAATGCTTCTGAGACACACAAACGATATTTTTTATTTATGGTATTGGCAAAACTGGCTGTAAAAATTATTACGGCTATGTAATAAATTTTTTTTATGATGCGTAATTAATAAACGTGATACAAATACACGTTTCACGGGAAAAAAGTTCGCCTAGAACTCTAAAATTTCTAAAAAGCACAAAAAATTACTAACTGGTAATATTGTTTTTCTTTGGAGATTTTATTATGTTGATGACAGTAACAAAATGTCAAGAACAAAACCCAGTTGTTAATAAGTAGTAAGTTTTTATGTTTTTTTAGAAATTTTTATTTTTGTACGAATTCTAATTTAATAGTTATACAATTATATAATAATTATTATTTTATATCTTTATCCATACATTTATATCTCCATCAATCTAGGGATGCGTCAAGGCGATGTCGCGACACCGCTTCCCGTCGATCAGCGAAGTTAAGCGACATTGAGTCTGGGTAGTAGTTGGAACGGGGACCGTCCTCCGCGTCCAGATGATTTAGCAACGGTGGTTCGGATCCCACATGAAGCCGTAGGCCCTCTCCGTCACATAATTTTTGATATTACGAAGAAGAGAAAACAATCTCCTTCACCCACCAACCCCATCCATGATAAAAACCAATAATCCATCAACCTGTCTTAACTGTCAATGTTTTTAATACACTCTTTTGTAATATTGAAACAATTGTAGAAATGAAATGGTATAAAACTTTTATTTCTATACCAGTATTCCTATACCGGATATTAACAATATATTGATTAATTCCGATATGCAGTCGCGCATTGCATAGCTTAAAGATTATAAAGTTAATTGAATCTAGAGTTTTCTAGCTATTGAAACCCGAATGAAATATGGGGAATAAACTTATTTAAAAACTAAACCTCATTTGAAATCAAACGTTGGATTAAAATATTATTTACTGCAAGAAATATGAATTCATTTATTTCATATTTTATTTGTTTTAAAGTATCGTTTTTAAGTCTCCATTCTACAGTACTTTGAGGCAATCTCTTTTTCATATTCATATATATGATAAAAGGCCAACGCCAACGTTTCCCTATAAGCGAATTAAACGATTGTTTCTGTGTGTGTGTGTGTATGTGTGTGTGTGTGTGTGTGTGTGTGTGTGTGTGTGTACAAGATAACTCTCAAACGGTTGAACAGTTTGGGAGTTCTGCGGGCGGAGGTTCGAATCAACTGATGACCTTTTAGTGTTCAAAATGATTTCTGAACATGTTCTCCGAGAACCCAAGTATCATAAATGCATCGAAAAAAAAGAACCTTCCGATAGAGGTTTCTTTAATATTTGTACATATTTTGAGATAAAGGAATAACGGTGGGTTGTCTAACCTCTTCCATAAAGGCAAAAGTCACGTGGCGGAGGGAATCTACCCCTTTACGTGGTATCTGAGCCATTTATGAGTCGCTACATCATCTGAACGCGGAAGGAGGTCACCCATAACTTGAAAGAAGGAATTATAAATTGTTATTTTTTAAGTAATATAATTTCCAAGTGTACTTTACTATAAAAAAATTAATACTAAATTTTGTCAGTCCATTCAGTCCATTGGTGAAATGAAGATTCATCCTAACTTTGAGTGACTCTTTCCGTATCTTTGACTCTTCGAAAGATTTTAGAATTTATCAACGTAGAAAGGTGAATCAAAAGTTTAATAGGTATACTCATAGGCGGATTTAGTACGTATGGGCAGAGTAGGCACCTGCCTGGGGCAGAAAATTTTGAGGAGTGGCAAATTTTGTTGTATTTGAACATAAATAGGGCAAATAAGACAGAAATAGAAAATAAATAAGTTATAAGCACTTTCTTACCTTTCTTACCAGGCGCCTGGTAGACCTAAAGCGGTCTGTCAGTTGGGAGCCCTCGGACGAGACCCCTCCATGCCTCACGATCTCCACACATCAAGTTCGCTCGTTGGAGAATGATTCCACACTTCTCGACAGCACTCTTGATGTTATCCATCCATCGGATCTTGGGTCTTCCAACTGGTCTTCTGTTTTGAGGGGCCCATTCCAGCATTCTTCTTGCTGTCCGTTCCATCGGCATTCGTTAGACATGCCCGTACCATCTTAGTTGATTCCTCTCAGTATTCTCATTAACTGAAGTTACGCCCAATCGCCTTCTTATTTCAGTGTTCCTTATTTTATCCAATCTACTTACTCCTATCAATCTCACGACCCTCATTTCAGCTGCTTGCAGTTTTCCCCTCGTCCTTGTGGTTAGGGCCAAAGTCTCACTGCCGTATAAGAAGATTGGTTTAGTAGTATGGGCGCAAAAGGAGAGAGTGCAATGCAATTGAAAATGTTGATCAATGTCGCAAGAGTGCCAACCCCACCCCCTTGGCGCCATCGCCAGTGTCAACCCCTCTTGTTGCAAGGCCCCAAAGGGGGAGGGGGTTGTTGCAAGAGCAACAAAGGTTATGCAACTTGGAGGCGGAGTTATTCTCCAAGAGAAAGAGAGGAGAAGGAGAGAGAGGAAGAGAGGTGTTCACTTGGCAGGAGCCAAGCGCATATTAAGACTTCAGCCGAGCGGACGTTGTCTTATAGGTCCATAATCAGCCAGTCGGCTTAATCAGCCAGTGCCTCCAGGCACTATCAGCCAGTTGGTACAGTGTATACTTCGTTTTGGCACGTACACACACGTCTATACCCCCATAAAATATTACGCACACACGATTATATGCGTCTGGCTCGAGACCCGGTGGCGGCGCGTCCTTCCACGGTTGGTAGCCAGGGTAACCTAATGATCCGTGTTAAACTGTAGGTCTAAAGTGGAGTATAAACACCCTTTCACGAATGGTAGATAAATGGGTAACCAATCTCCCTCTCGCTCTCTCTCTCTCTCTCCCTCCCTCCCTCCCTTTCGCTCTCTCTCTCTCCCTCTCTCTCTCTCCCTCTCGCTCTCTACCTCTCGCGCGCTCTCTTTCTCTCTCTCTCTCTCTCTCGCCCTCTCGCTCTAAGTTTGGTTGTAAAACACCCTTCCACGGTTGGCTATTTTATTTTTTCGAGGCATCATAAAGCTTAAGCTTCACGAGCAAATGACTCGCAGTTTAGCGTTTCTCTCAAACATACACGAATTGTACCGAATATATCTCTGATATTCAGTTTTTCTTGTCTTTCGACAAAAAAAAAATTAATACGAGAAATGTATGGACTTATTCGGAACTTCTCTCATATATATTATATATATATATATATATATATGTTGTTTATCTAATTCTTTTTTGCCGTTTCCCTGGTTTCCAAGATTCGAGATCAGGCATGCACCATTAAATTATATGACTCAGCATCGGGTCATTAATTATACGTGCCATGAGGAGGTCGAGTTTTAAATAGCGATAATTAAACGTGTCTTTGTGAAAAGTTGCCTGTTGATGTGATATTTTTTTAAAAACCATTTCCAGTTCCAGACGATTTAATTTACAAGGCATAATAAATTTTACGAAGTTAATTTAGAGAGGTACCATAATTCGCTCTATTTTCACCCACACGTGTCTTCGATTTCCTTTGAAAAGTCACATGATGAGGCGTAGATTATTTTTTTAAAATTTATTTATTGTATCGTACGATAAAGCAGGGACCCCAATAAACTTTTACAGCGGTTTTCTTCATGGATAATTGATTCTGAAATTACCTTCCACTTTTATATTTCACAGCCATAAACCGATTCACATACCATTCTCAGCTACCTCTCGCTATCTCCCTCTCTCTCTCTCTCTCTCTCTCTCTCTCTCTCTCTCTCTCTCTCTCTCTCTCTCTCTCTCTCTCTCTCTCTCGGTCGAATACATGATCAAAAAACAAAGCGTTTCTCGTCTCTCCACGAATGAGCATATCTGACACGCCCCAGATTTCACGGGGCAACCAATCACAGCCCTGTGGGCGGAGCCCAGGACCTCTGTTTGGCCGCTATGCAGGCCTACGTGTTAAGCCCCGCCAAAAAGTCTGATAGCCAATAGGAAGCTCGCGAATCGTGTGTTGTGGGTTGGTCACAAGCCCCCTTTATAAAATGGGACAGTTCATCTCAGAGCCTCAGTTCGTATATTTTTTTCGCTTAGTGCTTTTCAAATATACACTATGAGTCAGTTATCGCTCTACAATTCTCTCGATTTGTTTGAAAATCAAGATTTCTACCCATCAGCTGCGCTCCACCTTTTCAACGCTGCAGATCGGAATGAACTTCTATCTACGCAAGTTGTTTCAGAAAATTGTGACGAAATGCAAGAACCGTTCAATGAAGACGATTATAATAATATAACCTAACCTAACCTAACCATAGTGTATTCTTTCTCGTTTATAATATAACCTAACCTAACCTAGCACAACTGAACCTAACCGGCCATAATATAACCTAACCTATCATATCCTAGCCGGACATAATATTGCCTTACCTAACCTAACCTAACACACTTGAACCTAACCGGGACATAATATAGCCTAACCTAATCTACCCTATATATATATATATATATATATATATATATATATATATATATCGACCCAGGACTCTATCGTTTATAATAATATAGCCTAACCTAGCCTAACCTAACCATAGTGTATTCTTTCTCGTTTATAATTTAATTAGTAATCTAATTTCCTTTTATTCTGAGTTTTTCTACAACGAAAAAATTAATCCCAGGACTCATTCTCGTTTAAAATAATATAACCTAACCTAACCTTCTCGTTTATAATATAACCTAACCTAGCCTAACACAACTGAACCTAACCGGCCATAATATAATCTAACCCATCATATCCTAGCCGGGACATAATATAGCCTAACCTAACCTAGCCTAACCTAACCTAACACAACTGAACTTAACCGGGATATAATATAGCCTAACCTAACCTAACACAATTGAACTTAACCGGGACATAATATAGCCTAACCTAACCTAGCCTATATATATATCGGCCCAGGACTCTTTATCATTTATAATAATATAGCTTAACCTAGCCTAACCTAACCATGATGTATTCTTTCTCGTTTATAATTTAATTAGTAATCTAATTTCCTTTTATTCTGAGTTTTTCTACAGCGAAAAAATTAATCCCAGGACTCATTCTCGTTTATTATAATAAAACCTAACCTAACCTAACACAACTTAACCTAACCGGCCATAATATAACCTAACCTAGCATATCATAGCCGGGACATAATATAGCCTAACCTAACCTAACACAATTGAACCTAACCGGGACATAATACAGCCTAACCTAACCTAGCCTATATATATATATATCGGCCTTGGACTCTTTATCGTTTATAATAATATAGCCTAACCTAGCCTAACCTAACCATGGTGTATTCTTTCTCGTTTACAATTAGTAATCTAATTTCCTTTTATTCTAAATATTTTCTACAACGAAAAAATTGATCCCATTATGTTTTTAATTATTTTCTTTCCTTCGTGGTTATTTCGGTATATATATATATATATATATAATATATTGTGGAGCTTTAATAATACTTTTCTCGATAATTTAAAAATTTATATAAAGTTCTACAGATAGGATTTTAAAATTACCAAAACTTTTAAGAATTGCTGGCGGGATCGAGACCCGGTGTCGGCAGACGTTGTCTTAGCACTCATACTTTTGAAAACTGTCAGGATACTTAACTTTATACGACTGATGCGGAACTTGATCGTGTTATAGCTACTTTTCGTTTTGATGAAAGGGGAATAAATGATATGGCTGCTTTACCGCACAGCCAAACCAGCGACCTGAACACAGAGGTCGAGGTAATGGCTCACATCCGGTCCAACGAGTGCCAGGTCATCGGGGAACTAATGTAAGTATTTTTTTGGAGGGGGTGGGGTTAAGAACAAAACTCATTGTATTGTCATTTAATTTATTAAATGGTAGAAAACATGTACAAAGCGGAACCAGTGTTCATTAAACAAGTCTTAATGGGTAAAAATAGGCCTTTACACAATATAGATATACACCTTTACACAATACATCGGGTGCTAACATATAGGAACCTTTTTTTTTATCTGTCTGCATGCATTTTTATCGTTCATTTCAGTTTCGCACAAATAGAATAATTTTTGCAAATTTATAAATTCCGTCCCACGTGACATGTGCAGGAGAAATGAGAGGGCGTACTTCCCGCACGTGTTACTATAATAACCTTGAAGGCGACACGGGTTCCATACAATCTCAGGTACATGTATCTGTTCGATGAACTGCACAATCACAGAATCATTCCAGGGCTGACCGCCGAGTGAGTCAAAACAGTACATTCTTTCCCTATTTTTAAAATAGATTGCAAACCAATGAATCCCCTCACCCCCCACAATGTCGGTGTTAACGATAATCCCGAACCAGTTTCTCGTAGTTGACAACTTCAATATTTCATTCTTCGCAAACACACCGATAAATTTTGAGCGTATGAAACGGTCACTTTTCATTACTCTCTGGAGTGTATTCGCCTCCATTTTAAAAGTCTGTGACCACGTTCCTGAAACGATCAACTTCTATTAGTGCCTGTGATTCGAGGTAAACTAGCACACTTATAGGTGCGTCTTAGGCTTGGTAAATTCGAACCTGACTGAGATGTTTCCACTCTGTTGTGGACTTAAGTGCGTATTTACACTAGCAGACAAGTCAGGCGTAATATCAAATGAATAAATGTTAAATTCTTCGACAAATTCCTTCTGCGTTACACCAAACCCAAGCTCGTCACATGCACCTGTATTATGAGCCAGATTACTATAAGCTCTCGCTAAGAGCGGGAACACAGCGTCTGATGAGTAGTCCGTAAACGTAGTCCCTCCCAACGCGATGCCATTTACGTATAGAATTGTATTTTTAAGGCGGAAATTCTGGAATATAAGGGCACTCTTTTTATATTTTCTATTCGTCGAGGCGTGGTCCTGCATTCCAATTAATATCCTTTTAGGTAGGACTCCAAGGGCCACGTTTTCTAGTTGTTTCGAGGCCAACCCGGTGGGCACCGTATATAGTTTGATCTGTACCCTGTCAATTGGGTATTTTACTGTGGCGTGTATTAAGTCTTTCTCAATCTCTATTTGTTTTGGCGAACTTAATTTCACTCGGCGTATACGCAAGTACGCCTCCATTATGTGAATCACAACGGGTTTGGCGCCCGCTTCTTGATCAGACCCCAGATTTATGCAGATCTTAGGAGTCGTGCGGGTAAGCTTCAACTTCATATCCACCCCGTTCTTTCATAAGCAGTTTCTCCTGGAATGTGAAATCTATATGAAGACGTCCAAAACATTCGTATATCTTCTTTTCAGAATTTTTAAATTTATCCTTCATACCATTTTCATCTTTAGTATGGTAATATCCCTCGGCGGTTAAAAAGGTGTCCTTCGCTTCATTTGAAAAGTTGAGGACATTTTCCAGATAGGATCGTAGGTGATAATACCCCGTTCCTGCCGAGATGTTAACCTGATTTAAATACACCTCACACTGGCTTAATATGGAGTGTAAAAAGTTGGTTTCAGGGTACGCGGAGTAACTATCATCGCAATCCGTTCCAGCAGAATGGGCTATACGCAGTTTAGCGTATATGTGCATGCAGTTCCAGTCAAAAAAGTAATGGCCCGAGCTGGGTATCACGAATTCTATAGGGGCACTCGGCGAACTAATTGTGTTTAATGGGTTCATTGTAATAAAGTCGCTATGCTCAAGAGATACCTGAGTGGGGGGCATATCAAAGATGGACAGTTCCGATTTACAGCATTGTGAACTACAGGGATGGATGAAACGCGCCATGACGAGTCAGAAATAGTGCCGCCTCTCTCGACAACTAGTAATCAGCCTATGATACGTGAGAGTAGTGTCCTCAGCTTATATCAGTTAAAAAAATGATCAGCTATAGATTTCATACGCTTAGAGCACTTCATTTTTAATTTCCTTTCACGTTCAGCGCCACGTGATGGTGACCCCTTTATCCTGGCAGATCTCTTCTTTCCACCACCACGCATTTTTCTCTTTGCATCTTTGATGATTTCGTCCCGTGTACGTTTTAAATGTTTTTTTAGAGCTTCTTTAGGCTTAGTTCGGCCCATTATGTCTTCTGCCGCGTTAAAACCTGTTTGTAACGCCTTCCGCCCTAGGTACCTGGCATCCCTCTTCTACAGTGGGACAGCGGTGCGTAGTATGGATGAAAAAGTGGATCCAAGCCCACTCCCACGCTGGTATCTCACTCCTCGATAGACTGTGAATGGCCTTCGGTTCATTATAAACGGCGAAAGTGTAGTTGTTGTTGTTGTTTAGCCGATCAGCCCACCCTGATCGAGCAAGCCGGCGGCACGCAGGTAACCGATCGCCCACTCCGGAGTGGACCAGAGGTCCAGCGCACTAGTGATGTTGTGTTGTGTTCGTTTGTGTTTGTTTGTTTGTGTTCGTTCCGATCGGCTCCCGGGACCGGACCTATTCTCAGCGAAAGTGTAGTTTCACTGTTAAGCTCCCATCACCGAATGGGAAATTTTTTCCCTCAATCGTTCTTATATATATCGACATGTTGGTTAATAGATTAGTCGCAACATTCACATAATGGGGCTTGTCATATGTAATGCTCAAACGTTTCCCTCAATGGTTAGGGATGTGTGCAAGCAGCATGCGCGCATGGGTGTCCCCAACAAATTGGTGCTCTACGACATTGCTGTAAATATAGCACATGTCTGGAGGTGGAGAGCTTTCTCCCAATTTCTCCATCTTCAATTGATACATTAAGCTGGACAAGTCATGCTGTGCCTCGTGAAAGGTATCTCTTTGGAGAGCTACGCTATATCGGCCCTCGGCCACAATTGTGAACAGCTCTATATCTTTAATATTTCTACTAAGCGTTGATTTTAACTTCAATGTGCATGCAGGCGTGTCTATGTTTACGACTTCAAAAAGTAAATCGTTTGTCAGGTACGACTTTTCAGACTTGTTTAACTCCGTCACAATGTCCATGGCTCTATCATAATGGCCGATTCCTAGCGAAACACTTGTGCTATAGTATTGTTCCTCACCGAACAGGACTGATCACATAGTATTGTCTAAGGTTATGCCTAATTTTTCGCACTCATCGATTCTTCTAAGGATCAGAAATATGATTTGCTCGTTTTCAAGAGTTAAAAATTTGGAGACTAACTGGAGTTCACATAAACCCACCTCATACGAATCACGCTCCAATTCAATGGGTCCGTGGAGTTCTGTCACAAAGTTGGCCAGGGTGTTGTACAGACAGAGAAGAGGAGGACGGGAGTGTGACATACGAATAGAAGTGGCTAGGCTCCATGTTGCATACTATTTAAGTTTCATTATTGCAGCAGCTTTTATATAGGTGTTGAAGCTTTCTGGGTAACCCAGCCATTTCACCAGGTACATTTTTCTCTTTCCTGAACCTTTGCTGCCTAAAATGTTTTCAATTTTAAACACACTTTTCCATAAATTAAATGTCACTTTCTGAACTTCTCGCGGTAAAAGCCTCCAGCGATCTCTTCCCCATTCAAATCTTCAACGTAATACATCATTATCTCACCTCTAGGTCTCATAGCACGAACTTTAAAAATCTCACGTGTCCATCCTTGCTCAAATCCCTTCGCGAATTTATTTCCCGAACGTGATAGCCTTACATAATCATTGATTTTGAAATGTGTAGAGTGTGGTGGCGGTGCTCCATTCTTCTCACCTCTGGCAGCGCACCTCTTTCTAAAACTTCGTTAGGTGTTGTGCCAATCGTACGGTGGTTTGAATGGTTGTATGATGATACCAATGACCCGAGAACGTTTATATATCTGTATGTGCTTTTATGTGTAAAATAGCAGTGCATGCGTTCCTTTATGGTACGTTGAACTCTTTCAGCTAAAGAGGCCTTATGTATAGAACAGCTAGTGTAGTAACTGATATTAAACTCTGTCAGCATGTTCTGAAAAGCGCGACCTATAAATTCTTTCCCCATATCCGTACAAAAATAGCCAGGAACCCTTTCTTCTTTTAACATCAACGTTTTGGTCGCTTTAGCAACTGTTTCAGGCGATTTATTTTTCAATGGAATTAGCCACAGATATCTAGAGAATACATCTATTATGAATAGGATGTAGCGGTATCCATCATTATACACTGAATATCTTTGCATGTCTGTTAAATCCGCTTGCCAAATAGAGTCAATCGAATCCGCGGTACAGTCTATTAACGCCACCATAGGAGGTGGGGTTAGAAATGTCATAATAGCTGTTTACTTGATATGTTAGCCATTTGGGTATGTTAGAGACACGTGGATAAGGTTGGCCGTTTGTTCTCTTCTTCAGAGACGCTGCTGCTGGGGGCGATGGCGTACTCATTTGTGACACATGCGAGACTTGATCCAGGTCTTTCAACGTATTCAGATTACCTATCAATGTTTTGTGGACATTTATTTGTTGTAGTCTTGCTTTAATGTGCTTCCATCCTGTTGGTGAGGGCCTGTCCCACTTTCTCACCAGATCGTGAACAATGTCACCGATGTTGGATCCTTGTACCCTTGTTCCTTCAACAATGACCTCGCCTGTATCGGCCCATTGTATGATGGGGTCCTCACTCAATAGATTATAAAGACTTAAGCCTTTATTCCTCAATGTATGTGAGAGACTGTTTTTTAACACATGTTCGATGTGTTGTGTCCCGTTGTTCTTTGGTTGGTCATCTCTAACGTCGGGCCCAGGTCCTGTGTCGCCATGCTCAGCGCTACTCGCGCTGTGCCTAATAACCACAGGGAGCTCTGTAGGATTCTTATAATCTTCGTACTCATGAAGAAATTTCTGCAAAGCCTCTTGGTACAAGATCCTTTTCTCATCAGGTGACTTTTCACTGTTTAATAGGGCTAGCAACTCGCTTTCCATTCTTTTAAGCCTACTTTTACGGGTTCTAGAGCCGTGTCTGGAATCTTTGAACTTTGCAATGAAGCATACACCTCGTGCGGAATCACAACCACCTTCTTCATTATATTAATCTAGTCAGTAAAGGACCCAAAACTGAAAATAAGATTAGGAATGATCCTCCTCTTTGTACAATAATTCGCTTTTTCTTACCCACAGTTTGACTTTTATGAGCGAGCGCTCGTATTATGTTCTTGTAACGACGTAAGCGAGCCTTCTGAGGGGTTTCATTGGCACATTACATTTTATAACATTAAGACAGATTTCACAGATGCATTTTAAAAAGTCGGAGTCGATATTTTTAACAAACATCTGTTGCAGTGCCCGGGGCAATCGTTGATAGATTTTTATTAATTCACGATATTTCTTCAGCCTATTTGTCATTCTGGAATATACACCGTTTCAGGTTCGCTTGGGAATATATTCGTTCTTAGAAGCACCCTAAACGTGTTTCGCGGGTGAAGGTCACAAAGCAAATATCCATAACGCTGGCTTGTGGCTTCTTTATAAACCTCCAAAAACTCCTTACGTGATTCGGGAACATTTGATTGGCTAATACCCCAATTTGTGACACATCTCTACGTTGTGCGAATAAGACTAGATATTGTGTATTTAGCGACACATCGCGCATGTATCTATTTTTGAAAAATAGATTCTGGTTGATGAAGAATACGCTTATGTTAAGATGGTGGGAGAACACTGTAAATGTCTCGGCAAACGTTTTATCCATTTCCAACATGAGATCGTCAATTACAATAACTGTATGCTCATTACCTTTTAACGAATTAACGTCATATACACCTTGTGGAACAAAATTTCATCTTGGTACTCGTTGAACACTGACTGATACGTCGAATAGCACCATATTACTTTATGCACAAATTTTGAGAACATCTCCCCCTTATCTTTAATGATTTTAAGCATAAATACAGTTTTTCCACATCCTGTAGGGCCAGATATAATACATGTGGAGGGGCTTGTGAACCTGAATTTTTCTACAGATTCCATCTCTAACACGTCACACCCCTAAGTGGGTCATTTACAAAATATTACAAATTTTGAGTGCTGTTCCTTATATTTTGTTTTCTTCTTCCACAGAACCGTGAATGACGACGATGTACAGCACCCCATCATCGATATCACAGACGAACCCGATGACCGTGCAGCTACAGAACCCTTCCCCGCTGACGAACCCTCACCAGCGACACCTGTAGCATGCGACAGTTCAAAGCGGAAGCATGATGAAGAGCCCTCCACGTCAGGTATAAAGCGTGCCAGGATTGCTCCGGTTGTTAGACCCCAGTAATAGAGCCCCAACCCTCTACGTCTTACGACACAACCCCACAATAGTACCTTCCTCAAATATGCCCCATTGTTCAGTTCCGGGTACTTCCTCCACAGCAGCTTCTCATACTGTGGAGGATGGTATAACATTCGAGTTGGTGCGCACCGCTACCCACCCCTGCCCTGACTAGAAATCGGTACGTGGTCAGGGTTGACCCTGGATCCCTGTATACCAACGGACTGCGCGCGTAGTTGAACGTATTGTGGAGTTTGCCCTTCAGAACCGCGACGAACGTGAAGTCCGGACGAGGTTATCCTTCAGGTTCGGGTCAGATGAGGGGGACGATTTTTGGGTGGTAATACCGTTCAGACGTTTGGCGGCTGTAGATAGAATATATCTTGGGCGTATAATGCAAGCCTCTCAAAGTGGTACATCCTTCAATATGGACAACTTCATGGTAGATATTGACAGAGTATTCCGGGTTGCGGGTCATAGTGCCACACCTTATACTCTTAATTTCAATTCTCCGGTTATTTACAGAAAGCATTTAAACGTCGATCGTGGTTGTGGTTTTATAGCAATAATCTTAGCTCATATGTTCACTGTGCTAAATACTTGGACGCAAAAAATTTGGCTGCCCACGGTTGTGCAGCGTGCCCGTAAACTGGCTTCAGATTGTAAGCTTGAGTTTGAGTGTAATATGGGTCCTGAAGAACTGAGAAGGGCCGAGCAGGAAATGAATGCACGTATAGTCGTATTTGGAATGGATGATCGTCGTAGGACTGTGTATGTTTTTAAAAGCAGCGTGAGAGATCGTACAAGACCTCTACTTATTTTAGGATTGTCAGGAACATCGTATCTCCCCATCCGTAACATAAGGGCTCTCTACGCCAGTTATGATAAAAGTCGAAAATATGGAAGGCATCATGATTTGTGTAAGGGTTGTCTCGAGTTTGCTGATGATATGGTGAAACATTGTAAGGATTGCTACATGGTATGTGAGCAGTGTAAAAGCCCCAAATGTGAAAGTCGTGTAGTTGAAACCGAGAAGAGGGAATGTAATGTGTGTAGACGTACATTTTTCAATAATAAATGCTTTGAACTCCATAAATCAAATGGCACTTGCAGGAAAATGAGGATTTGTAAGTGCGGTATGTTTCACATGATGGATAATTGGGGGAATTTCAAACATAAATGCGATGAAATTCACTGTTCTACATGTCATGAAAAATATAAGGCGGATGGAGTGAAGCATGTATGTTATATGAAAGATGCTAAGCCTAAAAATAGCCCTTGTATAACCGTGTACTACGATATAGAAACTTACACGAACGCTGAAACCAAAGAGGTCATTCCACATTTACTCGTAAGTCAGACTATCTGTGATGAGTGCATGGAGATCGAGTGTGATGAGTGCCACAAATGTGGAAAACGGACAAACGTTTTTAAAACGAATGCACACGGCAGCCCTGAAACTCTTTGTATCCTATATTGTCAAATTAGCGGACAAGTTCAAAAAAATGACTGTATATTCTTGCCCATAACGGGCGAAATTTGACACACAGTTCCTTTATAAGGAGCTGCTTGAACACGAGTCGTCTGCGATATTTACAGGTGATCCCTTGAAAAGAGGCAACAAACTAATACAGATGCAGATAAGAGGTAATGTACAGTTTAAAGACACCCTGCTGTTCACACCTTGTAAATTAGCAAAGCTCCCAAGGTCATGGGCGTAGCCGCTGAAGTTTCAAAAGGGTATTTCCCTTACACATTCCTCACTAACGAAACTTTGAATTACGTAGGACTACCTCCACCCAAACATTACTTTAACTACACCAACATGAGTGATAGTGAGCGTGAAGATTTTGACCGCTACTACAACAGTTTTAATGAAGCTAGTCCATACAATATAGCCGATGAATGTGAACGTTATTGCGTGAATGACGTACGTGTACTTAGAGTATGCTTTCAAGCCTTTAGAAGGATGTACATAACCCGTTTCAAATGCGATCCGCTGCAAGTCGCGACCACGATCGCCTCATTATGTTTTACAGTGTTCAAGAATAACTTCATGCCTAAAGACACCTTAGCAATCATTCACAGAAACAACCCCGCAGTTATGGGCACAAGGCTATTTACTGGCTCATACACCTACAGCAACAGACCGGGGTATACATAAAACATGCCCGCAACACGGGTGAAGTACCCGTTAAGGTCAATGGTCGTGTTTTTTGGGTTGACGGCCTAAGTGAGGATCCAGCCACTGGTGAGAAGACTGTGTATTCCTTTAACGGCTGCTGGTGGCATGGATGCCGCGCGCTGAATGTGCCGTCACAGGGGACCTTTATGGAAGATCCCCGCCGACAGCCTCGCATGGACCCGTAACCGTGATCAACTTATAGGCTCCCAGTTCACTCACAAAATCGTGTGGGAGCATGAGTATGATGCACGGATGGAAACAGATGCCCAGTACCGTGAAGAAATAAGGGCCATCAAACGTTCAATGGTGTTGGACCCCCTCAAATGCGGTGACAGCTTGTTTGGAGGGCGCACAAACCCATTCAAGCTATACTTTCCGCCTACGGAGGGCGTGAAACTCCACTACTACGACTTCTGCTCTTTATACCCTACGTGATGAAGAACAATCCGTACCCCGTAGGTGCCTGAAAAAATGGTGGGTCCCACCATACCAACCATCGAGGAGTTTTCAGCTAACTTGAATGAGCGCTACTTTGGACTCTCTTTCGTAGACGTGCTCCCCCTCGCGATTTATGGATGCCGATCTTACCCGTCGTTATAGATCACAAGCTCATGTTTCCCCTGTGCGTGAAGTGCGCAGAGGAAACAACGGTGATTGTACCATACAACCACCAGCGTAAGATCAGAGGTGTATATACAAGCCCTGAGCTGGCCCTAGCCGTTCGCCATGGGTATAGAATATTGAAGATACATGAGGTGTGGAGGTTTCAGAAGCTACCCAACCTTTTCACACCATATATAAACGCTTTTTGAAGGATAAAGTAGAAGCATCAGGATATCCGCGAGGGGTTGATACCGAAGATGAAAAAACGGCTTATATTCAGCGTTACCGTGCCCATGAAGGTATACAGCTTGACCGATCCCAAATTGTTAAGAATCCTGGCAAGCGCTTTAGTGCAAAGTTGTGTCTAAACAGTCTTTGGGGAAATTTGCACAGAATACCGGCAAAGGGAACGTCCATTTGGCACAAAGTTATAGTGAAGTCTGGGATTATGCCAACGCTCCCGATAAAGAGGTTATGGAGATCGTGAATGTAGGTAATACTTACATAATAAAGTAAAACATCACCGAACTGGCCACAGATACCTCACGGGTTACAAACATACCTTTAACCAGCTTCACAACGGCCTACGCCCGCATCAAACTTTGGGGTCTACTGCACTCTCTTGGACGGAGGGTGCTGTACGCTGACACAGATAGCGTGATATTCACAGCGAGGGAGGGTGAATACATGCCTGCTATTAGGGAATTCCTCGGAGAGCTAACTGATGAGACCAAGGACGAGTATGGTGATGGTGCATACGCAAACTTGTGTGTATCAACGGAGCCAAAAACCTATGGGGTACGGGTGAGGGTGAGGGATGATATGAAGTATATCGTGAAGGCTAAGGGTATGACGCTTAACCATGCGAACCGTCGAGTTGTTAACTTTGACTCGTTGAATGATCTAGTTTGCTTGGAAGATGAGGATGACCAGCCACCCCAACTCACTGTGGGGACGCACATTTTTCAGGGGCAGAAACTGGGGTGTGTGAAGGAACTTAGGGGCACGAAGGTATGCCGTAACACTTATAGGAAGCGTTACCAGGTGCCTGGTACCTATGATACCGTGCCCTTTGGTTACCTTAATCCTTGATTGTATTTATATATATGTATATTGTTAACGATATGTTTATTTATCACGTATATTTGCTTCAATTAAGGTTTCATTTTCTCCTTTGCGTGTGTGCGTGAGTGTGTAAAGTAAAAAGCTAAGCTCCGCCCACTGTAAGATCGGTCACGTGACTCCTGCCACTACCTGAGCATATCTCTATCCCTGCGTGCTCACTTGACCTCTGCATACCCTTGAGCTCAGATGTGTATTCTCCCGCGTAAACGAAAAACAGTAATGGCTCCCTTTAATATTGCGTGTTGAACGTTTATGAAGTGGTATTCGGCAAAGTGCCAAGATGTGGTGGATACGGAAAGTCTCCCTTTTCCACCCTTCTTTGATACTTTTAAGGCTACATTGAGCCGTGCGAAGGACCAAGATGTTCAAATACTCTCCGGGTATTCTGGCGAGGGCATTGTAGGATTTCGTAGTACAAACGATGTATTGAAGTATGTTGTAGACCTAACCTTTATAAAGGCTCACATATACCGCGAAGTAGAAGAAGCAACACGTTCAGAAGATAAGCAACGGTTATGGATAGTGAGTCTTGTTGATGAGTGGTTTGACAAGCGATATTATGTCATGTTGCATCATACCGAGTACCCGTACCCTGCGACTGAGAATGTAAATCTTTTCATCATGGAGAATCTTAAGTATTTTTACCACTATGTTAATATATATCATGACGAGGTTTGTAGTGAGGTTGTGGCTGATGGCCTGTTAAACAAAAAGGATAAATATGGGCATATGTTTCTCTCAAATAGTGCACCGGATTGTGAATATGTTTACTTTGTAGAAATTAACGTCTGGTGAGTGATAAAACATTAAAGCCGGTATTGCTTCATGTAGCGGAAAATTCTGTTTGTCCAAGGGCACAAATGTTCGAACAAACCTGTACACGCTTCAGCAGTTTATGGTGTGACTCGCTCCCCTCAGCGAGCTGCCCACCAGTGTACCTCACCCCTCCGAAACACACGAGTTCGAACAAACCTGTACACCTTTCATCAGCGTGACTCACTCCGCCCGTCGAGCCGATCCGTCCACCTGTGACTCATAGTCATCTCAGAGCTTGAACCGACTGGACGTGCGAATACGATGGAACTTCCTTTCAGAAGCATTCTCAACATCTCGTACGATGTCTCCGTGACGAAGTCATTCCGCGTGTTCAGGCGTGAAACCGGCACCATTAACTATGTACTTGAAACGATTTGCAGTCAAGCAAACTCTGGTAAACGTAATGTTATTTATTTAAGTGTTGAGGAGATGAATAGAGTCTTCGTGATAGTTGAGAAGTGGGGAGAGGACCGTTATAAAATACCTGCAGGTGTAGGTACAAGAAGAGAGCAGATTAGAGATGCCCCCTCATATGCCGTTGTTTACACGTTCTGTATAAATAACGATCAGCCATGCATTGATATACGACTGATGTGGAAGAATGCATCTGATAATAACGTTCTTGTCCCTACGCGAAACCGTTTCATCCTCGACAGAATATTTGAAATCGTCGGATTCCGCAAGCTGAAGCCTATATTAGACGCTCGTGTCACGGATATGATTTATTTTTTCACGGTTCTTGAATACGCATACACCGCTCTACTCGACGGATTTAATGAATTTAGGAATGAACAAGGCGACAATGGCCTAGAGCTGGATGCATATTTAAAAGGTTTAGATTCTTCGAAATATCCTGAACTTTGGTACAAAGCACTTGAGCGGTACAGGGCAGAGCTTGCCTACACTGTTCACCCTGGAAGATTATTTCAATTGCCGCTATGCAGAGTGAAGAAGAGTTCACGATTGAAAATCTCGGGACGTTAAGAAAAACCCTCGATTGGAAAGGAGTGTTTATAAACTTGTATTTAATAATGATGTTGTGGTTAACGATGACCTCTTTGTGCGTGCTTTTGATTGTATTCTATCCGTGTTTAAAGATAATTTGCCAACCGAGTGTAAAGTGGGCACAAAAATAGTATTGAACGATATGAAAGCCATTTATGTCGAGTATAGGCATCCGTATAGTTTGAGCGGTGAAGTATTGCTTGGACGGTTTTACCGTGTAGTGCAAAGTAATAACGATGTGAGTGTAGACTCGATTACGTGTGAGTTTAGCGTTTTGCGCCGTAGAACATAAAGTGTTTTGATGTATAGTTATTTATTTAATTGTATATATATATATATATATATATATATATATATATATATATATATATATATATATATATCCTGTAATAATATGCAAGTGATTATATGTTTCCTATATTATTATTTTCAATACATTTAATTATTTAATATAACTGTGTGTGTATATATATATATGTATATTTTTTTTTCCTTTACTAATATATTGATGGTTATACTACAACGTTTTGTATATTATTGATTATATATTTGTCGTTCGTATTTCTTATGCTATTATTATTTTTTGATCATATATATTCCAATGTATATTTATTTTTATTATATATTCATCGTTCGTATTTCTTATGCTATTATTATTTTTGATCATATATATTCCATTGTATATTTATTTTCTATATAGTTCTGATTCCATTAATTCGTCTAATAAACGGAATGATGTAATGGTGTTATATTTAATTCTTTTGGTTGTACATGGCATTTAATTACAGCAAATGGCTGCCTTCTAAAACGGATTTCTAAACCAACTGCCAAATATATCTGGATAGCACAATCTGGCAACCTTAATAATGTACACCTGAACCAGCCCATTTACGCCTTCTAAGTCAACTGGCTGTTTAAGTCAGAATATGTGCTTTAATTAAATAAATAAACGCAACCTGGCAACTCAATAATGTACACCTGAACAAGCCATTTACGCCTTCTAAGTCAACTGCCTGGTTAAGCCAGAATATATGCTTTAATTAAATAAATAGCTCAATCGGCAGCTCTGCCAGATAAGCCAACCGGCTGATTAAGCAGACTGGCTGATTAGAAAGAGATTAAGACAACGGCCGCTCGGCTGAAGTCTTAATATGCTCTGGGCTCCTGTCAAGCGAACACCTATCTTCCTCTCTCCTCCTCTCTCTTTCTCTTGGGGATAACTCCGCCTCCAAGTTTCATAACCCTTGTTGCTCTTGCAACAACCCCTCCCCCTTTGGCGGGTGCCTTGCAACAAGGGGGTTGGCACTGGCACTGGTGCCAAGGGGGTTGGCACTCTTGCAACATTGATCAACATTTTCAATTGCATTGCACTCTCTCCTTTAGCACCCATACTACTGGTTTCAATATTGTTGAGTATATATGCATCTTTCCCTTTTTAGGGATGTTTTGGTTTTTCAATAGGGGGTAGAGGAAGGAAACATTTCTGCTATATTTAGTAATGCTTTCATTACCTCTACATCCATACCCGCATCATTTACTATCACACTACCAAGGTATTTAAATGTGTCCGTCTTTTTCATTTCCCTTCCCCCAACAAAGATTCTATCCTCGTTCGCTCCCCTCGTTGCCACCATATATTCAGTTTTATCATAATTCAGTTTCAGTCCATACCCCCTCAATCTCTTTTCCCACCTCTGCATAATTCTCTCCAGGGATTGTTCTGTTAGTCTCAACAGCCACATCATCAGCATATCCAAAAATTTCCATTTCCTTTTCAATTTCCTCAGTTATGTGTTCCATAACCCTGTTGATGTAGGCAATAAATAAAATGGGTGATAGAACACTCCCTTGTTTAACTCCTGTACTTACATCAAACCATTCCTCCGATCCCACCACCGTGCTCTGGGAGACCCTATAGGTGCTCATTACTGTTCTCAGAAGTCTGGGTGGCATTCTCTCACTCGGAACCACCCACAGCTTCTGCCTGGGCACACTATCAAATGCCTTCTCCAGATCCAAAAAACATATGAAGCGGTCCAAATTGAATTCTCGGCTCTTCTCAAGATATTGTCTTATGGCTGAAATTTGATCTATAGTACTCCAGCCTGCACGAAAGCCACACTGATACTTCAGTAACCCAGGTTCCAGTATGTTTCGTATTCTATGTTCCAAAATCCTTTCATATATTTTTTCCACATGACACATGAAAGATATGCCACAGTAGTTTTAACATTCCCGCTCACTTCCCTTCTTTTTTATATATAGGACATATAATTGCTCTGCCCCATTCTGCCGGTACAATTCCCTGCGACCACACTACCCGGAAAATGCTTAGCAGCCAGTCCACAGCAGGATCACCAGCTGCTTTTAGTGTTTCTGTGACAATTGCATCCGGTCCGGGAGCTTTATTATTCTTCATCCTCTTTAGTGCTTCAATAACCTCCTCTCTAGTGATCTCTCTGTCCCTCTCATGCTCCTCATGATTTACCCGCTCCTCCCATCTCACCTCATCATATGGGTTCTCGTTATTCAAAAGATGTCTAAAGTATTCGTTCCAGCGTGCGGCCACCTCGCTTTTATCAGTTTTCTTGCTTTCTCCACTTTTATACTTCTTAGCCATGCTATACAGTAACTTCTTCGAGCCTTGAAAATCCTCTTCTAAGTCTCTACCTATTTTCTCCCACACACTTTCGCTTTTCTTTTAACCTCGTTGGTGTGGTTTCTCATTTTGACATATTCTTGCCTTGTTTGCTCATTTCTATCCTTAAGCCATCTCCCAGATGCACGCATCTTATCTGTCACTGCCTCCTTTACCTCCTGGGTCCACCATGCCGTCTTTTTCTTTTTTGACCCTCCAACTGCCCTTTCTCCAATCACCTTGCGCTGTATTCCCTCCATCGTTCTCCTAAACTCAACCCAAACCTCCTCCACTATTTCCGTAGCTACCCTTTGTCCGAAAGCCTCCTCAGTTCTAGTTCTAATCTCTTCCAGTTTTTCTGGTATATTCTCTGTTCACACTCTTCTCCTTCTAGGCTTTTTTATATTTTTTGGTACTGGAAGCAAAATTTTGGCTTTAACAAGTCTAAGATCCGAGTCAAAAGACACAGATGGTACTACTCTAACATCTTTCACCAATGACTTTTTATCCACCACAATAAAGCCTATCTGAGACTTCTTATCATAATTTCCGGTTCTACTATTCCATCCATACCACGTATAGAGATGTGATTCCTGGTGCTTAAAAACTGTGTTCATTATGCTAAGAACATTTCTTGCACAAAAATTTACCAGCATTTCCCCTTCCAAATTTCTCTCTCCCACACCAAATGCCCCGATCACCTCTTCATTTCCGTTTCGATCTCCACCCACATGGCCATTTAGGTCTCCCATCAAAATTCTTGGTCCATAAGGCAGCCCATCTATCATTCCCTGAAGATCCTCATAAAAAGTTTCCTTTTCCTCCTGTGATCTTCCACTCTGCGGTGCATATGCCTGGATTACAGATAGTCTCTTTCCATTTAGGTTCAGGGTCACTCCCATCAATCTCTCACTCTTCATTATCACTCCAAAAACATGGTCAGAAAATCGGGGGGGGGGGGGGATAGTATAATTGCCACACCCGATCTGGTATCCTCTTCTTTGACCTTGTATATGCACTTATAATCATTGTGCAGTAACTTGGTTCCTTCACCTCTCCATCTGGTTTCTGCGATTCTCATAATATGTATAGATTTCGATTCCATGAACTCGACTATTTCTTCGCATTTATCTCTAAGTGTTCCGACATTTATTGCAGCAATCCAAAAGAAAGTCCGTTTTCGCGCCAAAGTCGTAACCGTGGTCCGTCCGTTCCGAGGCTCTCTGCGTTGTACTTAAGCAAAAGAAAACCACCAGGGGCTTGGTAGGCCTTTCCTGGCTTGTTCGAAACTACTAATTAGTACCTCCCGGATGCGTATTGCCCCCTGCAAGTTACAGAAATCTCCTTCCAGATTTCCAGGCAGACATTCCAGTCGGTTTAAGCTGCTACACCTCGACAAGGTTACGTAGTTTCTTGTCCTGGTAGGGTAAGGCTCCAGGAACGTAGCACTAACAAATTAAACGAATTCACAAATAATAGCAAATTAGCGATATCAAATGGCACAACTATAAGCCACTGTGGTGACAATTTCCCTTCCCAGGGGCGGCAAAATGTTAAGTACGCCTCTGGATATATCTCAACTACCCAGATAATTAAATTTTAGAAAATATTATACATGCACATAGTTCTTAACTTTACAAGACAGAAAACATTAGATACATTGGAGCTATTGAAGAATAGGGACCCCAGCCTTCTTTAGTTAGCTTTATAAGGCTAACTAACGAAAATATCATGACCTAACCTAACCAATCGTCAAGGGCGTACAGTTAACCTAACGATTGGTTAGGTTAGGTAGTGATATTTTCGTTAGTTAGCTTTATAAGCCTAACTAAAGAAGGCTGGGGTCCCTATTCTTCAATAGCTCCGATACAGTCGGTTACGAAAGTCAGGATACACTTGACCACACCTATCTTACGTCCTAGTGCATTACGACTTTTGTAACCGATGGTGCGGCGCATGATATTAGGTATCGTTTATTATTAGAACGATGCTTCAGGTGCTAAACTTCCAAATTTTTGAGGTTTGAACAATGTCATTTACTACAACTTTACGACCGTGGACCTTATTAGCTACATAATGGGAGTAAAGCCACAATGAGAAATGCATTTATTAGAGAATAAACTTTCGGCCTATTTTAAGAGCTTCATCAGGTTGAGTTTCGCATTAATTTCGCACTTTAGTATAGACGTGGTTCAAATAAATCCATTTCATATTGTGCTTTACCCACTCAATTCAACTTCTCATTACTGTAAACTCAAAAGGAATAAAATTTTAAGAAAACTACGCCTTTATATATATATATATATATATATATATATATATATATATATATATATATGATACACACAGACAGTGCATGGAACAAGGAACTCTTCTGGGGTAATTAAATCCACTATAGTCCGAATAAGTAATGATAAATGACAAATACCATAGTTTTTCTTTTTCATGATGCTAGCCCGACGTGGGCAACGGGTCACTCGCAAAGAGATCCCATAAATATAGCTTCCCTCACCAGCTATCTGCAAAGCAGACAGGATCCAGCTTTGGGACATGGATCTAGGGTTTAAAACAGCCTAGCCCTGCTACATTTAGAACCTCAATATAAGCAAAAGACTCGCTGCCTTCACGTCAGATTGAATACATCAAAGGGAAAGGGGTAACTATTATATTTTAGCCAAAAACCAAAACTTAAACCTCAAGTGGCAGAATTGAGCGTCCACTTTTCAAGGCACATAACATGTCCGTTTCAAGATGGGAATGAACTCAGAATGGTCCCCTGAGTTTTTTATGATACACACAGACAGTGCATGGAACAAGGAACTCTTCTGGGATAATTAAATCCACTATAGTCCCGAATAAGTAATGGTAAATGACAAATACCATAGTTTTTCTTTTTCATGATGCTAGCCCGACGTGGGCAACGGGTCACTCGCAGGGCTAGGCTGCTTTAAACCCTAGATCCATGTCCCAAAGCTGGATCCTGTCTGCTTTGCAGATAGCTGGTGAGGGAAGCTATATTTATGGGATCTCTTTGCGAGTGACCCGTTGCCCACGTCGGGCTAGCATCATGAAAAAGAAAAACTATGGTATTTGTCATTTACCATTACTTATTCGGACTATAGTGGATTTAATTATCCCAGAAGAGTTCCTTGTTCCATGCACTGTCTGTGTGTATCATAAAAAACTCAGGGGACCATTCTGAGTTCATTCCCATATATATATATATATATATATATATATATATATATATATGTTAAACACAGACCGTGCATGGAACAAGGAACTCTTCTGGGAAAATTAAATCCACTATAGTCCGAATAAGTAATGGTAAATGACAAATACCATAGTTTTTTTCCTTTTTCATGATTTTAGCCCGACGTGGGCAACGGGTCTCTCGCAAAGAGATCCCATAAATATAGCTTCCCTCACCAGCTATCTGCAAAGCAGACAGGATCCAGCTTTGGGACGTCCCAAAGCTGGATCCTGTCTGCTTTGCAGATAGCTGGTGAGGGAAGCTATATTTATGGGATCTCTTTGCGAGAGACCCGTTGCCCACGTCGGGCTAAAATCATGAAAAAGGAAAAAAACTATGGTATTTGTCATTTACCATTACTTATTCGGACTATAGTGGATTTAATTTTCCCAGAAGAGTTCCTTGTTCCATGCACGGTCTGTGTTTAACATATAATGTTCTCAGGGAACCATTCTGAGTTTGTGTATATATATATATATATATATATATAAAACGGGTGATTCAAAAGTCACGTTACCCATCATGAAAGAGTCTCGTAATAAGGGACAATGCGTTGGAACCTTTCTTGCATCCAGCAGTTGGTACTACTGGCGTGTCACGATGACTCACCAGCACCGCCTGTAGGATGTCGTGTCCTGCGCAACACCAGTACTGCTTTGTTCTCAGTGGGAGCAGCATGCCATTTTCTCAGGCGCAACGGGGTCTTTATTATTGAACAGTACTTTCCAACGCGGTTTTATGCACAGGTGAAAGAAGCGTTTCACGGAAGATATCCTGATGCTCCTGCTCTTAATAAGATGGCGATTTCACGGCTGGTTGCTCGTTTTCGTGAGACTGGAGATGTTCACGACAGGAAACGGAGTGGACGACCGTCTTTGTTAACTGAGGAAAAGCTTGAGGATGTGCGGGCACGGTTAGAAAGGTTTCCGAGAAAAAGTCTCAGGAAACTTTCATCACAGGCGCAGATGTCCTACTCCAGTGCACAGAGAGCTGTAAAGAAATTACACCTGCGGCCGTATCGTATTCATGTGGTCCAAGAACTGCAAAACTCAGACACAGCAAAACGCTTACAGTATTGCAGGTGGTTTCGGACATTCGTCGAGAAAAATGGAATTAACGTGCTCGATAAAGTTTTCTTCAGTGATGAAGCATGGTTCCACCTTAGCGGGTATGTTAACAGCCAGAACAATAGGATTTGGTAAGGTGAAAACCCACATATGTTCCACGAAAAACCCTTGCATCCTCAAAAAATTGGAGTATGGTGTGCTTTAACTCGTCGGCGTGTGGTGGGTCCCATTTTCTTTGAGGCGACAGGCGGATGGTGATGTATACCGGGATATCATCAACCAGTTCATTGCATTTCTTGAAAAGGATGAACGTTATTGCTGGTTTCAGCAAGATGGCGTCACGTGTCACACGTCTAATGAAACTATGGACTTCTTGCAGGAGTTTTTCGCCGACCGGCTCATTTCCAAAAACTTGTGCCCCCCCCCCCCCAAGATCGCCGGACTTGACGTCCCCTGATTACTTTCTATGGGGATACCTGAAAGAAGTGGTCTATAAGACAAACCCACACACAATAGAAGAACTTAAGGCCAACATTGAAGCTGCAATTGCAAACATTACTATTGCAACCCTGCACAAAGTGTTCACAAACATGGTAAAAAGAGTACGAGCTTGTATTCATGAACACGGATCACACTTTGAACATATGTTGTAAACATGAGCTGCTATTGTTGTGTAAACTCTGTATATGTGTTCTGTAATTCACGTAATAAATGTAAATGTAAAGCCTGTAAAAATTACATGTAATAAATGTAATCTTGGTAACAGGACTTTTGAATCACCCTGTATATATATATATATATATATATATATATATATATATATATATATATATATATATATATATAAATAATGTAAATTCACAAGGAAACCGAAAAATGATTCCAAGGTATTTCGTGTATTCAGAAGTACTACACCTCATCATTTCCTGACGAGATGTACCTCTGAATACAGGAAAGGCCTTGGACTCATTTTTCTTTTTCCTTGTGGGTTTACATCATTCATTCATTTCACGTGTTTAATTGTGAAATTCATCCCATATATATATATATATATATATATATAGAGAGAGAGAGAGAGAGAGAGAGAGAGAGAGTTGACAAAAGTATATAGACAACGTCAGTTTCCCTATAATTTTTTATTTGATAATAAAAGTCAGTAAATAATAACAAATTTATTGAATCAATGTATTTAGAACCGTGTTCATTTCTCCTTTGCATATGTACAGGTGACACATACACACACTCTGCCGTCTATTTACTTTTGTCAACCCTCTGTATAATGAATTTCGTGCTACTGGGACAACTTTGCCGAAAATTAAAAAAGTTAAAATTCTCGGAGAATAAAAAAATAAGATCGCCAACATAAATTTCAAACTTTTGTATACATTTTATATAATATAAAAGTTATTTAATGAAAGAAAGAAAAATTATTACATATCAATTATTTGAGTTAATGAGAATTTTTTTACCCCCAAAATTCATAAGATATGGGAAAGAAGTTACATTCGATAAAGATGTTGGCTCTCAAACTCACTCGTGTTGCGAGTCCCTTTGGACTGGTTTCTCTTAACGCAGCCCCAAGAGGTATAGGACGAAGGGAAGGACTTCATAATTTCGTTAATCGTAACAGTTAAGAACAAATATAGCGCCGAACCTCTGAAGAAAATTATTTATTTCTACGCATTAATTTTCTCATCCAACCCATTGTAAAAACTCTCTTACCTTATCACTGGTATCATTTTATACTTCACCTTTAACATTTGGTAGAATACACCATGACCACGTTGTAACCAGGGCTGTGGAGTCGGTGATAAAATTTGCCGACTCCAACTCCGACTCCGACTCCAAAAATTTTAACATTCCGACTCCGACTCCGACTCCAGAAATCTGACTTGTATAATTACGACTCCGACTCCGATGGAATGTTAAGGCCAAATTGATTACGATTAGCTTTATTAGGCCAATGGAGATTCATAAACAAGGCATTTCGTCACCACCACATGACTCATCAGGTTACTTAGTGGCTGTAACTATGCCTTAATGGCTTTTTTTCTCTTTATTCAAAAATTACAATAAATCCCAAAATACAAACTGATTGAAACTTAAACAAAATAAGATTATTATTGGTTTAGCAAATTAATAAGATGTTTTTTGTATTATTACACTGCCCAACAAAAAAAAATGTTTTTGCTGGTGATTTAATTCTAAGACCTGTTTCTGGATAATATTGATGTGCTGATTTAAAAAATCACCTTAGAGTTTGTCCATCACATCAGGTTTTCGTGCAATGTGCAATGCAATATGCCTATTTTGGGTGATCCATGAAGGGCACTTATCAAAATTGATCATTTTTGAGACCTGTTAACAGCTGTTTTGCTGTTAAAATTTTATCTGTGGAATACGCAAAGCTGTGCATTAAATCTAAAGGTCATGTACAACATATTAAAATCTTGGGTATCTGTGATTTCCCCAGGTGTGAGCGTGACGTCATGATCATGGATTAATTTTTTGCTTATTTAAACACTTTTAATCACCTTTATGTGTCAATATTACCATTGTATATTAAAGTTCACTCCCTGCACAATTGTTTACTTTTCCATGCTGATTCTGAGTATGTAAAAACTTATTTTTTGAAAAGAAAAAAAATTGGGCATAACCCTGCCAAAATGCGATATCTCCGTATTTGTAGGTGTAGGTGTGTCTGTAAAGACTGTACAGTAATGTAGAAATGTGTGTGCACCCATTTTGAGTCTCCCATTTCAAGGCGCTTGTGGGGCAAGTGAAGACCATGAGTTTTTCAATACCTCACAGTACTATGGGGGCACCGCTCGACAGAGGAATCTCTTTAAATGGGGTGTGTAAGGACAGAGAGTATCCCCTAACCCAAGATGCTGCCTCCATATATCCCACAACACTTGTGTTGAGCTGTGGGATCTATCACCACAAAGCCTTAATGCTACTACCTTAAACTATACCCAATCTAGCAACATATGCGTCTAATAGATTTTTAAACATGTTTATAGACGTGCTACTAATTACTTCTACCGGCAAACTATTCCACCTATTTACTATTCTATGCGTAAAAAAGTTTTTCGCAACTGCTGTCTCGAACCTTCTACTTGTCAACTTACACCCGTTATTTCTAGTCCTATTATATTGAGATATTTCGAAAAAGCTATCTTTATCTACGTTATCGAACCCATTCATAATTTTGAAAACCTGGATTAGATCACCCCTTAGCCTCCGAGTCTCGAATGTAGTCAATTTTAACTCCTTAAGCCTATCCTCCTACGACTTTGACCTAAGCGACGGAATCATCTTAGTTGCTCGTCTTTGAACTCTTTCGATTTTGTCTATATCTTTGCGCAGCGGATTCCAAAATTGGACCGCGTACTCCAAATTGGGTCTAACTAATGATTTATAAAGAGGAACTATAATATCGCGCAATTTGTACTCAAAATTTCGAGCTATAAAACCTAACACTTTGTTCGCCTTATTGACCGCTGTTGTACTTTGTTTCGCTACTTTTAAATCACCAGTGACTATAACTCCTAAATCTTTTTCCGGCTCTACGCTTGTTAAATCTTTCCCTGACATACTATACGCAAAATTACCGTTACGCGAACCTATATGCAAAATTTTGCACTTATCAACGTTAAATCTCATTTGCCATGTGACTGACCAATCAACGATTTTATTCAGATCTTCCTGGATTTTACCTCTATCTTCGTCATTAATCGCCCTACCACCCAGCTTCGTGTTATCCGAAAATTTTGAAACTGTACTGACTAGGCCGACATCTAAATCGTTAATATATATAAGAAAAAACAAGGGGCCCAATACAGAACCCTGAGGAACGCCACTCGCTACATTAGCCCAACACGAGTCCGCTCCATCAACGACCACCCTCTGTTTCCTACCTCGCAACCACTCTTCTAGCCAATTTATTACTACACCCCTGATCCATGAGCCTTAGTTTTTTCAATGAGTCTTTTGTGCGGCACGGTGTCAAACGCTTTTTGAAAATCTAAATACACTACATCAACCGCCCGATGTCTATCGTAAACGTCAACCACACTTTGGAAAAATTCTAAAAGATTAGTTAAGCAAGATTTGCTTCGCCTAAAACCGTGCTGCGTATTTCTAACTAGTTTATGCAATTCTAAGTGTTCGACTATACGATCCCTATTTATTGATTCCAGTAGCTTACCTACAACAAACGTTAAACTGATTGGCCTATAATTTCCCGCCGCACCTTTATCGCCTTTCTTAAAGATAGGTGTTACGTTTGCTAACTTGAAATTATCTGGTACGCACCCCTCAGAAATAGATGCATTAAAAATCTTTGTTAGCGGCACAACAATGCTATCTTTTAATTCTTTTATTTGTATGGGATATATGGAATCCGGCCCCGGTGATTTGCGCGTTTTCATTTTATCAATATAGCGCATTACTTCCCCTTCACTAACCACGATATTATCCAAAATATTACCATTATCAAAAAGTATTATGTCTATGACCGTAGGGATATTCGTTACATCTTCTATAGTAAAACCTGACGTAAAAAATTCGTTTAGCAAGGTAGCCATTTCCTTGTTTTCAGAAACTAGATCTCCGTTTACATTTTTCAAAGGCCCCAAGACACTTTTTACTGGATTTCTATTATTGACTATTGAAAGAATCGCTTGGGGTTTTCTTTACCGTCACGAGCTATGGAGATTTCAAATTCGCGCTTGGACTTTTTTATTACACTTTTCGCTTCATGCCTTAGAGATACGTAGTTGTTTCGTAACCACAACTTGTCTTTATCGCACTTATGTAGCCTATAAGCCCTATCTCTACTCTTTATAATGTCTCCTACTCTAGAAGTAAACCACAAAGGCTTGTTGTTTACTTTCGGACGCTTAATTTTGCACGGTACACATTCCTCATTTATAGTCCTAAATACTGTTTCGAATGATTCCCACATTAGTTTTGCGTTGGAGTTCCCCATTACGATTTCCCAATTGACGTGCGACAATTTATTTCGACTGCGTGCTGGAAGTTAGGAAGTTTAGTCGAGTTAGCTGGTTTCGAGTGACTTACTGAGAGGACAAACTCCATCACATTGTGATCGCTATTGCTTAACGGTTCTATTACTTGAAGATCAGTAATTAGCCTATCATCCGTAGTTATTACTAAATCTAAAATACTGTCCAACCTCGTAGGTTCCCCAACCTTTTGAATAAGAAAGCTATCCTCGAGAAAATTAACTAAACGATTACCTTCCGCGTCTCCCTACATTGTATCGTAATTCACGTTGGCGCAATTAAAGTCACCCATAACTAAAGCCTGCTCACTACCGATTATTCTCTTTAGTTCACGATATAACGCTTCGTCCGTATCAACTGTTTGATTAGGGGGCCTATATATAACCGCAACAAGAAGTTTGAAATCGTTCAATTTAAGTTCTGCTATAGTCGAATCTATCGGTTCCGGAATTGTGTGCTTTACTTCTATAACGTTCACAATATTATCTTTGATATACAGCATAACACCGCCTCCTCGTCTACCTATTCTGTTTTTAACAAAAAGTCTATAACCTTTAATTTGATACTCCCCTACAAAGTCACGAGTTTCAGTGCTAAGCCACGATTCATTTATCGCACTTATATCATAGTCTTTCCAAGCAATTAAAGAAAAAAATTCGTTTCTTTTATTTCGTAGGCTACGTGCATTTAAGGATAAAAACCTTCAAATTGTTTGTAATTGTGACACCTTCGCGAGCGCAGGGGAAATTTGTGGAATTTACGCTGGGACCGTTCGAGTTACGGCAGCCTGAAAAGAAAAGACAGTATTATGTAATAGTCTTCCTAAACGCGCAGCTCCAACGTCATTAAGATGAAGTCCATCTCCGAGGAACAAGTCCCTCCTGCCGTAGAAACTGTTCCAAAAATTCGCAAAATGCACTCCTTCCTGTTGGCAAAGAGACTTTAGGTTATTGTTAATATAGGTCGCCTTGCTGTAGAAATCGTTACGTTGGATAATTCGAGGAAGTATACCTGTTAAAACAATCTTATTAGTTTTTTCCTTTAATCGCTCTATTAAGTCCCTGTACCTAGCCAGCAGTTCTTCCGATCTAGAATTTAAAACGTTATTAGTACCGACATGAATAACATACGTTGTGTCCTCGGAGGTACCGTCTGTAAATTGGTCAACACTATTAGTTATATCCTCCACATTTGCACCAGGGTAGCAGTAACGGCGCCTACGACGAGGGTTTCTCTCACAGAATTCCTCGAGCTGCCCTCGAACAATGGAATCGCCAACGAGTCGTATTTCTGGTTCATCAGCATCATAGAAACCTAAAACAGAAAACTTATTGTTTGTTATTACTGGTAGACATGTCTTAGGTTTCCTCAATGGGGCTCCATTACGCACTCGAACGAAGGGTTGGGAACTAGGTGAAGAGAGAGGGCTATTAATACTATTTATATTATTAGTAGAAACTGAGGCAGGAGGGGTTCTAACTCGTTCCTCAGCACTTCCATCCTTGAGAACCACCTGCAAACTAACTGTTCATTATTATTAGCCATTGTAAACGCGTAAGCGGCAAATTTCCCTTCACAGCGACTGCAAGTACTTGACGGGGGTGCCATACTTTTAATTAGTTAAAAAACAAAAAACGCAAAAAAAAAAAAAAAAAAAAACGAGCGTTTGGAAATTAATAAATTATAACGTAGGTCTACCGCGTTCTTGAAACACAGAACCAGGTTCTTGTAACACAAATATATATATATATATATTATCCCGCACGACCACTCCCCTTCCAGTGTTTCTAGTTGTACCCCCCATTTGCTGGCAAACCACTGGTCTCCCCATTAAGTGCAATTCATCTAACTGCTATTTTAGCCATTTTCAGTGCCACAGTACTTCTCGAAAAGTATAGTTCTAATGCTGCCAATTATACCTACATATTCCTGTTTTTGAAACAAAATTCAAAGTCATTTTTTTCAAAAACTGTGGGTGATGGAAACATTTCGCATCCATATTTGTATTCTGCGTGCAAAAATCAGAATCACCCTATTTTACTTGAGGAACAGGAAAAAAGTTCTAATTTGTTGTCCAGTGTTATTATTTCTAATCCACTTCAATGATTTTTACTTCTCAACCACATTAAATTGCGTACACTATACAAATGATACCATACGTATTTCTTCCCATCATAATTTTGACCTGATAAATGAAACAAACAGGCAAGTAGACCATATGTATAAGTGGATGTATACTAATAAACTTTTATTGAATTTGACAAAGTCATCTTGTATGATTATTACCACTTGTATGATTATTACCACAAAATATATAAATTAATGAGGTACCGATTAATCGCCATCGCCATCGGCAGAATCAGCCAATTTGGGCATCGGCGTCAACCAAATTTAGCCGATTCTCTTACCGATTCTTTGAAGTTTTAAAATTTTAATTACAAAACAAAATCTATATTTATGGAAAATTAAATATACAAAAAACATTATTTATGATAATTTATACTCATTTGAAAGTGTAATTGCATAAAATACATTTTATATTCACGAAAAAGGCAAAGCTTAATAAGTTCAGTTACCCATAAATTTACATTTTCTCAAACTAGCTAATCTCTAAATATTATAAACTATGGTACTCTCCTACTCAAAACATATTATTAATAACACAGGCCTGCGATGGTTTTGTCCAAAATATTTTATCACTTATATAGTAATTTTTGCACGCTGATTCCGAAAATAATATTCATTTTTCGCCATCACGTACAGATTTTTCACAAAATATATTTCATATTACATATGTAAGTAATTTTCATTAAATTTTTATTAAAAACTACTGCCTATAAATGCTTATAAATGCTTGGTTTCACCAAGACATCAAAGAAATGGAGAAGGGATATCAGGGAAGGTGGGACATCAGCATGATGGCTGATTACTGCTGGATGTTGAAATAGAATACTCCAGAATTATTACAGAAAAGAAAAGAAACAGCGCGTATATTCGAGACTAAAAGGCATAGATCTCAAGAAAACTCAGGACAAATAAAGATAAATATGTAATTGACGTTAATATTCTTCTTTCTTTTTAAAGTTGTTTGCATTTGTAATTAGTATAACAAAGCGAGATAGGTACCTAATGTAAATTGAAATAAATAATATTTATGTTGTTGTTTTTTCCCTTCCAGTTTGCAGAAAATCCTTACGTGATAGAAAAAAATGGACAACTTATTCGAAATCAGCGGAGTTGAATTATATAAAATCAGTTATTAGTAAGAAATCAACTCTTACGAAGTTCTCATTCGTAGGCCTGTGTAATTCTATATTAAGTTGCACTTTATAATTTATTAAACCATCTTAGCAACAAGTGTACTTTATGAACGTTCCCCTACATTATCCTAGTGTAGGTTGCGTTCCCCAACTTTGTTCGCGTATACCTAATCAAATAAAACGTTAAAACTAACGAAAATATTACGACTTAACCTAACCAATCGTCAATCTATATATATATATATAACTTGACGATTGGTTAGGTTAAGTCGTAATATTTTCGTTAGTTTTAAAGTTTTATTTGATGGATTCATTTAATAAATGTCTCCTGAAGATCCTAGTGTAGTTTGTGTCCCCTTTTGCGTCAGGGGGACAAACTACACTTCTCCCTATCTTATTATATTGACTTTATTTTCATTATTTTAATAACTTTATAAACCCAAATTGTATATCCATCTTTTTATTCACAAAGGCCACCAGGGACTTGAAATTTTAATGAAATTTTTCGTTGTTGTTGACAATGTTGAAGAAAGAAAATACCTTCAGCATAAGGAAAAACAATTACTTTAAATATTAGTATTCAATTTATGAAACTAAAGTAAAATTATTTATCATTTTACCGAGTAATAAAACTATTTAACATCATTTCAGCTACAGTATATAAGTAACAAATTCTGATACTGTGTATTGTGGAGTGAGCTAAGGAAAAGCATGTAAACAATTTGAAATGTAAAAATATGAAATTTAAAGGTTTCACAATAGATAAGTAAAATTGGATCACCTGAAGATGAGGGCTGCCAGCCTTCTTTAGTTAGCTTTATAAGGCTAAATAACGAAAATATCACGACCTAACCTAACCAATCGTCAAGGGCGTACAGTTGACCTAACGATTGGTTAGGTTAGGTCGTGATATTTTCGTTAGTTAGCCTTATAAGGCTAACTAGAGAAGGCTGGAGGCCCTGATCTTCAGGCGATCCATAAAATTTATGAAGAGAATTGATTTTTTAAAGTCTAGGCAAAGAATCGGCATCGATATCTGCATCGGTATCGGTCTCGCATCGGCATCGGCTAAATTTTGGAATGGTACATCACTTGTATAAATACGAACTATGAAATAAAAAGTGGTAATACTACTCTTGCAAGGGTGAATGAGGTTAAAATGATTGACATTAATTTAGACGAAAAACTAGATTTCAAAAGTCATGTACAATATATCAAATCCAAACTATCAAAATTTCTATTCATATTATTTAAACTAAAACGCACTCCTTACTCGTATTATTCCTTCATCCACCCACATTTATTATTTTGCATTACAACATGGGGTAGCTCAAAAATATATATAAAACACCCTTTGGAAGTCATTCATAAAAAATGCCTGCGAACTCTTTCGAATAAGAATAATGACAAGAGTTACACTTCCTCAATGTTTAAAGAACGAAATATTTTAAAACTAAATGACTTATACAAATTCAATATGTTCATAGTTATCAACAAAAATCAATATACATCAAATTCACCATCATTATAACACTACAGAAGACTCCCCAGAGATTTCACACATAAACCAAACCATACAATGGAAACTGCAGGAAATACACTCCCTTTCAAAGGAGCAGATGCATGAAGTCAATTCTTTTAAATATCAAAGGGGCTTCATCACTAAATGTATCATTAGCTCTTACTGATGTGTGAGTTCACTACTGCCATTATTACCATAATAATTAAGTTTCCATTTTATTATTAACTATCTAAATTATGCTAATTTCACTGAGCACTTTTAATTTCGAAATTTATCGTAAACTTTTTTTTTATTAAGCATCACTTATTTTTTATTAAAAGTATACAATTCATCATTTTATTTAAAATTGTGTAAAATAATCAAACACTAATTTTGTAAATTTTTACCTTGTTAATTATCATTATTATTATTCTTATTATTATTACTTTCCATTTTCACTTCTTTTATATAATAAATAAACTGAATCATTTATTTTGCCAAAAAACTTCCATGCTTCCAACGGCATATTCATATTAGAATACTCTGAATATCTAAACTGTACAGAAAAATATTCCTCTAGCCTATGTAATTTGGATTGTTTTCTGAAAAATGGTTTTGTGTGTTTGTTTGAGAAGCAACCTAGAGTAGATCTCTGGATCTTTGTTAGTCTATAAATTTTGAATTTAATTTCAATTTGAACAAATCGTATATTCAACGTTTTAATAGAATCATGTTAATTAAAATCTATATTTACTTTGGATAAAGTAAAGATAAGCACCCCCAACCTTTTTCAGTTAGCTTTATAAGGCTAACTAACGAAAATATCACGACCTAACCTAACCAATCGTCAAGGGGGCGTACAGTTGGCCTAACGATTGGTTAGGTTAAGTCGTGATATTTTCGTTAGTTAGCCTCATAAAGCTAACTAAAAAAGGTTGGGGGTGCTTATCTTTACTTGATCCTTTACTTTTTAAATCAAATTTTATCTCGTTCATGGATATCTAAACATATTTAAAATTATAAATTATAAATTATAAATTATTAAATTATAAATTATATTTAAAACATAGTTAATATAAATCATTATTAAATAAAGATCTTTATCATTCAATTTCCTTTATACATTGTAAATATAATGTACTGGGGTGCTCAATATATTTTGCCCCACCCTTTGTTCTTTGCTAAATAATAGGCCATGGGGCTGAAATGTCTTTTGGGCCCTAAGTTTGAACTTTCTGCGCTTCACATAACCGGAATTTTCCAGTTTGAACCTCCCCTCCTTGTATAAAACCACTTTTAAACGCACTTGTATAAAACCGATGGTTAACGCAGTTTCCAAAATGGCGTCTGACAGTGATGTGCATCGTAAACAGAGAGCTGTTATCGAGTTCTTAACCGCAGAAAAGGAAACAGTTGGAAATATTCACAAACGTCTACAAAACGTTTACGGAGATGCTGTTGTTGATCGAAGCACAGTTGGACGCTGGTCTAAACGTGTGAGATTATCGGAGAGAGGGCGAGCAATCCTCGATGATGAGCCACCCAGCGGTCGCCCGGCATCGGCTGTGACATCTCACACTGAGCAACTTGTTAACAACATCATTCAATCAAATCGGCGCGTCACATACAAAGAGCTATCACTGGAGCTTGGAATGCGTGAAGGAAGTGTGAATACGATAATTCAGCAACTGGGATACTCGGAAGCAATTTCTTTTCTTTGCGCTTTGTGATCTTCAGTTAGTTGGCGAGGAACAAACCGTCAACTCACTTTTGAGTCGTTGGTTCGATACGAGACAGAATGGGATCAATTCCTTTCACGAATTGTGACTGGTGATGAGACTTGGGTATACCACTTTGAACCTGAAGCAAAACGCCAATCCATGAAGTGACATCACGCAGACTCCCCACGCAAGAAAAAGTTCAAAATGGTTCCCTCTGCAGGAAAGGTTATGGCCACCATCTTCTGGGACATGAAAGGGGTGATTCTGGTGGACATTATGAAGAAAGGATAAACAATCAACTCAGAGGCATATATTGCTACCCTACAGAGATTCCAGAGACGTATAAAGCGAGTTCGACCGGAAAGAAAACTGGAAGACGTCCTTTATTTTTGCACGATAACGCAAGACCACACAACAGTTTGCAAACAATAGAGGCCATCATAAAAATGCGTTTGACTGTGTTACCCCACCCTCCTTACAGCCCGGATCTGACACCTTCAGACTTCCATTTGTTTGGGCCAGTGAAGGATGCTATTCGTAGAAGAAAGTTTCAGAGTGACGATGAGGTTGTTGAGGAGGTTAAGAGGTGGCTCCATCGGAACCAAGCGGACTTTTACCAGCAAGGAATAAAGGCCCTTGTTTCGAGGTGGAGGAAAGCCGTAGAAAAGGATGGAGACTATGTGAAAAAATAAAAACTTGTAAAAAAGCTATGTAACTACTTGTGTACAAAATTTCTGGAAATCACAAGGAAACTTGGAAAGAAAAAAAAGGTGGGGCAAAATATATTGAGTGGCCCTTGTAATAATTACTTAGTAATTAAAACCTTAAGAAAACATTGATATCCCGCTTTAATTAATGTTAAAATTAGGTATCTCGTCAAAAACTAATTTTAAAAATCGTGAATGATGTACGTCTTCCTTTTATTAGGAATAAATCATAAATGGAAAAAAAGGTTAAGCAAAACCAAAATTTAATTTCATTTTATGAATAACTGATGATGTGAAATGTCATTGAACGGAAAATCTTGAATGAATTACAGCTTTCCACTTCCTTTTTCTTGTAAACAAAGATTAAAAAAAAAATAAGCAGACGCGTTGACGTAAGGGAACAATATTTACAATACACAATAGGTGGTTGACTTTCTAGAGTTTCTTTGGTTTTACGTGGAGTCGCGCAGGGATATAAAGATGGTGAAAGATGTCAGGAAAATTTAGTTGAACGGGAAAGATAAAAAAACTGAAGGAAACCTTCGGAAGGCGTGGAAATTACTTTTATTGAGGATAATGCGCCTTGGTGGTGTAGTGGTTAGCGTCGCTGACTACGAATCCATCGGCCCCGGGATCGAAACCAGGCAGGCGGCGCGCAGCAAAACCCAGTTGTTCATCCTTCCCCACAGTAAAGAAAGGTGTTGGTAGATAAATGGGTACCTTGGGTAGCTTAGTGGTTAAGACACTGGGCTGCTGGTGCGGCGTGGTTTGGATTCCACGTTAAACTGTAGCGGAAGCAAACCAAAGGTATAATAATCAATCAGTAGGAACAGAAACTGATAAGCGCTCAGGCCAATTACTGCGACCCATCACTCTGACTCCATAATGAATGATTATTATTACCAGCATTATTGGAAGTCGAATCCCCGACCTCAGTATCTTCACTTCGTTTACAGGGAAGCGATGTACCCACTGAATTACGAATTATGACTTTTATTAGGGTTACTCGAAACAATGGCGACAAAAATGGTAGTTGAGTGAAACTAAATTTTAATAATAACAGTAATGTTTGGGGTTGTTTAACTTTCTTCGTAACGGCAAGGGTCATGTGACGAAGGGGACCTACAGCTTTACGCTGGATTCGAACCATCTAAGGGTCGCTAGATCATCTGGACATAGAGAATGATCACTCATCCAATTAATGAACAGATCCAACATCACTTAACCTCGCTGATCTAACGAGAAGCGGTGTTACAACCAGGGCTGTGGAGTCGGAGTCAGGAGTCGGAGTCAGGAGTCGGAGTCGTGGAGTCGGTCAATTTTGAGTGGAGTCGGAGTCGGAGTCGGAAGTGCATAGTTGGATAGAGTCGGAGTCGGTGCAAATCCTTCAATTATAACCATAGCAGCCTAGGCCTAGCTCAATTTTATGAATAAAATAGATTTAACTTAATGTTTTAGTATATAATATAATATGTAAATAATATATAATATATAACATATAAATATATAAATATATAAATATAGTTCCTTATAATTAATAAGGATTATAATTAATTAATTAACATAATTAATAATAAGGAAATTTAAAAATGTTGTACTAGCAACCCTAAATCTTTTTCAGATTTTTAGATTTCAATTTGATAATTTTGATAAGCATCACTGAAAGAAGATTTAATGGAAGCGATCCTTTTTTTAAGAACAAATTCAGTTTAGGTTAGTACATTTTGTTACGGATGTTTATAACACTGCCCAACACCAATTTTGCTGATTTAATTCTAACACCTGTTTTTAGGTAACTTTGGTGTGCTGATTTCAAAAATCACCTTAGTTTTTGCCTATCACGTCAGGTTTTCGAGCAATCAAATACGGAGATATCGCATTTTGGCAGGGTTATGCCCAATTTTTTTTCTTTTCAAAAAATAAGTTTTTACATACTCAGAATCAGCATGGAAAAGTAAACAATTGTGCAGGGAGTGAACTTTAATATACAATGGTAATATTGACACATAAAGGTGATTAAAAGTGTTTAAATAAGCAAAAAATTAATCCATGATCATGACGTCACGCTCACACCTGGGGAAATCACAGATACCCAAGATTTTAATATGTTGTACATGACCTTTAGATTTAATGCACAGCTTTGCGTATTCCACAGATAAAATTTTAACAGCAAAACAGCTGTTAACAGGTCTCAAAAATGATCAATTTTGATAAGTGCCCTTCATGGATCACCCAAAATAGGCATATTGCATTGCACATTGAACGACAAGCTGATGTGATGGAGAAAATCTAAGGTGATTTTTTAAATCAGCACATCAATATTATCCAGAAACAGGTCTTAGAATTAAATCACCAGCAAAAACATTTTTTTGTTGGGCAGTGTAATTAATTAGTTTTAAATTGATAATTATTTAGTTTTGTAAAAATTGGTCGGTGCCAATGTACAGGCAGTTTTTAAAATAAATTTCTTATGTTCTTGTGGTTCGGAACCCACCCACAATACACAATTACGAACACAGTTAGGTAGACCAGCCATGAGTGGATCCTAGGGTCTTTGTTGGTCAGAAACATTATAACATATATATGTATATATATATGTATATGTATATGTATATATGTATATGTATATATATATGTATATATGTATATATATGTATATATGTATATCTATATATGTATATGTATATATATGTGTGTATATA